>SNQJ01S0004536.1:110568-125736 GCA_010110895.2 Picea sitchensis
TGAAGACATGGGAGGAAGCATGCCAAGGATTTATGCAACCTTGGACAACAAACACGTTGAATATCAATCCCCCATGATTGAAGTGGAAGGTAATATTTATAACCATCCCATAGCAATTTTGATTGATTCTGGAGCTAGCCATAGTTACATAAATGCTAACATTGTTGAAAGATTTCACTTGCAAAGGAGTAAGCATAAGAAATCTTGGTCAGTTCAGTTAGCCACGGGGACTAAGGGGAAAATCGATGAGTTGGTTAAAGATTGTCAAATAAACATGAATGGACTCAACACAAAGGTGAATGTAAACATCATACCATTGGGTTCATACGGTTGTCTAATTGGAATGTATTGGTTGGAAAAATACCAATCTGCCCTAGATTGTTATAACAAGACAATCACATGTCTTGATGAAGATGGGAAATAAGCAAAGGCATTCCAAGAGTTGTAGTTGTTAGAGAGATTTCAGCTATGCAGTTGAAGAAGAGTTTTAGAAAAGGATGTCAGATTTTTGCAGCCCATATGAAAGAGGCATTCAAAGAAAAAGTGACAAGCATCGAAGACCATCTGGTCTTGAGGGATTTTGAAGATGTTTTTAGAGAAATTCCATGGTTGCCACCAAAGAGAGACATTGATTTCTCTATTGATTTGGTGCTAGGAGTTGCCCTAGTATCCAAGACACCATAGGAAATGGGTACACCAGAATTGAAGCAGTTGCAGATGCAGCTTGAAGAGTTGTTAAAAAAGGGGTATATACGCCCCAAGTGTGTCACCTTGGGGAGCCACGATTCTTTTCGTGAAAAAGAAAGATGTAACCTTGAGGTTGTGTATTGATTTTAGACAACTTAATAAGGTCACCATAAATAACAAATATCCTTTGCCAAGAATTGATGATTTGTTTGACCAACTGAAAGGTGAAAGAATATTTTCAAAGATTGACTTGAGATCATGCTATCATCAAGTGACTATAAAAGAAGAAGACATCAACAAGATTGCTTTTAGAACAAGATATGGGCATTATGAATTCACAGTAGTGTCATTTGGACTATCAAATGCCTCAACAATCTTTATGCGTTTGATGAATGGAGTGTTCAGGGAGTACCTGTACAAGTTTGTAATTGTGTTCCTAGATGATATCCTTGTCTACTCTAAATCATAAGAGGAACATGAGAAACATTTGAGAATGGTTTTTCAAGTTTTAAGAGAGTATAAATTGTATGCTAAGCTAAGTAAGTGCATCTTTTATCAAAAGAAGATTCACTACTTGGGGCATATAATAAAGAGAATATCCATTAGAGGCCATTAGAGGATAGCCAGCACCAAAGAATGTGACAGAGGTCATATCATTCATGGGTCTTTCTGGTTATTACCGAAGATTTATAAAAGGGTTTTCAAATATTGCAAGTCCAATCACTTCCTTGCAAAAGAAGGGAGTGCAATTTGAATGGGCTTCCAAGTGTGAAGAGAGTTTTCAATAGTTGAAAGACATATTGACAAGTGCACCGATCTTAAAGATTGCAGATCCAAGTGAGGGTTTCATTGTGTGCATTGCTGCATGGCAGGAGGGGCTCGGTGGAGTTCTAAGTCAAAAGGATCATGTGGTATGTTATGAGTCTAGAAAATTAAAAGGACCTAGAAGAAATTATGCCACCCATGATCTAGAGTTAGCAATAATTGTACATGCACTAAAAATGTGGAGGTATTACCTTAGGGTAAGAAATTCGAGCTAAGGACAAACCACTGTGATCTAAAATATTTTTTTGGACAACCAGCACTAAATGCCAAACAAACTAGATGGTTGGAATTTCTTAGTGAGTATGACTTTGAAATTAAGCACATAAGAGGCAAGAAAAATCAAGTGGTTAATGCACTCAACATGAGAGCTCATGAAGTGAATATTGCAACCATTAGCATGTATAAGACAGATCTGAAAGATCAAATAATTGCAACAACAAATTCAGATCAGAATTATTTAAAAATAAAAGATATATTACAACAAATAATTTTCCACGGAAATTTATTTTTTATACGTTGAAAGAAGATGAAATTCTCATGTACAAAGGCAAGGTATATGTGTCGAATTCCAATGAGATGAAAAATGTAGTTATGAAATAAATTCATAATGTGTCGTATGTTGGGCACCCAGGATATCAAAAAACAATTGCAACAATAAGAAACCAATATTTTTGGCCAAGAATGAAAAAGGAAGTGGCTAATTACATAGCCATATGTCTAGAATGCCAAAAGGTAAAGACAAAACATAGGCATCTGACATGTTTTCTACAGCCATTCCCAATTATGAAATGGAAGTGGGAAGTTTTCACAGTTGATTTTATTACAAAGCTTCCCAGAATAGTGAAGCAACATGATTCCATCATGGTGGTGGTGGATAAATTTCCTAAGGCAACACATTTTATTCCAGTAAAGACTACACACAAGGCAACAAATATTGCAGAGATCTACATGAAAGAAGTTGTTAGGCTACATGGGGTACCTAAAGCAATAGTTTCAAATAGAGATCCAAAGTTCACATATGATTTTTGGAAAGGTTTGTTCAAGGGCTTTGGAACACATTTAAATCTTAGTATCATGTATCATCCAGAGTCCGATGGGAAAATATAAAGGACTAACAGGATAATTGAGGACATGCTTAGAATGTATGTGATGGATCAACCATCAAAGTGGGAAGATTATATTCATTTAGTTGAATTTTCCTACAATAGTGGGTATCAGGCCTCATTGAAATGAGTCCATTTGAAGCATTGTATGGAAGAAAATGTAACACTCGAGTGAGTTGGGATAACCCAACAGACAGAGAAGTTGTTGGATCAAATTTTTTAAAGGAAATGGAAGAGCAAATGACAAAGATAAAACAAAATTTAAAGGTTGCCAAGGATAGGTATAAAAGGTATGCAGACAAGAATAGAGTTTTCAGATATTTTAAAGTGGGTGAACATGTGTTTTTGAAAGTGAAGGCAAAGAGAAGTTCACTAAGATTAGGAAGCTACCCGAAGTTGGCAGTGAGATATTATGGGACTTTTGAAAAATTAGAAAAGATAGGGCCAATTGCATACATGTTAGCATTGCCTGCATCCATGAGAGAGCATAATGTATTTCATGTGTCGTTGTTAAAGAAATATGTTCCTGATCCTAATCACATAATTGATAGGAATGTGATCCAAGTGGAGCACGAAGGGGATTTCTGGGTGGAATCAATACGCATCCTGGACCGAAAGGTCAAAGTGCTTAGGAACAAAGCCATAGGGATGGTAAAGGTTCAATGGACCTGTTGTGGTCCTGAAGATGCTACATAGGAGCATGAAGAAAACATGCGGGTATAGTACCTGCAAAGTTTTTATAATTTTGAAGAAGACAGAATTCAAGACTCCATTTTGAGTAGCTAGAGTTCAGAAACCACATCTCAGAGTCCCAGCAAACTGTGTTGGGGACCTTGATAAAATAATGGATCATTCCTTGGGTTAGCTATGATAAACGGATGGTATATCCCTTGATTTAACCCTGATAAATGAATGGTGCATTCCTTGGGTCAGCAAGTTGAAAGAAGCGTGAGGTTATGTTTGGAATTGATGTTGGAGTCGTAAATTGTAGAATTTATTCTCCAAGTATTATGATGTTAATTGTCATATATGTATATCAGCATAGAGTGCATCGACGATGACACACAATTGTAGGGGAGGGGGAATGTAACATCCCCACTATCATTCCTAGTTTAATTAATGCTTATGTAGTTATAATATGTTGCTATGGCCAAAGCGATGTAATATGCAAATTATGTTTCCTTGTTTTATTAATAAAATGTGATGCCAGCTACTAAGGGGACATGGACAAGAGATGGGAGATGAATTAATCCACAAGAGAGGGGAGTGTCTAAGAGAATGGCCAAGAGGGGGAAAACCCATGTATATTAGTTCAACCCATTTTCCTAGATTGTCTATTTGTTCATAAACCTTCCATTTTTCTGATTGAGTGTTCTCAAAGCCAATCATTGAATACATGTAAGAGGGTGGGTGTGAGTGGTCACATCTCAAAGTTATTGGGCACATGGGGGTTGAGTACAATCAGCTTGGGGAAGAGTGTGAGTCAAGAAAGGCAAGCCAAAGGGAGGAAATTTTTATGGTTGGGACAACAGTTCTTAGACAGAAAGTTGGTGTGCATGAGAAAAAAGGCCAGGAGGAATAAAGAGAGATGGAAGCGAGTGCAACCATGGAGGGAAAACTCTAGAAAGTTAGAGCGTATTGGAGCATATTTGGAGCGGGAAATTGAATATCCAGGATGTCAGGCCTGAGGAGTGAACTACGGAGTGAGTTGCACTATAACAACAAGTGTTCGTTTTTGGTTTGCTAGTAGTTTTCCTAGCAACAAGTTCCCCTGAGTTCCCAACTAAGGGATTCCTAGCTACCTATGCCAGAGAGACCCTAATAAACGAATGACACATTCCTTGGGTTAATCCCAATAAATAGATGACACATCCCTTGGATTATCCCCGATAAATGAATGGTGCATTCCTTGGGTTAGGCATGTCAGGAGGAAGAGGTGTTGGTGGAAAATCGAGATAGTTGTAGGAGAATATTAGTTGGGTTGTGAGTCTATGAGTTTTGGGTGGACTGTGAGAGACCACCCTCTTTTGTGGATTATGGGCCTCAGCTTGGGGGTGAATGGTTGTTGAGAATTGGAACAATGAGTCTCTTGTTGGGTGGAATGTTCATCCCAAGCAGTTGGTTCCACAACAAATTCGAAAGATAAGTGTTATATCTTGTTGTTGTGTTATTTACATGTGTTATTGTTGTGCATGTACTATGTGTATTCGAGAATGTTTTATATGTTTCTATGTGAATAATTAAGTCACATTCATGTTAATTTGGTGTCCTTTAGATGCATCTATTTGATGGTTATAAACAGTAGCTAAACTAGTTTTAAAATTGTAGTTGTAAGCTACAGGAAATCAACTAACAGTAAAAGAATTACTTTAGTTAGAAGAAATTTTATTTGTATGTGTATTTCGCACCGTGATGTCCCTTTGTTGGGTTGGGGGAATGATACAAAGTGGTATCAAAGCAATTTCATTGAGTATTTGTAACGGGTACATTACATTGTCTATGGGCCAAAACCCTTGTCAGTGACTTCTTACTTATTAAGCACCTCTAATGTTTAGGAAGTGGATAACACACTTCACACTGGAGAAGCCATTCTCTACACACTTAAGGATAATTTAGTTATGTCTCAAAATAGAATGAAACAACAAGCAGATCAACATCACTTTGAATGTTCTTTTGCAGAAGGGAAAATGTGTTTCTTCACCTTCAACCCCATGAAATAACATCATTTAAAGACAAAACACCCCATAAATTAGCACCCAAGTTATATGGACCCTATAATATCACCCAACGCATTGGACAAGTGGCCTACAAGTTAACTCTTCGAGCCACTCCAAGATTCATCCAATATTTCATCTGTCTTGTTTGAAGAAGGTCGTGCGATCCAAGTGCAAGGTGAAAACCATCTTACGAGAACTTGAAGAAGAAGGCTCCATTTATCTTTAGTCAAAAGAAATATTGGATACCAAAGAATGTCAATTGTGTAAATGCATAGTTCTAGAAGTCTTGATCAAGTGGTGGGAACCAATAACAATTATGCAACAATTTTGTCATCTCCAACCTTGAGGATGATGCTACTTTGAAGGGGGGAGGCATGTTAGGGTCTCACCCTAACCTCCCTACTTTAGGCTACCTAAGAGTTAGTCAATTGGTGTATGCAACCGTCCTATTTGAATAAGGCCCATTCGATAGTAATGGATAGTTATTTAATGTAAAATGGTCCACTTTATAAGGTCCACTATGCAGTCGGTACCCATTAATGATGGGATCACAGGTAGTTAGGGTTTTTCCAATGAGATTCTATTTAAAGGGATACAAGGCTATGGGATGGTTTATCATGTATTTGGATCCTTGCTTGGTGAAAAGTCATCCCACCTTAAGAGGCAAGTAGACATTGCTTTCTTTCTTTTGATTCTCATAATACAAGGGTATATTTCACATATTTCATCTTATTGGTCTCTTGTATAAATATTTTTAATTATATACTTTGTATACCTAGTTGTGTTTCAAGTTTAAGGGTTAAGGAACACTACACTTAGAACTCTCGTCGACGCCCCATAAAAACCCACTTTTTCACATATTCCCAAAGATCTAGATATCAAAGCCCCGATCAAAGAGGCACTAGGAACCCCTCTAGCTACATGTGAGCTCTAGATATGATCCCCCCTCATGGGGATCCTTTGAGTAATCCACCATATCCTCCACCATCCTTAATTCGATCCTCTTTTCCACTATCCCCTATAACCAGGATTATCATAAGAAGAATAGAAGGAATATTTCTTTTGATTGCAAGGAGTGGTGCTAAAATTTAACATTTACTCTTACCCGTCAAAAAATATTCACAATGTTCTAATATTTTCACTACCCTTCAATTTTCCCTTCACATAAATTAATAGCCTGTTAATTTTGGGTTCAAAAAAACTCATGAATAAAAAATGTTATTAAATTGGAGGAGTTTATAATCAGATCATCTATAGATATCAAAGAAAGCAGTGTTTAAGTTAATAATAAACATAAACTGAAAAATGTACTTTGGTTTAGCCAAATTCCTCCTAGGAGATTAGATTCATGTTGCATTATCTAAGCCCTAAAATTTTGTAAGTTGTACAAAGTTTCAATACAATGTTGGTTAATAAATTTACTTTGCTATTAGAATTTGGATTTTTAAAGATTATCACACATAAAAGTATTTAAAAGAGATTTAGCCATTCACAAGAAAATAAATTCATAGAAAATTATTTGGAAATTGTTTTTCTTGTATTTGAATTTTGCATTGGAAAAACTCTTCATTTGCACATTAGACACACTTTAAAACCTTCATACTTGAAGTTTCAACTAGTCCTTCTTTCTTCCCACATAGTGTTTTGGCAATGAAGAGAGAGAGAGAGATAGATTGCTTGCTTTATGCTTTCTCCTTCAATTATAACTTTCTCCTCATAAAACAACTCTTATTTAATACATAATAAATAAAAATCCAAGTTATGAGGAGCAAACATAAAAGATGGAGAAAGAGGGTCCATATGAACCACCTCTCTCTCTCTCTCTCTCTCTCTCTCTCTCACACACACACACACACACACACACACACACACATCTGAGAGGTGGTTCCTATGGACCCTATTAGGAGAAAATGGCAGGTAGGTAGTTTTCCTCCCCTTTTTAATAAAGTTCTTCACACTAATCCATTCTACCTCTTTATGTTCCCACCTTGGGAAAAACTAAATCTTATAGTGGATCCAATCTTAATATTATGATCAATCTTATCTAATTCATAAAATTTATAGGTTGACTATTTTTTTTAACCGAAACAAAAACTTATAGTCATTAAAAAAGAGTTGTGTTGAGGCATACAACAATTACATACAAAATTACAGAGTTCTACTCCAAAACTGAATGTATTTCTAACTAACTGTGAAAAACTCTAAAGCCTTTCCTATACAAGCATTCTAGACATTTATGCATGTAACATGCTTTACATATTGACCCAACAAAAAAACTATCATGTAATACATATACCAATCATGGGGGTGCACTGTCCTAAGCTTCTTGCCCCTCTACAGAGTGAGGGGAGCCAATTTCCTCCACTTCCATGGGGTCATTTGCCTGTCCAATTGTGTCCTCTTCATTAAAACCTTCTTGCAACGAATTCATTGAACCATGGTTGTTGGAGGCAAGAGAAAGAGAGTATAACTATGGAAGAACATGTGCATGAAGTTATTGACACTCTACCTCCTTTTATCACTCAAACTGTAGGTTGGGTAAAGCCCGAACCAATCCATGAGATGGCGATAAGTGTGGGAGAGTCTACCCATTGTCACCTTAGATAAACCCTCCCCTCACTTTAGTGAAGGAGAAATCCTACACAAGGGGGGAATCCCCGATGACCCTAGGGGGGAATGAGATGGAAAGTGAGGTTATGGAAGTGATGTCCCTATATGTCAAATTACTAAGTGGAGAAAGGATTGGAAATAGGTCTCAGACATGGTTAATGATTGGCAAGTGCTTGAGTACTTGCGGAAGATAGTTGTACATGCCTAAGACACAAGAAGGGACAAGTATACAAGCTCAAAGATTAAGTGGACAAGCAAGTTAAGCTTGTTGTCCCAAAATATAGTAGTAAGCAAGACTATATATCAGTAAGGAATAAAGCTAATTACTGCAGATTTCACCACTCAAAGCATCAAATATTTATTTAGAGATGAAGCACAAAACATGTAAATTAATTCCCAACACTTTAGCACAAACTTTAGTGGTATTAGAGGGTTGTTGTATGATGTTTTCAAAGTATGTTTGTAACAGCCAAGTGGTTGTATCAAAGGTTTTCTACAACAACAAGTTTCAACCACGAGAACAAGCAAGTAATCCGACCAAAAGTTCACCAATTAGCAGTAGAATGGTAGTAATGGCTTACTAGCAAATTTCCACTATTGAAATGCAAGTTAAATTCAAAGATATAAAGTAGTTTGCTACGGCTCTAATGGTTGTAGATTTAAGTTATGAAAACAATAAGATATACTTGGCAAAAGAAGATGTCATACTAGAACAAGCAATCTATAAGAGCATAGAATTGATTCCACTTATAACAATTTGAAAATCTCGTAAAATCACGTTACCCGATGGAAACAATTTTATTTCTCCAATGCAAAATTCATATTAGTGCCTTTTAAAATATGGGTAAATGGAGTCTTGGATGTAAGATTTGGATCCACAATATCCCTAGGGGCATAAACCTTTTTACTCCCTAGGGGCATAAACCTTTTTACTCCCTAGGGCATGCAAATCAAACTTAGGTAAATCTAGGAGGGTGTACACCCTTGTACTCCTCCTAGCAACCTTGTCCCAAAATGACTTATCAACTAGCAATGAGATGAAGCTTGATGGAGGGTGTATGCACTTATACTCCTGCTTGGGTTTCAACCAATAACACTATGAACAAGCAAGAAGAACTAACAAATTGCATGTTTTTCTTACCAATTCCAAGAGAGATGCGATATAAAACCCTAGTTCACCAAGCAAATTCCACCATAAAGCAAGAGAGTAAGCCTCCAAGAGGTGTGCACCACCTTAGCTCCACAATACACCAATAGAAATCACCAAAAGACATTTGCAAGAGAGAGAGATATCCAAGTTTCCCAAAGAGGGAACAAATTTCAGCCAAGTATCTTCTCCAAATAGGAGAGCTATGATGAAAATGAAATAGAAACTATCCTCATTTATACAAATCCTCTAAAAAGTGTTTGTCCACTTAAGTTAGGGTAAACCACAAAATAAGGGAGATGTTTCCCTTTATTTTTCCACTTTACAATATTAAATTCAAATTTAACTTAAAAATTGCACACAAGAAACCCTAAAGATGACGACAACCCTCTCTAAGGTGACATTTTGGCACTTCTAGCAAGTCATTTGAGCTTGTAGGTGAAGCGTTGGGCCTCCAAAGGCCTCCCTCTCATGCTCTAGGTTTTCCTTCATCAAGCCAAAGCTTATGTCCATCCAAAAGGTGCCAAGTGTCAAGCCAACACCACCACTCCAGACCCTATCCCTCAACAAGACGTCAAGCCCAAGATGTAGTGCTCTAGCCTCCAAAGGCAAGTCGTTGGGGTTTTGAAGGGCTAGGAGATGTCCTATTAGGTGTCTCTCAAGCCTCCAAAGGCTACCATCATCATCCAGTGTGCGGACCATGGTATCCAACCCATGGGCTTCATGCCCAAGGAAGCCCAAGCTAAGCTTGTTCTTCCAAAACTGTCCACCAAGCAAGGTCCTGCAAAGACAATGAATACACCCTCCAAGGATCTTAAGTCAAATGTATCATGATAAGTAAATCAAATCAATAAAAGAGTCACCTAAGCATGTGCTTCAAAAACCACCCCATCAAATTAAACAAGTGCTCAAAGACCCTATGCAACTTGTCAAGTCTAGGTATGGGAGGGTTGACAAAGTGACCTATTGGGTGAATCATTCCCTAGGTCAAGGAATATTTCCCAGGTGGCCCCCCCTCTAAGTCATGTGGAGAAGATGAAGTGGATGGGGGAAAGACTTTTGGGCATGTGGTTCATGACATATAAGGGATCATAGTGTCTCATTTATGGGGGCCTTTGTATAGGGTGTGTTGCACCTTCGTTTTCAATGCATCCTTTTTCCAAGCCCATTTAATGCCATTAATTAATTAAGGTCCATAACAATTGGGTACTCCATATGGGGTAACACATAGCTTGGGGGGAAGTACCACAATGTCACTTGAAGAGAGAGGTACTCAAAGTGTTATGGGGGTAAAGTCTAGCTTGTAACACACTTGTGTAGATCCCTCAACAAGTGGGACACACACACACACACACACACACACACACACATATATATGTGTGTGTGTGTGTGTGTGTGCTTTTGCAGGTCTTTGAATTTTTTAGGAGAAACATTTCATTGTTCTCAATACCTATTTTGGGCGAGCATCTAGAAGGTTATGATTTGGCTTTTATCTTTTGCCAGCTACATTCCCCCTGGGCCTTCAACCTCTTCTTCCCATGAAATGAAGGACAATTCCTTCTTGGGTCGGTATACCTGGAAATCCCAAACAATAAGGAAGCGAGTGGACGAAGTGTGGAAAGTTGTAAGTATGATCGGGAATGGCACAATGACTTGTCAAGGGGACCTCCCAGAAGCAAACCCATCCCTAAGGGTGACCAATTACTAGGGAACAATGTCAACCACCAAGGTGAAACATGGCAAAGAGCATAACTTCCAAGCAGACGTTACATAATCAAAAGCAACTTTAAATGCAACAGACTTAAATGCCTCAAATATTGAAATGACACTCACTATAATACTTGGCTTGTATCGCATGGAGCAAGACCTAATGTCTTCCGGAAGCAAGCTAGTGTGGCGGATACCATTGTGATGAGTTTGAGATATATGGTGGTGAGGTGGGCCTCTGTCTGTTCTGTCACCCATCTGTCTCTCGGTACTCCATGTCTACAACTTGAGGGCCTCAAGACATCATCTCCTTAGTTATCCCTAGAAAATGGGGATAACACCTCCAATGCATCTATCCTTTGTTTCTGTAGTAAGAGAAGGTTCATTATATTGGCAACATTGGTGGTATTGGCTTGCTCTAACTCGGTCATCTTCGTAGAAATGTGCAAAAGGGTGTTGTTTTTCGCTTGGGTAATCTCTTTGTGTTGATGAAGGATTTTCCTTCCACTCTGCACCGTCCATAGTTGTCCCACGAGAAATGTGCATAGAGAAATTGGACCACAAAACCCCCAAACCAAAAGTTCCAATGCTAATTTTGAAAAACACAATAACAAAAGGATTAATAGTATTTTGGTAAATGAAAACAGAGTTGTAGATACCATCACTAGAGGCATTCACCAGAAAGCACAACCAGAGAACCAAGGGTTTCCCGGTTTACACTAGAGATGACACCGACATTGGATACAAAACTCCTCCCATAGTCACCACCCTCACTCTCCTGGAACCACCAACAATCCTACAAAATCCAGGCTGAAACCCTTTCCTTAACACACTCGTCACTCCACTCTAGTCCCGCAGTGCCCAAGGAAGAACCTCCACCGCAGTGAATTCATCACAAACAAGGATCTCCATATCGCTAATTCTCTCACATTTCAATGCGGAGTCCAACACACAACATTGAAATCTTAGGATACACCCACACAAATCAAGTGTGTGAGTTTCTTTTCCCACCTACCATATGTTCCATGACGTGTCTTGTTCTTACAATCCATTGAATGTTGATTAAACAAGGGGGTGTCCACTATGGTATGGGGGTTAGACCACACACCCCACTTTTTATACATGACCTTGGGCTTAAGAAAGAGACCACCTTGGCCTAATGGTTTGCAATTCCATTGAACTCTCATTTAATGTGCAAGAAAGTGACCTCATCGAAACTTGCAAGCATTTTGTAGATCCTTGAGATGAGAATGCTCAATACATTTCTCCCTAGCTCTAAATTGTTGACCATAGCTCTGATCACCAACATAGAGTCCCTTGGGATGATTAGATTTTTGAGTCCCTCTTCCTTTTATATACCCAAGCCGTTCCATAGCAAACATGCCTCCGCCACATTATTAGAAACATTCCCAAGCCCCCAGGCATAATAGGCAATTTTATTTCCTTCGAGATCAAATGGACTCCCCCCGCACCTGCCACCCTTGGGTTATTCCTTGAAACCCAATCAAAGAATAGTATACTCACTTCTTGTTGTTCTTTCCATTTTGCAAACTCATGAATATATTTTCTGATTGCCCAATGTGGAGGGGATAATAAATTCCCACTATGAAAGGAGTTGCGATCACAAACAATCTTGAGCTTCGCCAACCAATCTATCTCACAATCATCCATCTTTCGATCTTGCGCTTTGATTCTGGACTGCATGTGCTCAGAAAGAAAAGAAATTGCTTTGATTGTCATTTGCCTAGGGTGTTATCTTTCATTGTTGAAAATTACCTTGTTTCAAGCAAGTCGGATTTTCCAGCATAGATTACTTTGGAAGCACCTACCACACTCATTTGAAAATTGTTTTTTGCTAGAAGTTACCTTTGTAAAGGTGGCTCCATTGAGTGAAGAATTCCCCACAACACTGTGGCCATCTAGCTCTGTGAGATATACTTTCTAAAGCACACAACCAAGTTTCTTTAGTGTAGTTGTAGTCAAGGAACAAATGTTGAATTGTTTCCTCTGCCTTGGTGCATAAGGAACAACGCAAAGGGCCGACAATACCTCTCCTCTGAAGATTATCTATAGTGAGGACTTACCCTTGGACCAGGATCCAACAAAAWWWTTTKATTTTTGGCAAACCATCATTGTGCCATATCTTCTTCCACTACGATGATYGTTGTTGCATGTTTGTGGCTTCCAACAAATAGTGATAACCATCTCTGACTGTGAATGGAGCATCCTCCCAACCCCTTGCATATTTTCTGAATTTATTCCATGGAGCACATCCCATTAGGGCATGAATTAAGGAATGGATGAGAGGAAGGATATGTGTTGGGGGAGATCCAAATCTCCAACCTACCCAGTTTCCTAACTCGTTCTCCCAATTAGAAATTTAACAAAGTGTATGAAGCTCCTGCGCCCTCATCCACATCCACAATGGGGCCAAACCATCCTGAGAAGACAACTTCTCCTTTTTGAGAATGCTATCATCCCAAATATTAATTATCTTCCTACTTCCGAAAATCCAAGCTAATTTTGGTTGTATGACTAGAACACCTTAAGGAGCTTATGCATTGGAGAACCTTTAATTTTCTTTAGCGGATATTCAAGGCACCTTTTCCTAGTTCCTTTAGAGTACTTCTTCCACCATGTTGGCTTACATGAAATCATTATCCACATAAGTTTATCCCCCATAGCCACGTTCATCATTGTCGGGTCTTGAATTCCCAATTTGTCTCTTTCCTTAGGATTTTAGACCACTTTCCAATTGATGAGATGATATTTCTTTTCATTATGCCTTCCCCTCCCCCCCCCAATAATTTTTTGGATATCCACCGACATCTGGCTCATGATAAGACAGGGCCAACAACACCGAGCATTGAAAAAGGGGTAGAGCCGATAAGAAAACTTTGATGAGGATCACCCCACCGATAGGATTGAGCCAATGAGAGCCCCATTGCACAAATTTGTTCTGGATTTTCTTTGTGATGCCAATCTAGTCCCGAGATGTTGTGGATTTCAGAGAAATGGGGATCCCTAGATATTTAAAGGAGGACCAACTCTCTGCAAGAGTGAACTAAAATAGTTTGTAAATTGAGTTCATTACCTGCATCCAGGTGTTCCAGCCACAAATTTGACACTTTCTGTGATTGAYAGCTCCCCCCGRTGCATCCAAAAAAGAGTCTGAGACCTATCCTGTGGCGATGGAAATGGATGCTCCACCCACAAACAATGTGTCATCGAAAAACTGCGATTGAGTAACACTTTTGACACCACGTGCAATCTAAATTTCGGGTAGATTACCTGTAACTGTTTCATGTTCCAACTTGCGKKTGAGAGAATCAGTSGTAATTATGAATCGAAAGGGGGAGAGAGGGAAACCTCGTCTCATCCCCTTACTGCTTTGAAATAAATATATGGTGTGACCATTGATAAGTGGGGCCATCCATGGGGAACTTATACATGAGGAAATCCAATGAATGAAGGCTGAGAAAAAACCAAACCTATCCAAAACCTTTGGAGAAAAACATGTCTTCCACAATCGAAAGCATTTACCATGTCCAACTTAATTATCATGCCCTTCTCTTTTGTTGCCAGGCTGGAATGTATTGCTTCTTGCACTAAAACAATATTATCAGTAATTTGTCTATCATGCATAAAACCACCTTGATTTGCAAAGATTTGTTTGCCAGAATTTTCTTTAATCGAACAACTGTGATCTTGGTTAGAATTTTATACAAGGTATTACATAATGAGATGGGCATGAAACGAACAAATGTTGAGGGCTTGAATTCTTTGGGAATCAAAGCCAAGAGTGGGGACTTTGAATTTCCACCTAATTTGCAACCACTATGAACATATTGTAACATTCTTTTTAAATCATACTTAATGAGGTCCTAGAAGTATCTATAAAAGGATATGGAGAAGCCATTCGGCCCCACGGATTTCTTTGGCTCTAAACTTTAAATTGTAAACTTGATTGCAACTTTTTGTATAGGTCAAATAAATTCGAGATTTTTTCATAGGAAACTAGTTTTGGGATATGCTTCAACATCTCATTTACATCGGCAGGCTCAACATCATTCTATTGTGTGTAGAGGTTAGCATAATGTTTCCTGGTTGCCTCCTTGATGGCTGAGAATTCCGTGATTTTGGAGCCCTCCAAAAAGGTTTCCTTCACATTGTTCCTGGATAAGGGAACCTCGACTTGCTTGTGGAAAATTTAGTATTACTGTCACCCACTTTGAGCCAAAAGGCTATGAGATTTGAGATGCCATAGTTCTTCCTCATACCTCATAACTCTCTGCGTTTCTTCCTTTTGAATTATAAGTTGACTATTTAACTCCACATCAATATAGATGTTTTCCTTTCAACCATTACACAT
>SNQJ01S0004536.1:129793-142455 GCA_010110895.2 Picea sitchensis
GCCAAAAAAATTAATCCATTCACTAAAAATTTAAAAAACGGACCACCCAAAAACCTGCCGAAAAAATTACTCATTACTCCGGGCTTTAAGATTGGTCCCGAGTTAGCCCATAAACTAATCAGTTTTATTGGGAATTCATGATGTAGAAATTCTTATAAAACTTGAACAAAACAATTTTTTAATATCTGTGACAGGTAGACTTTTATATTGAATCCATTCTGGTTTTTTCTGTAACATTTTTCCAGTTCCAAATCATATTAGAATTTGTAATCTTATTCAAATCTTGCTATTATTTATATTCTATGTAAGCCTGGTTCACCCCCTTCCCACATGGTATCAGAAAATACGCGACTTGGAGGTGAAATGGAAACTTCCCTATGACTCCCAACAATGGCTGAAATCAAAAGGAGCAGAAGGCAACCCAGTAAAGCAATTTCGAGAAATGAATTTTTGTTGAATAACTTACAGAAATCTGTAAATAGGTTCGTGTTACGGGCTTTTGTTTTGTATTTGAAGGGATTTAGACGAAGGCACTATAGATGGTCAGACGAAGGCACTATAGATGGTAGCGCTGTGTATAGATCTGGATATCAGAGACTTTGTTATAATGCATATTGTGAACTGTATCTTCCATATTGTCTCACTTCAAATATATTAGATGTTCAAGACAAAGTCGCTGGACATATTGTTTAACATCCTCAGCAATTAAAACATTAGAAATTAAATTTATAATAAAAAACCAAAAAAAAAACACTCAGTTGAAACACAAATGTAATTTTAGAGAGGAAGAAATGTAACTAATTGCATTTCTTCCCAATGAACTACAAGACATCAAAGAAACTGATGCACGGATCGACTTATTAACGAAACGACAGGCGGGACTTATAAACGACAGGCGGTACTTGGCATTAAAATTCAAATGCAGCCTGCGCCAAAATATCAAACAATAGGAAATGCCTAAAACATTTAAGGGTTTTGTAAATAGTAGGGAAGTAAGGTAAAAAATCGAAGACCTGAAAAGCTATTAAAAAATCACAATACATAGACATGGTGACGGATGAAATTAAAAGAACTACAACGAATAGATTAAATCATTGATCAGACAATTCTGGTCCATATATATTGCAGTCAGCAATGAAATTCTGAAAATAATTATCACCTTGTCATTGGACTTCAACTAAAAGAAAGGCTCAGTGGATCCATTGGTTTTTTTACATCATTCGGATCATTACTAATTTCAACATCATCGCCTTTATCGAAACCATGACATTATCTACTATTTCTGAGAATAATCACAAAGATATGAAACAAACACGGCCATTTCTGGCAAAAACCAAAAGAGAAGGCATCTTTAAAAAATTTACAAGAACTACGAAGAAGATAACGTAATCCAAGCACAAAACCAGAGGGCAACCCTTGCATCTGAAGAACAGAAGCCATAAGGAGAGAGAGCTGACGAAACGATGCCCTTGAAGGCCTTGTTCTGACTCCCCGCCATTGGGAGCCATAGATGATCCGATCTCATGACCCTTACACTATACTTCCGGCAGACTACAGAATCCTATATAATCCCCATCTTAGGGTTTGGGAGAAACCCTGTAGTTAGGGTTTTGGCCATTTTGTCTATTTGTACATATCTTTTTTTGGGTTATAGGGTTTTGACCATTCCGTCTATTTCGACAGATCCATTTTTTTATTTGTTTGGTTATTTGTGATTGAGATGGGAAAACGTTAAAATATTTTATTTCGGTAATTTAGCGGAGATGCATTTTAAATGTTTAACTTGGTTGGTTTGAAAAAATAGTTTTAACCTCTATTTAATTTAATTTAGAATATATAATTAATAGTTTATTAATAATTTTTTTAATATGGGTTAATATTTGGTTTTATGTATGAAATTAAAGTAAGATGTTAGTAAAAAGTACATTATTTTATTAGAGTTAGGTTTAGCCATGACCACAAGAATATTGGCTTTTTTAAGCATATTATCTTGGTTGAAACTATTTTTTAATGGTTTTAGAGTAAGACTTGTGATCCCCTAGTCTAGGGATAACTAAAGAGATCGTGTTTCGAGGCCTACAGGTTCCAGACATGGAGTGTCGAGAGTCGCATGACCTAAGCATAGCCCCAAAGGGTTTTGACCATTCCGTTTATTTCGACAGATCCACTTTTTTTTTGGTTATTTGTGATTGAAATGAGAAAACGTGAAACTATTTTATTTCAGTGATTTAGCGGAGATGCATTTTAAATGTTTAACATTGATGGTTTGAAAAAATAGTTTTAACATATATTTAATTTAATTTAGAAGATATAATTAATAGTTTATTAAGAATTTTTTTAGTATGGGTTAATATTTGGTTTTATGTATGAAATTAAAGTAAGATGTTATTAAAAAGTACATTACTTTATTCGAGTTAGGTTTAGTCATTACCACAAGAGATATTGGCTTCTTTAAGCATACTATCTTGGTTGAAACTACTTTTTAATGGTTTTAGAGTAAGACTTGTTATCCCCTGGCCTAGGGATAACTAAGGAGATTGTGTCTCGAGGCCCACAAGTTCCAGACATGGAGTGTCGAGAGTCGGATGACCTAAGCATAGCCCCGAAGGGCCCCTCTTTTCTTCAAGTACAGTCCACATATCGCCAGCAACAACATCCATCACACTAGCCTGGTCTTGAAGTGGTAGTGGGTCTTGCTCCATGAGGTAATGAGTCCAGGTATCATGGTATGTATCACTCTGATATTTGAAGCACTTGAACATGATGTATTGAATCCTTCTTCATTTCATGACTTTTGCTTGGAAATTATGCTCTTTGCCTTGTTTAAACCTCAAAGGGTGACATGGTGCCCTAGTAAGTTGATTTCCCTTTAGGATAGGTTGCTACTGGGTGGATCTTTGAAGAGTCGTCATCTTTTCCCTCCATACTTACCACTTTCCAGCTTTATTCCTTTCATCTCCCCGTCTTTTGGGCATTGGGATAGGCTACACTAGGAAGGGTTGTACCTTACCTCGTGATAAGAAGGGGCAAAAGGCCCAAAGGGTAAAAGTAGTTGGCAAGAATTAAAATCCTTTTTGAAACCTTCAAGATGCTTCACCCAGAGATCCTCGAGAAAGTAGTGAAAAGCTTCTCAGTAAGAAAAGGGGACCCATAAGATAACATGAACACTCAAGGTATTAGTTGATGGATAGGAGGTCTCATCACGTGTCGGCCTATTATGACCATGAACATGTAGCGCTATGACATTACCACCTATATGGTCACCAAACCAGGGTAGTGGCTCTTGGTTGCATGGCCAAGAGAAAGGGGGTCTCATCATGAGTCGACCTTCTCATTTTCGTGAAATGTTTTGTGGATGACGCTATCACCTCTGGTCACCAAGCCAAGACAGTGGCCCTCAACTATTCCCTTGTAGCACAAAAGAAAATATCAAAAGAAATAAAGCTAAGAAAGAATAAATGTCAATGAATGGGATAGGAAACAATAGCATTCATGACAAGGTACAACTCACACTCCACAAAGGCGCCCACATATCAGACTTTACATTTCCTTGTTATCACATGAGCATTTGTTTGGTTTAGGGGGGTTTGATGCACATGTTTGGGTGGTTTGATTGTTGGATGTGTTTTACTTGCTATGATACTTGTGACTCGTGGACCCCTTGAGGGCGTACCTATTTGTCTTTGCAGGACTTTGCCCGATGGACAAGTATTCATGAGGAGATGACCAGTTTAGACCTTCGGGAGGGCTTGAAGCCTAGGGATGGATGTTGAGACCCCGGGCTTGGGGTATGACAATGATGACCAGCTTGTGTGATACAAGAAGAGGTTGTTTTCTTTGGAGGCACTTTGGCAGGCCTAAGGGGGGGGATTCCGCCCTCCATGCACCAGGACGCTACCCTTTGGAGGCTGAGATGTCATCCTTCTAGTACAAGACGATAGGGTTCCTTGAAGATGATGGTAGCACGTGTGGACGAAGATTGAGGCCTTTGGAGGCCTAGCGTCATGTTCTTGCAGCCTAACGTCCACTTGAGGAGACCTAATGTCACCCTAGAAGGGCTGACATCACCTTATTTAGGGTTATTTTATGTAAATTTATTTAATTTGTAAATTAAGGGCATAATTGTTGAGGTCGGCCCTGTATTTTAAAATAAATTTAATTTTGGGCCATATTTTGGTATAAATACACCAAAATGACATTCATTTTCATCATAACTCTCACATGAGAGAGAGAGAGGACTAAAATGGGTGCCCTTTTAGGGTTTATTGGCTGAAATTGTGAGGCACACTTGTTTTGGAGGCTAAATTTTGCAACTTGGATCAATTTTTTGGTGAAGTTGCTTGGTAATCTAGGGTTTTATTGCTTGATTATTCTTGGTGAAGTAAGTAAATCTACAATTGTCATTTTATTTTGAATGGTTATGGTATATTTGCTTATTCATGCTAAAGATTATGAAATTGCTTGCTTGACAAGGAGTAAAGGACTTAAGGTGTTACTTTTTGTTATTCATTTGCCAGAATTTACTAAAGTGGTTTAACCCAGACATGCTTCTATATCCCTAAAGTGTTAGCACGTTAGAAGCCATTGCATAGTTGTTGTTGCATTAAATACATTTCAATAGTCCAAGGAGGAGGAAGGCGTTAGGGCCTAGAAGTACCTACTCTCTAGTTAGCTCACCTCCCTAAAGTTTGGATCCTAGAGGAGTTAAGGTGCTACTCCTCTAAAGATCTTCCCTTTTACTTAGACAAGTATAATCATCATTGTTTCTCCAAGTAAATGTTATCGAACCTTTGACTCCATTATCCCCGTCTTCACCTCTTTCCTCTTTGACAAATCAAACCAACACTCAAACCTTAAACCTTATAGCCTTCACTAACTAACACTAACACTAACCTAGCTTAGAAAAGTAATTTTGTTGCTACTGACATAAGTGTTTGCTACAACCATCTTAAAGTAGCAAATGTTCTACATAATCAACATTTTTTGTTAGCTAATCACTTCAGAATTTGTTCATGACAATATATTATCATTCTAAGTGATAAATGCCATATTTTCATTGTCTTTAAAGAGCATTTTCTGAAGCATATATTGTAGTTTTCGTACTTTATTTATCGTTTTTATACACTTACTAATTTGTTGCATGTACTTATCAACTAATACATACTTTCAAACTTATTTGCTAGTTAAAATCAACCCAGAAAATTGTACAAGGAAAAATCCAATCATATCATAATTAAGTGTGCATTCAAGTGCCTTTTTAGAGTACTTTTATGAAGGTTTTATTATTGTTGTCATTACTACTAATTTGTTGTTGTTTATATAACTTAGATAGCTCTTTGTTGATTGACAAATATCTAGATCTTGCATGAGACAAAGTGTTATCATTTTGAGACCTAAATTATCTTGTTATATTGTCCATTTAAGTGCATTTTCTAGATGTTGTCATCATCAATTATTGTTGCTATATATCTGTCATTTGCTATGTGAAATAAATTGATAGTAGTTACTTTCATGTGCTTGAAGTCTTATTGGAGCATTAAGTTTACTTGTTGCTCCATTAACGTTTGTTGTTGTATTGATAAGGGGCAGGTACACTTTGTTCTTCTTTACTTGTTGCTCCATTAACGTTTGTTGTTGTATTGACAAGGGGCAGGTACACTTCGTTCTCCTTTGCTTCATCCAACAAGACTTAGATTTGACTTGAGTGACTTGGAGAGAGGGGTGGTTCACTTATTATTTATTTCCCTTCATCAACCCACTAGGTCTAGGGACGTCTCCCTTGGAGTAGAGTCATCTCCCTCCTAAATAGAAAAGGATATCATGTTGAGGTTACAGTGACATGATTACCCTCGTGTTATGCTAAGCTTGGCCTACTTGCCTTTAAGCTTTGGGAAAGTACAGATTGTGCGATAACATTTTTTGCGCCGTTGTCGGGGAACACTGAGTCAATATTCCTCAACGAAACCTTTTCGGTAAGCCTTTCCCTCAAAGCCTTCATCTTACAAAGCTTACCTGGTGACTCCACTGAGGGTGATTCCCTCACTCACTTTGATAATCCTTAAGAGGTTATTTGACGACTCCACTGACCTTTTCCAAGGTGCCACCTTACTCTCAACTTTGTGATATTTCCAAGATATGGGATCATGGCACCCTAGGAGAAAGTGTAGCCATATATTGATTTTGAAAGTTTTCAAGGATACCCACATTATTTTGATATAAAATGGTTGAAAAATTGTCCAAGATTTAAAGGCCTCCCAATTACTCACATTGTAGAATTCTTGAAGTATATAAGTGAAATAGAATTTGAAGGGGAGAATCTCCTGATAAAATTGTTCATAATTTCCTTGCCGTCATTTGTACAAGGATGGATCAAGGGTTGTTGCGAAGAAAATGGTATATCCTCTTTCAGAGATCTCGTCGGTAGGTTTCTTGAGTTCGCAAAAACACAGTGCTAGACTTATGAGGGTGCCCTTCAAAATCTTAAAATATCCCTAGAGGATGAAGGATTAACCATTGAGATTATAGAAGATCTTAGGGGTGTGTACCATGCTCAATTCCAAGAACCCTTTGATACAAAAGAAGAGATTTATGAAGGAGGTTACCAATCCCATGAGGAAGAGCAAGAATTTACTCATGATTCTACCGAAGATAATGAGGACTTGGTTGAAGAGCGAGAGTCGGAAGATATCAAACATGATGATGAAGTGTTAATGTGTTCTCCTCCCTCTGATGAAGCCATCCATGATCATATCCCTCACACATATGAAGAAGAGAATGAGGATAATCATTTTCCTTTTCAAATTTTTGATGATACTGTATTTTATGATTAAGAAGGTGAAGAAGTAAGGGAATCCTTGTATGTACTAAACCCTTCATGTTACCATAAAAGTAATGGTATGGTTGATAATATTGATGAGTTTGTACATGCTGGGAGATGCAAATGGGGTGTGGTTAGTTCTAACAAAGATCCATTTATGATATGGAAGGACATCTCCAAATGTTGCCTTTGCAACTATCGTATGAGGTTACTGATAATTCCGACATGTGGCAACAAGGAGATGGTATGGTTACACATATTTTCCAAACACACAAGATGACCTAGTGTAATGCTCTCATGGCGATTTCTGATCATACCTTGAGGATTTTGATGAGTATCCCTTTGAACATTTGGATTTATTCTATGAAGAAGATTATCAACCACCGTTGTGCTTAGATCTTGATAAGGGTGAGGACGTTGCTTGTCTGAAGCAGGATACTTGTGACAAGGTTGTCCAGATCCCTCTGATTACTTTACTTTGTTATGTCACTAAGGATACAGTTGGGGAACATGTCTAAGGAAAAGCCTTCTTTTAGAGTTCAAGGATAGGTTGAATGCCTTAAGAATAAGCTTATTATCTCAATATTTCAACTCTCCCCTAATAAGTTTCCAATCATCCTCTAGGTTCTTGCTAGTCCCTTATTAGACCTCAGGATGTGATGGTGTCCAAGCTAGCCAATCTTCAGACTCTTTGAGTGAGTCTTTTGAGTCTTTGACTTTTCACGATCCCTTTCTGAGATGAATTGAGCACTTTCCTAGAAGTGTAACTTGGCATAATTTTGTCCCTCCCTCCCGCCTCCATGAGCTATAATTTATGATTTCCTATGATATGATACATGCTCTAGCTCATGTTAATTGTGTGCTTAACTTGTCATTGTTTTGGTTTATGATGAAGCACATAGGCAGGTGTTATGAGATATTGTTGGGATGGTTTCATTGGTTATATGACTACACCTAACATTCAACCAACAGGTAAGTAGAGGTAGGTAGGAATTTGCATCCATTGTACATACCATTGCATATCATGTTAGCATCATTGTAGTTGCATTTTATTGTCTTTTCTCACTTGTATATATGTATGCTCATGATTAGAATTTGTTTTATTTCAAATTTTTATATCATGTATGGAAAAGGGGTGATATCACCACCCTAGATGTTACTAATATATTTTGTTTAGATTTAGCAGACACAATTCATACCAGATATGTTGAGGTTCTCATGTGCTCTACGGTGAGCACATGTTCCTGAGTTGGAGCCAGATGTTATCCCCTAGCCAAGGGATAACTAAGGAGATCGTGTCTCGAAGCCCTCAGGTTCTAGACATGGAGTGTCGAGAGTCGGACGACCTAAGCATAGCCTTGGAGGGCCCCTCTTTTCTTCAATCACAATCCACACATTGCCAGCAACAACATCCATTAAATTGGCCTGGTCATGAAGTGGCAGTGGGTATTGCTCCATGAGGTAATGAGTTCAGGTATCATGGTATGTATCACTCTGATATTTGAATCACTTGAACATATTGTATTGAATCCTTCTTCATTTCATGATGTTTGCTTGGAAATTATGCTCTTTACCTTGTTTAAACCTGGGAGGGTGACATGGTGCCCTAGTAAGTTGATTTCCCTTTAGGATGGGTTGCTACTGGGTGGATCTTTGAAGAGTCATCGTCTTTTCCCTCCATACTTACCACTTTCCATCTTTATTCCTTCCATCTCCCCATATTTTGGGCATTGGGATAGGCTACACTAGGAAGGGTTGTACCTTACCTCGTGGGAAGAAGGGGCTAAAGGCCTAGAGGGTAAACGTAGCTGGCAAGAGTTAAAAGCTTCTTTGAAACCTTCGAGATGCTTCGCCCAAGGATCCCCGAGAAAGAAGTGAAAAGCTTCTCAGTAAGAAAAGGGGACCCACCAGATAACATGAACACTCAAGGTATTAGTTGATGTATAGGAGGTCTCATCACGAGTCGACCTATTATGACCATGAACATGTAGCAGTATGAAATTACCACCTATCTGGTCACCAAGCCAGGGTAGTGACTCTTGGTTGCATAGCCAAGAGAAAGGGGGTCTCATCACGAGTCGTCCTTCTCATTTCCGTGAAATTTTTTGTGGATGACACTGTCACCTATGGTTAGTCACCAAGCTAGGACAGTGCCCTCAAATATTCCCTTGTAGCACAAAATAAAATATCAAAATAAAAAAAGCTAAGAAAGAATAAATGGTAATGAATGGGCTAGGAAATAATAACATTCATGACAAGGTGCAACTCACCCTTCACAAAGACGCCCACAGGTAAGACTCTACATTTCCCTGTTATCACATGCACCCCATGCCCAAAGGTCTACCCCATGCCACTTCATACACTTACATGACTTGGATTAGGCTCCACCTGGAAAACACCCTAGATTTAAGGGGGATTAACCCAATAGGACATCTTGAGACCCTTCCCAAACCTAAATTTGGCAAGTTGTATAACGTCTTTGAGCATTTTTTTGGTTTAGGGGGGTTTGATGCACATGTTCGGGTGGTTTGATTATTGGATGTGATTTACTTGCTATGATACTTGTGACTCATGGACTCGTGGAGGGCATACCTATTTTTCTTTGCAGGACATTGCCCAATGGACAGGTATTCATGAGGAGATGACAAGTTTGTACCTTCATGAGGGCTTGAAGCCCAATGATGGATGTTGAGACCCCGAGCTTGGGGCATGCTAGTGATGACCAGCTTGGGTGATACATGAAGAGGTTGTTTCCTTTGGAGGCACTCTGACAGGCCTTGGGGGGGGGGGGATTTCTCCCTCCATGCACTAGGATGCTACTCTTTGGAGGCTGAGACATCATCCTTCTAGTCCAGGATGACATGGTTCTTTAAAGATGATGGTAGCATGCGTGGACAAAGATTGAGGCCTTTGAAGGTCTAGTGTCATGTTCTTGCAACCTAACATCCCCTTGAGGAGACCTAACGTCACCCTAGAAGGGCTGACATCACCTTATTTAGGGTTATTTTATGTAAATTTATTTAATTTGTAAATTAAGGGAAGAATTGTTGAGATCGGCCCTATATTTTAAAATAAATTTAATTGTGGGCTAGATTTTGGTATAAATACACAAAAATGACATTAATTTTCATCATAACTCTGCCATGAGAGAGAGGGGATTGAAATTGGCATCCTTTTAGGGTTCATTGGCTAAAATTGCGAGGCACACTTGTTTTGGAGGCTAAATTTTACAACTTGGATCAGTTTTTTGGTGAAGTTACTTGACAATCTAGGGTTTTATTGCTTGATTATTCTTGGTGAAGTAAATTTGCAATTGTCATTTTATTTTGAATGGTTATGGTATATTTGCTTATTCATGTTAAAGATTGTGAATTTGCTTGCTTGACAAACCCTAGGAGTAAAGGACTTAAGGTGCTACTTCTTTTCTCTTCACTTGCTAGACTTTACTAAAGTGGTTTAACCTAGACATGCTTCTAAAGCCCTAAAGTGCTAGCACTTTAGAAGCCATTGCCTAGTTGTTGTTGCATTAAATACATTTCAATAGTCTAAGGAGGGGGAAGGCACTAGGCCCTAGAAGTGCCTACTCTCTAGTTAGCTCACCTCCCTAAATTTTGGATCCTAGAGGACTTAAGGTGCTACTCCTCTAAAGATCTTCCCTTTTACTTAGACAAGTATAATCATCATTGTTTCTCCAAGTAAATGTTGTTGAACCTTTAACTCCATTATCCCCATAAAGGCACTAGTCTTCACCTCTTTCCTCTTTAAGAAATCAAACCGACACTGAAACCTTAAACCTTATAGCCTTCACTAACTAACACTAACACTAACCTAGCTTAGAAAACTAATTTGTTGTTGTTAACATAAGTGTTTGCTACAACCATCTTAAAGCAACATTTTTTCTTTATAATCAACATTTATTGTTAGCTAATCACTTCAGAATTTGTTCATGACAATATATTATCATTCTAAGTGATAAATGCCATATTTTCATTGTCTTTATAAAACATTTTTTGAAGCATATATTGCAGTTGGTGTACTTTATTTATCGTTGTCATACACTTACTAATTTGTTTCAGATACTTATCAGCTAGCACATACTTTCAAACTTATTTGCTAGTTAAAATCAACCCAGAAAATTGTACAAGGCAAAATACAATCAAATCAAAATTAAGTGTGTATTCAAGTGACTTTTTAGAGTACTTTCCTAAAGGTTTTATTATTGTTGTCATTACTACTAATTTGATGTTGTTTATATAACTTAGACATCCCTTTGTTGATTGAAAAATATCTAGATCTTGCATGAGACAAAGTGTTATCATTTTGAGACCTAAATTATCTTGTTATATTGTCCATTTAAGTGCATTTTCTGGATGTTGTCATCATCAATTATTGTTGCTATATATCTGTCATTTGCTATGTGAAATAAATTGATAGTAGTTACTTTCATGTGCTTGAATTCTTATTGAAGCACTAAGTTTACTTGTTGCTCCATTAATGTTTGTTGTTGTATTGGTAAGGGGCAGGTACACTTTGTTCTCCTTTGCTTCATCCAACAAGACTTAGATTTAACTTGAGTGACCTAGAGAGAGGGGTGGTTCACTTATTATTTCTTTCCCTTTATCAACCAACTAGGTCCAGGGACGTCTCCCTTGGAGTAGAGTCATCTCCCTCCTAAATAGAAAAGGGTATCATGTTGAGGTGATAGTGACAGGATTACCCTCGTGTTACGCCAATCTTGGCCTACTTGCCTTTAGGCTTTGGGCAAGTACAGATTGTGAGATGAAAAGACCTAAAACTGGTTATGATCGGTTAAGAGTTTGTTTTCCTCGTATGTAAGGAAACAAGTTAAAGACACAAGCCCCAAAGGCATTTGACAAGAGTGGAATTTTTATTGGATTAGCCTTAGCCATGACCACAAGAGATATTGGTTTCTTTANAACTGGTTATGATCGGTTAAGAGTTTGTTTTCCTCGTATGTAAGGAAACAAGTTAAAGACACAAGCCCCAAAGGCATTTGACAAGAGTGGAATTTTTATTGGATTAGCCTTAGCCATGACCACAAGAGATATTGGTTTCTTTACAGATATTATCTTGGTTGAAACAACGTTTTAATAGTTTTAGAGTAAGACCTAAAACTGTTTATGATTGGCTAATAGTTTGGCTTCCTCGAACATAAGGAAACAGGTTAACAACCCAAGCTCCAAAGGCATTTGCCAAGAGTGGAAGTTTACCCCCTTATGAATCACCAAGAGTCGTTTTAGGAGGCTTAATTTTTTTTTAATAATAGTAATGAGTCAACTCGCATTTATAAATAATAGTTAATAATAACTATCTTCACTATCAATTAACAATTAAATTATGATAAAATTTACTAACTTAAAATAATAAGAATAATTATAAATAATTAAATAAAAAATCACCATGAATTAAACATATGTGCAAAGATGGAACGTTAATTACGAAGAAAGAAAATCTAAAAAAAAATGAGAAAATTTAAAATAAATTAAAGAAAATTAAATGAATAATACAATTTTTTTTTTCAACATAGCATTAGTCATTAAACCACTTTTAGAAAGGTGTTAAATATAGGTTGAGGTTCATTGTACTATCAACTTTTATTTAGTGTTTAATTTAAGTATTTGATATGTATTTAGGTTAAGTGGTTGATTTATATTATTTAAATATATTTTGAATGCATTTTTATGTGTAATGGTTGAAAGGAAAACATCTATATTGATGTGGAGTTAAATAGTCAACTTATAATTCAAAAGGAAGAAACGCAGAGAGTTATGAGGTATGAGGAAGAACTATGGCATCTCAAATCTCATAGCCTTTTGGCTCAAAG
>SNQJ01S0004537.1:62775-102812 GCA_010110895.2 Picea sitchensis
TTTGATGTGCGAAGGGGTCTCCTGGATGGTAGGTTATCCTAACCCTCTAATTTGAACCAGGTAAGTTGAGTAAGGAGAGGTACGAGGTACATGTTGTGACTCACCCAAACTTTACGTTCGTAAAAGACTTCGTTTCAAGTCAAAGGAAATAAGTGCTTTGAGAAACAAGTGCAGCAAAGCTGCTTATAGTGCCTCTTCAATGCCTATTCAATGGAATAGGTATATGTTTATATATAATTGAGATTAAATGCCATATTATAATTTTTATTGGTTAAGTGTTATATTTGTTAAATGTTATATTTGTATTTATTTATTGATTATTGAAATTTATATTAAATAAATTTTTAATTTTTAATTTTTAATAATAATTTTAAAAAATTATTATGTTATAAAATATAATTTTAGTTTATATAAAAAAATAATAACTTTGTTATATATATTTACTTATAATAGAATGTCATATTTTATTGTTATTTGTAAAGTGTTATATTTTATTTGTTTATTGATTAATGAAATTTAATTTTGTTATATTTGTTTATTAATTAATAAAATTTATATTAAATAATTTTTTAATTTTTAATAATTTTAAAAAATTATTATGTTATAAAATATAATTTTAGTTTATAATGTCATATTTTAAATGTTATTTGTTAAGTGTTATATTTGTATTTGTTTATTGATTAATGAAATTTAATTTTGTTATATTTGTTTATATAATATTTATTTATTGATTAATAAAATTTATATTAAATAATTTTTTAATTTTTAATAATTTTTAAAAATTATTATGTTATAAAATATAATTTTAATTTATATAAAAAAACAATAACTTTGTTATGTATGTCTATTTTATGTTAATAAAAATTCGTACGGAGACATAGAGGAAAGTTGACGAAAATTTCCAAAAACTGATGGAAACCCGCACTGACCTGACAGGGAAATTCATAAACATATATACACTTATGCATTCTTGGACTAATTACGCATGAAGATATTACCACTCAGGGATTATCAAGAATAAATCTCGAAAAACCGGTAATATTAAAAAAAAAAAATTATTATTATATTAAAAAATAATTTTGAATAATGCTCAGATTAAACATTATATATTATATAGATCATTACATATTATATAGATTTTTGAATTCAAAAGTAAATTAATATGCGGTCAGCGCATGAGCGAACGCTATATACTGCCGAGGCAGTATAATAAGGCCTTTAAGGGCAACCCAGTAAGGTCGTGGTCAACCCAACCAGTAAGGATCCCTCAATACCTGACCTAACCTGTAGTTATGGTGGTAGTTATATACGAGTATTATGTCACGAAGTGTACACCAAGAATGAAGTGCTCGACCAAAGAGAGAGGAATTAATACTCTTCATCATTAAATGTAAGGTTAGGTTCTTTGAGCTGGCCGTCAATCTCTAAATAACACAGTTACCTCCCCTCCCTGAATGGCTCAACCTAGCCCCTCTCCCTGGGTCTACACCTACCTGCCCTCCCAGATCTGAATGGGTCTATCTACCTGCCCTCGCTGAATGTCTGTCCCCTCCCTCGTGTAGTTCTGATCTAGTGCCATAGAAGTAGCTGGCCTGGGCGGACTGACTGTGCCTTACGCGGATTGGTACTGGGCGTACTGTCAAACAATACTTTTACAGGTTATGTCAAACAATGTAGAGAGAAGTTGTTTAATTTTCAAATGAATATTAAAAAAATTATATTAATATTTAAAAGAAAAAATAGATGTACAATTAACATCAAATCGTTTTATATTTGTTTAATATGTCCTTTCCGTGCTTTTAAACATTTCGTCCCATCTCTTTAAACCTTGAAACCGCGATCTTGGGGCCAAGACAATTTACCAATAATTGCGTATATAACTTAATGCGCACGTGGCCGGGTTGGAGATGCCTCCGCGCTCCGCCCGCAGCAGACACTAAGGTCCAAGGTGGAAGCGAATATTAAATGGGTTTATATTATTTATTTAACATTTTAAAATGTTAAAAATAAAATAAAATATTAAATTATTTAATTTTAATAATTACGCTGAAAGGCATACATCTATTGAGCACATTTAATAGGTTTTTAGTGCTTAATCAGTTTTGTATGGACAAGATTAAATATTGATGGAATATTCTTAGTCGTCCCAATAAATCAATGGTTATGATTTCAACCACTAACTTCCTCACTATTATAAAGGTGTCTGTTTACATGCTTATTTTTTTACTTTTACTTAATCATATTTAAAATTTACTGTGATGACTAGTTGATTGCCACGTCTAAGTAATTAACAAAGATTAAAGCCACATTTCATTTTATGGCCATGTACAACAGCAGAGTAACTGTGGGCGCGTGGAGGCAATGAATCGTTGTGTGCGCTTGGAGGCAACGAGTCGTCGCCAGCACTCATAGATTTACTTCTGGGCATATTTCCTTGTAGCTCCATAGGAAAATGTTTTCTCATACAGTCATTAAAACAGAAGGAAATGAACCAACAAACATTATGGGGAATTGGATTTCAAGGCAACGACTCCAGCAGTGAAATTAGATACGGTTCTACTTCTCATGAACCTAGTCTCACCAGTGATCTCAAGAAGAAAAGCAACAAGATGGGTTGTTGTAATAGATATTTTGATAATTTGGTTGCGGGAATTAAACACTTGCGTGTAGAGATAGATGCATATCATTCAAATGAAGGAGGAGGAACGGTACAACCATCCATCCAGATGGACTCGGCTTCAACAATATTGTTTTAGCTTGGTCGATCCAAGTTTGCTTATATTTCGGATACGTAATTATGTATCATGAGATCTTTAGGTGTAAGAGCACCCAGGTTTCGAGTTAGCCCTGGTGGTTTGAATGAGGTTTAGTTTCATTGGGTCATTGGGTCTATCCTTGTGGAATATCCTTGTGGAATCCTAGATAGTTTTTATGTTCATTAGGTCATCGGGTTTACCTTTGTATAATTCTATATCTCTTTTTATAATTGGGATATTTCTTCATATGTAATTAGGGTTTTATAAAAAAATTAATTTGATTTCAAACGAGAAATTACACCATGTTATTATTTAGCTGCCTTACATTATGCTTTTTAGGGTTGTATAATTTTGTGCAGAATTTGAAAAAATAGAACATTATAAAAATGTGGAATATATTGACTTTTGATTTTCATTATTGATAAAAAAAATTGTCATGCTTTAGGGTTTTATAAAAAAAACATGGTGTTTTTAGGGCTTTTATACAGAAAGGTGTAACCATTTATGTTTTATAAGAAAAATATGGTGTTTTTAGGGTTTTTACACAGAAAGGTGTAACCATTTATGATCATGGACAACTGTGAGTTTTATTTTATGGCTTTCATTTTATGGTTACCTTTCATTTTGTGACCCAACCAAAACCTTTCGGCGTTCACCAGCCACAAGTTTGTGGCTTTGCTAGTTATGTTAAAATTGTTTGTTTTTAGTTTAGAGGTGTAGGATAATGAGTGAGGAAACACATGTTCTTAACCATTAGGTCTATTCAAGCTTTATAGTGATTAGTAATTATATTATATGTTAGATATTTTTTATTACAATATTATTGATAATTACAACTTATCAATGGAGTAAGTTGATAAGTACATGAGTTTAAAAGCCCTGTGAGTTAGCTCAAGTGGATGAATGCAGTTGTTTGTTCCAATGTGGGGTCGAATCCCTAGCCTGTTTAGGGCCTCACTTGATGTACCTACGGGTAGGTTAGATCTTTTTTATTACAATATTATTCATAGCTACAGTTTATGCATGTGAATCTTTTATTTTTTATTACAATATTATTCATAGCTACAGTTTATGCATGTTTCATCTTGTATGCCTCTAGAATATTTTTATGAGTCTTTAAAATATTGGATAGTTGGATTGACGCATGGTCAGTGCAAAACATGTTTTCAGTTTCCAAAATGCCTCCATACACGAGAAATGGCTTTCTGGACGTTTTTGGAAGGCTAGAAATGCATGAGTGATTTTTGGTTGTTTTCAGAAATTGCTGACACCATTTCTGGATGGTTTTCCAAAGCTTTTGAAACTACCAACAATTTTTATACATGTTTTCATTTCAGTTTTAAAATCCTTTAGTTTATAAAGGAATTTTTTTTTTTTTATCCACGTTTGCATTTCATTTTTAAAATTCTTTAGTTCATAAAGGAAATAAAGGCCCTATAAAACCCTACTCGACTCTGCTAACACTAAACAACACTTCTCAAGTTAAAAGCTTAGAAACAAAAATAAAGAGATACATTTCATTATCAATGAAAGGAAAAATTGGTGGTCTAGTAGTGAAATGAGATACATTTCATTATCAATGAAAGGAAAAATTGGTGGTCTAGTAGTTAATTTTTTAATTGATTATGTAATGAGATTCCTATTCTAAATTGTGTTTTATTTAGATATATCTTAGTGAAATTATGAATTTGATAGACGACAATTTCTACTTGGAAAATGTCACTTCCATTTTTTAGGACCATTTCCTATCTTTTTCTCTACTTTGACACTTTCCTCATAAGTCTATCTTAGGTTTGGCATCCTTACTAGACCCTTGTCATTCCTACATTTAGAAACTTGTTTCTTGCTATTTCATGTTTCCCAATTTTTATACTTGGGGACACATATGTTTTCTCCTTTTGAATATAGATATTTTAGATATACTTATACATTAATACTAGTGGATGGGAAGTAACTGAGATATTAATCTTAGAATATTTGTTTGAAATGGACTATGAACATAGGACTAGTTTAGTTTCAAGGCACGAGGACAGTTGGATAAACTTAACTAAATAGACAAGCATGCATGCAAGAAACATACATGCATTGAAAGAGGTGAGTGAGGGGAGATGGACAATTGATTTTTTCAATTTTTATTAAAGACTGAAATATGTAGAGACTATAAAAGAAAATACAGAGTGAAATGAACTCGCTAGAATGGCGGTAGCTTATCTCTTAGAAGAGATGCGACAACTATGCACATTCACAAGAAGACAGTTACAATAAGGCTCTAAAGGCCTTTTTAACATAAAGCATAAATGAAAAAACCTTAAACATCCAAAACCCTAACCCCGAAAGATGAAATGCCAAAATGTTTGTGGGCCCTGATGGGGGTAGTTGATATGTCAACTTCCCTAGGGCGTAAATTTTGCATACAATTTATGTTTGGGGCGCTTGATACCTTGTCGGAAAAGTCTAGTTGAGGAGTGCACATTCAAAATGGCCCAATACAAGCCTATTGAATCTATTGGGACGTAGTTGAGCCACCAAATATTGAACAAAAATTTGTTCAAATTTCAGAGTTCAGAAGTCTAGCCAGCCATTATGGCCCTTTTTTCTGTCTTTTATCGCTTTTCCATACCCCTGTGAGGAATTGTAATAAGATTAATTTAGCATGATGAACTTGTAAAAAGATTATCCTCCTAGGAATTAATCATGAGTGTATTACTCTAGAGTGTTTTTTTACTTATTGATTATTTCTTGCTTGAATTCAATTTTAAGCGAGTTATATTTTCTAAGTTTTTTCACTCATTTCCTCCAAAGTTGGAATATGTATTGATGGTTAGGACTTATATTGGTCATATAAGACTAGTGTCTAATGCATATTACCATGCTAATCATCATCCTAGAGTCTCATGGAAATGTGTTAAGTCCCTGTCCCCCTTAATTTTTTTAATGTTTTACGCAAAAATAAAATTTCCCTTAAAATCGGGATATTTTAATTGTAAATAAGTCCTATGTTAAATAAGTGGTACTAGGAGGCATTATATGCCTTGGGGTATTAATTTTCACACTCACAATGCCCACTTTACCTAAGTATCCACTTTGTGAGTGAAATTAGTGATTTTTAATCACTTAAAATTATTTTTTCTTACAAATAGTCAATAAAAGCCAAATAAAAGACAAAAATAAGCAAATGTTATTTTTGTGGAAACATGTTTTCAGTAAACTCACCCTCTCTTTGAGTTAACAAGGTCTTGTTGGCATCCAAATAAGAGTTAGGGGTGAGTTTTTGGTTAGTTATCTTGAGTTGGAGAAGCTTTCAAGAGGAGGTGCTCCCCTCTTGTGGATAGGTGGCACCCTCATGAGGAGGTGCACATACCTCTTGAGAGGTAGCGCCCTCTTCCTCTCTTCCTTCATCACACTTGGCAAGTAATGGGGTTGCATGAGAGGTGGCAGCCCATAACACTACACTTGGCTTCTCATTCCCCCACACATGGTGTGCCCTCCCTCTCCAAGTGGTGTGCCCCCCTCTCTTGGGATTGTTACCTGCTTTGCTATATATTGGAGCTTTATTTCCCATTGTAAACTAGATTGGTAGACCTAGAGTTATGTTGTTGTAATGCTTTCAAACTATTGTGGAATAAATAATTGAAGACTTTGGAGGTCATTTTGTGGTGTTGTGCTAATGCATGTATGCCATTGATCCATGTTGATGTGTTGAGGTTATGGTAAACAGGTCTTTTTTGCAATTTCATTGTTAATTTATCCTTGAATAGTAAGATATTAGTGAGCTAGTTTTCATTGCTAAATATGATTGTTTCTATCATGTTTAATCTATGATTTCATGTTATTCTAGTTTGATTTACATGTTTTCTAGATTTTATATGTAGGAAGTGGGTGCACCCACCTTTAACAAGTATTTTGCAGGGATTTTCCAAGTTTGCAGGGCCTCTAGTTTGAAGGAGTGGAAAGATCTATTTTGAGTTTCCAACTTCTTCAAATCCCTTCAACTGGAATGATTTCCCTCTACAATACACCAAGAGGACTTCATAGTCCAAGACTTACTTCCATCCAACACTCTCTCTCTTTCTCACAAATTCCTACTTCTCTTTTGGTTACTAGTTTGCATGCAAATATTTAAATATAAATCTTATTTCAAATATTTAATTATCTAAGCTAGCATGAAAAGAAAAGTTAGATCTAGATTGCAATTTCATCTCACTATTTTAAGCTAGATCTATCATAAAAAAAAGTTTACTTTTAGCCAGCTTCTTTCTCCAAATTTTAAAAAGCTAGAAGTAGTTATATTTCTAAAAGATTTTAACTCCATATTGGACCATGTAAGTGATTTTAATTTTCTGTTCTAAAACAACAATCAAAGACCCTAAGGAATCAAGCTTTCTAGCTTACTTTCCTTAGTTAATTTTTGCTTGTTTTCACTAGTTTTCACTTAGAAATTTTTGGGTTTTTTCTAACATAAGCCCAAGACACTTCTAAAGTGTTTTTGGGCATCTTTTAGTGTTGTTTTATTTTTGTTTTTGCAGGTTTAGCAGACAACCAAGGGGAAACTCTGTCTGTTTTGGGCGGATTTGGACATTTTGGGACCCCTGGGAGCATCCCTTTCACAAATAAACGCATTGAAACAGTGTAAAGACTTGTGATCCCCCTAATGAAAAATCACAAGTCACTCCAAAAAAATTTATTTTAATTCTGTTAATAAAATCAGTGAGGCTACCTAATGCCCACTCTTCATCCCCCCTAGGGGGAATGGTGTCTTTGTGTGATTGTTCATTTTCGGATTATTTTGGATCAAGCTTACAATTATCACCTAAAGGAAATCTAATATTAACCATAAAATTTATCACAAGCACCGCAAAACATTTAGAGTAGGTTTCCATTTTTTAGTTAGATTAGCTTAGATTTCATTTCGTAGAGTAGATTTCAATTTGTTAGATTATTTTTAATTTCAACATTTCTTTTCAGTTATTTCAATTTGGCAAATGAAACAATCCCCTCAGCTCCCCTTAGTATTTCTATATCCTCTCCTTTGTGAGCTTCGTCTTGATCTTTGGTGTGGCGTACATGAGAACAAGGGTTGGTCAGTGTGGAATAGTCTTAATAGGAAAATATTTAAGTTGTTATTGCTTGATTGGAAACACAAGAGATATTGTGTGTGAAGTCAGACAGGAACTTTGAGATATAGGTTTTCCCCTTGTTGGACATCCGACTATCTCTTGAGCTACTGTGTGAAGTTAGAGGGATATCCTCCATATTGTACATCTGCACATAGTTTAGCCTCCAATTTGAGGGATAGCCTTTTAGAGGCCAAATCTATATTAGATTATTTTTCTTGTACTACTTTGCACACATATCACATAGTGACTTGCACACACAACAATCACTCCACCTAAAATATCTTAATAAAATTTACAAGAATAATTGCAATACTCTTCTTCAACAACATCATTTTACTATTGGCACTAGTCTCATAACATTTACATTTCAAGCCTTTTACTTCAAGTATTTACTTTTCAAGCATTTCCTTTATCTTGAAGTAATGTATTGATGAATGTGTCTCATTTGCTTTATATTATTGAATGTATCTTTTGATAGTAAATGAATCATATATGTTTCTAGATTATATTATTACATTGTTCTTGTTTGTAATAAACTCCTAGACTTTATTTATTGTACTTAGATTAGTTCAAGCCTTAGATTATTTTCTTTAGGGACTACCCCCCTGTTGGCCTAGACAGAGGAGTCGAAGATTAGGTGATAATACCTTGACTCGAGATTTTCCCCCAAGGACACACTCAGTAGATTGAAGATTTCTTCCACGCCACCTGACATGTGTATAAGACGACAACAGGGACTAGCCGGAGGTCTCATGCGTGCAAGACTTGAGCATTGTGGTTAGTGTTGTAATCGAATGAGGAAATTAACCACGTGATTGCTGCTCCCTTTCTTATATTTAATGTTGAGGTGTGTTACACCCCAACCTAGGGGTAATTAAGGAGATGGTGTCTCGAGGCTCGCAGGTAGCAGACATGGAGTGTTGAGAGCCGGATGGATAGCACAACCCACAGAGCCCCTCTTCTTTGCCACAATTCACCATCATCAACATTTGTAGTAGAGCAACGTCCACTATAACGACTTGGCTCCCAAAAGACAACAGGTATTGCTTCATGAGGCAACGAGTCCAGTCTCATGGTAAGTGCCACTTTAATATTTGGAGAATTTAAGCATGTTGCAGAGAGTCCTTTCTTGATTATGGAACATTTTCTTCGAAATTATATCTTTTTCCTAATTTCATCTTGGTGGTTGACATGGTATCCTAGTAATTTGGTCACCCTCAGAAAAAGGGTTTCTATCAGGGGGTTTCCTTGAAGGGTCATCGTACCATTCCTCACTCATACTTACCACTTTCCACAGTTCTTCCCTTTTGTTTCCTCATCTTTTTTTTTTTTCCTGGGTGCATTGACCCCGAGAAGGCCTTGCACCTCATTTCATGGGAAGGGGTTGAAGTTCCATAGGTGTTGTAGTTGACATAATACATAAATGCTCGCCCTACATTCTTGAGAGCCATGAAATGCTTCTATGAATGAATAAAGGAATCTTCAAAATAAAACAAATGTCTCGCTTGATGGGGGAATGCATTGCAGTGTTCTTTAGTTTCCAGTGCATAAAGCACTCAATCTTTTCTAACTTCCACTCGCATTGCAGTGCTCTTTTTCTTTCCATTGCACATAGCACTCAATGTTCGGACTTATTAAAAAGAAAAATAAAGGGCTTGGAAAAATGTTGCATTATAAATAAAGGGAACTCGAGGATGTGGCACACCCTCCATAAAGGAACCCATAAATGAGACAATATGAGCCCTTGATATGTCAAGAACCCCATGCCCAAGAGTGTTTCCCCACTCCACCTCATCTCATTACATGATCTAGATAGGGTCTTCTTGGGAAACATTCCTTGACTTGAGGATTTGCCTACCCAATAGGGAACCGTGTCACCTCTCCCATGCCTAAATTTGGCAAAGTTTATAAGGTTTTTGAGCATTTGTTTAATTTGAAAAGGGGGATTTAATTCACTTTTCTAGGTGGCTCTTGTATTAAATGTGGCTTACTTGGCACGATTCATATGACTTATGGACCCTTGGAGGGAGTACTTATTGTCTTTACAGGACCTTACCTGGTGAAAACTATTCATGAAGGAACTATGCCACTTGGACCTTCATAAGGGCTTGAAATCCCACAGGGTGGATGCCATGCCCCACACGTGGGAGGAGCATTGCACCTTGAGGGTGGAGCACATTGCCTTTGGAGTCACCTTGACATCATTGGAGGATGAGATTGCACCCCATTTCCACTTGGATGTAGCCTTTGGAGGCCTGGGATGTCACCCACTAGCCCTTGACGTCATTTTGGAGGCTAGGGTTTGATGGATGACCTGGTTCTGGAGGTGGTTTGACAGGTGGAGGCTCATGGCATGGGACATTTGTACACAGGATCATGACACATGGCCTTTGGAGGCCCAACATTCCACTCATTAAGGCTGGACGTCACATTCTCTATCCCTACGTCACCCTACTAGGGCATGACTTCACCCTCTTTAGGGTTTTATTTCATGTATTTTTCATTTTTGCATAATGTAAATGGAAGTAAAGGGGGGTGACCCTCTTCTAATTTGTAATTGACAATTTAAAGTGAACAAATTGGTTTAGATGGCCTCATATAAATAGAGGACCATCTCATTTTCATTTTTCATCATTAATCACTCACCATTTGTGAGAACAAGTCATAAATTTTCTCCCTACTTGGATATCTCTCTCTTCTACACTTATGTGACTTGCTTGGAGGATCAATTTGTGGATGCTTCTGCTGATTTTTGGATAAAATTTCTGCAATTAGGGTTTTATCCCATGCTATCTTGGTGAAGTAAGTGAAATTTCTGCAATTTTATCTACGTGCTATGAATGTTCATGTTAATTTCTCCTTTTCATGCTAGACGTCTTGCTTGGTGAAACACTAAGAGAGGAGCATAAGTGATTCCTCCTCTCACAAGGTTAATTTTATTCAAAATTTGTGAAGGAATCCTTGCGAGGGTTAGAGTCCTAAAACCCTAAAGTGATAGCACTTTATGATTTTGGCCCTAGAAATTTGATTTCTTGACTTAGTTGAAGTATTAAGAAGGAAGAAAAGGTTGCTAGAACCCAAAAGTGTTGGCACTCTAGCAATCCTTCTCTTGAAGGCTTAAATCCTAATGTGCTAGCACCTTAGAGTTTAAGCCCTACCTCTTAGTCTTTGCTATCTCAATCTTCAAGCATTATTGTGTATTGCTTTCATAAGGACTCCATCGCCCTCAAAGGCACTAATCCATAGCTCTCTTGTTGTGAAATTGGTCAACAAACACTCTCTTTTAATTCTCTCAAGCTCTCTACTAACTTTGCTAACACTAACACTCACTAACTTGCTAGTAAACTTCTTGTTGTTGCAAAAGTTTGCTACAACCATCTGAATACACTCTTATTTGGTGCATACACTCTTGGAAAGGTGGCCTAAGATGTTCGGAAATTGCATATAACAATTGGATATTACTCTATTGGATGTGTGCTAAGTTTACATTGTTAATTGTTGCAATTTTGAAGCTTAATTATTGTTGTTGTTATAAATTTTTTATTTCTATTGTATCATTGTTCATTGCTGCAAATTTATAACAGCCTTTAACAATTATTGTTGTCTAGTGTCTTATGAGGTATTAATTGCATGTTTGTACTTGGAAATCATACTATATATGCTATAAAGTGTTCTTGTTTCGTGCAGGTACTCAAACATCTTTACACCTCTTATTCCCTTTGACCTAGACCTTGACTTTAGGTGAGAGGGGGCAATAGGCTTGGCTACTAAACTTGCTACTTTGATCCCTTGAGGTCGTCGAGGAAGCCTCCCTTGTGGTGGACCTCCTTCATCACTAAAACGAGAGAATTTCTTACTAAGGTGACAGTAGTAGGATTTTCCATAGTTATGCAGATTTTGGGGACTTGTGTTGGGCTTTGCACAGGTACAAATCCTGCGATAATAAGGTGAAACTATTGCAAGTATGTGGACCACTTTTGATGGTGGTCATTCTAAAATTTTCCTTGTTTTTGCATGAATTGCAGAGGCTTGTGCTCTGTATAGATGATTGTCTCCTTCCGTAGAATGTAATGCTTCGTTAGCGACAGACTTTTACAATGGAATACATTTCTTTTTCATAGGTGGGGTACTTATGGATGACATCTGAGAGTGTTTCACTATGATAGGCCACTGGATGACCATGTTGTGTGAAAAAAACACTAACAACATAATCAGAAGCATTGGTCTCAATCTCAAATGGTTGTTGCAGATCGGGTAATGCAAGCATCGGGGTTGAGCATAAGCGATGTTTCAGATCATCAAAATGTTTCTGCTATGATATGCTCCACACAAATTTGGTTTTGCAACCACCCTTGGTCACTTGGCTAAGAGCTCATGCAATATGGGAGAACCCAAATACGAACCTGTGATAGAAGTTGGAAAGGCCTAGAAGCTTCGAAGCTCAGTTAGTGTTGTCGGGGCTGGCCACTCATGAATGAGTTGGATATTGGTTGGATCTACATGCACACCATGCTCATCTACAATTCATCTGAGGTTTTCAACCTTGTTCATACCAAAGGAGCATTTCTCTAAGTTAGCATATAACTTGTGTTGCCGCAAAGCGTGGAGGACCTGTTGAATGTGCTACAAGTGTTCTTCCCAACTCTTTTTGAAGATGAGGATGTCATCCAAATATATAACCACAAAGGAATTGGTGAAGGGCCGCAAGATGTTGTCCATTAATCTCATGAAGGTGGTTGGGGCATTCATCAAGCCAAAGGGCATGATGAACCACTCGAAAATACTCTCTTTAGACTTGAAAGAGGTCTTCCATACATTACTCTATTCTATGGGGACCTAGTGGTAGTCGGACTTCAGATCAATATTACTATAGTACTTGGCCCCCTTAAGCTGATCGAGAAGGTCTTTAATTCGGAGAATTGGGTATCAGTTCCTGACTGTGATTTTGTTCAGAACTCTATAATCAATACAAAGTCCTCAGGTCCTGTATTTCTTTTGTATGAGCATGGTTGGGCTTCCACAGGGTGAGGAGCTTGGTCGAATGTGTCCTTTTTGGAGAAACTCTTGGATTTGGTGCTTTATCTCCTCATTTTCCAAGAGACAGCATGGATACATTGTCCTGTTAGGCAAAGGCATTCCATGAGTTAGCTCAATTGAATGCTTGAATTGACAACATAGAGGCACCCTGGTAGGTGAGGTAAATATGTCCTAATATTCTTCCATGACTTTGTCCACTTGCTTCTGTTGCGTAGAGGAGCCATGTGCATAGGCCATGGACATGGCCACAACCTTCCATTCATTCTTAGAGTTAATCATGAAGAGGACAAATTTCCCAGTCTGGGATATGACTTTCCTGTTCTGCTTAGCTGAGACCAAAGAAATTGCGGTAGGTGGAGCTACCTCTGGGATCCTGTACAATTCTCTGCCCACAATGATAATGACACTACGAGGTCTAGACTCGTATACATCACGACATTTCCACATATATGGCTGGCCTAAAAAAAATTTACAAACTTCAAGTGGGGAAACATCACAGAATACCTCATCTTTGAAGGGCTTGATGCCATAGGGTAGGCGACATTGTTGGCTGACGCGGAGATCTCATCCTTGGCTGAGTGACCCGATGTTGTATGGCTGTGGATCTGGTTTCGTCGGAAACTCCAACCGTTTCACGACCTCTGCTGAGATGAGGGTCTTTTGTCTTACGCTATCAACAATGAAATGTAGTGGAGCACCCTTCAACCACATCTGCGAGTGAAAAAGGCGCTCACCTTCCTCTGACTCTTCTAGTTTGTTTGGATGGATCTTAGTGGTAGCAACTGTGGCATTGGGTTCTGCATCAATGATCTGCTTCGCCTTATCTAGCTCTGAATCAGAGTCAAATCTTGGGTTTGACTCTGAGGTATTTAGCTCAGCCACTAATGACTTCTTTGAGCGACATTCATCGATGTTGTGCCAGGGGATTTTATGGAATTCGCACCACTTACCAATATATTTTTTCGTCTTCCCATTACCCTTCTTCGTTTGCGGCTTAGACTGGTTTTATTGCGGTTGTCCATCCTTGCTTTGTCCTTTGTTTTGTGTGTTGTGGCAGCCTTTGCCCGACTTTTGTTGTGATGCATTTGCAGATCCAAACTCTTGCTTATTCCTTAGCGTAAACTTTTGCTCAATTTTGACAGCATATCGATAAGCATCTACCAACGACGAGATGTACAAAAACTCCATTTATGTTTGGATGTATCTATGTAGGGCCCCACGGTATTTTAGAACCAGATGTCGCTTAGAGTCTCTGATACCCAACTCGGTGCGCAAGGTATGGACTTGTTTTGTGATCTCCGACACCGTTTGGTCTCTCTTGATGTAGTGTTGTTCATCTTGTGTATTGATCATCGTAGTTTCCCAAAAGGTAATATTGTTCCTTGATGGCATCCATAAAAGAGTCTCAAGTAGGCTCGGCCCCAAATATTCCAGACTCCTCTGTGGAGTTTTTCTCATAGTGAGTCTCCCACCAATGTTTGACATAGGGGATCACCTTAAGGAGTGAAAAGGTGATCTTTTCCCTATTGGAAAAATTGAGGATAGAGAAATAACCTTCTAGTAGATTTAATCACTTTTCCAAAGCATCCGCATTTATTTGACCTTCAAATATGAGAATATCAACATTAACTTGTACCTTGAATGGGGAAGAGCCTGCAAAGTGGTTGCTTGATGAAGATGCATCTATTGTTGTTGACAACCGTCAGAGGACTTCGGTAAATTGATCCATCATCTCGTTCCTCTATTTCATGAGGAATTTCGGGAGCAACAACTTAATAGGATCTCCTACTCCGTCGTCTCTTTATTATTCTACCATGGGAGGCCGCTCGGGCTGGAAAGAGTGGTTTTATTCAAGAGAAACTAGCTTGAAACCCAACTCTCTATACCATGACCAGATTTATGAGGGAATGAAATGAAGCATATAAATAAGACAGAAACACAGAGATACAATAATACTCAATTTCTATTAAAGACTGAAATATGCAAAGATTGTAAAAGAAAATGTAGAGTGAAATGAACTCTCTAGAATGGTGATAGCTTATCTCTGAGAAGAGATGTGAAGGCTACGTGCATTCACAAGAGGATGGTTACAATGAGGCTTCAAAGACCTTTCTAACATAAATAATAAATGAGAAAACCCTAAACATCCAAAACCCTGGCCCCGGAAGATGAAACGCCAAAAGGTTTGTGGGCCCCGATGGAGGTAGTTAATACGTCAACTTCCCTAGGGTGTAACTTTTGCATACGATCTCCATTTGGGGCACTCGATACCCCATTGGAAAGGTCTATCCAAGGGGTATACATTTCGAATGGCCCAATATAGCCCCCCTTTAACTATTTGGAACTGCCACTTAAAAAAAAACATCGTTTAGGGCCTCAAAATGGCCCCAAAAGTTTCAGACCCGAAAAACTGTAGGAAAACTGCCAAAGTGGGAGACCACTAATGTCGAGCTAGTGGAATAGGTGGGAGACCACTAATGTCCACCTGGATCAGGGTGATATGAAGAGTTCTCTTAGTAAAACTATGTTTATAGCATAGGAAAATAAAGTGATGGAGGATTGAGATTAGTGCCTATCCAAGATGGGAAAATGGAGTCAATAAAGGAATCAAGAGGGATGAAAATGGGTGAATGGGGTGGTGAGAAGTATTTATACTTTTATTCCCATTTTGTGGGATAACTAAGGAGATAATGTCTCGAGGCCCTCAGGTTGCATATATGGAGTGTCGAGAGACTACATGACCATCAGTATCCACTTACACAGATGGAAACCTTTCTCACCACCACGGAGGTCAGGATTTTCAAATGGCATCCACTACGCCAACTGGCTTCTGAGAGGCACTAGGCCTTGCTCCATGAGGTATAAGTCAGGTATTACGGTGAGTGTCATTTCAATATTTGAGGCATTTGAGTATGTTGTATCTTAGACTACTTTAGATTTCATGACATATGCTTGGACATTATGCCTTTTGCTCTGTTTCACCTTGGTGGTTGACATTGTGTCCTATAAGTGGTCTTCCTTGAAGATCCATTGTATTGTTCCCAACCATACTTACCACTTTTCATCACTTAACCCCCCATTTCCTTATCTCTTGGGATTTTATGGTGTATTGACCCAAGAAGGGGTTGTCCCTCATTCTATGGGAAGAAGGGGCTGAAGGCCCAGAGGGATTGTTGTTGGGTAAAAGATAAAATCCTATTTATAAACCTTCCATATGCTTTGCCTTAGTTGAAGGATAGGAAGTCTCATCATGAACCGGCCTATCATGATCATGGGTACTTAGCAGTATGCCATTACCATCATCTGACCACCAAGCTAGGGTAGTGGCTCTCAATTGCACAACTGGGAGAAAGGGGGTCTCATCACGAGCCAACTTTCTCATTTCCGCAAAGTATTTGTGAGTGAGACTGTCATTTATTTGGACACCATGCCAGGACAATGGCCTTCAACTTATCCTTAAAACATGAAATAAACAAAGAATGGAAAAACGATGGGCTTGGAAAGATTGCATTGCAAACGAAGGTGCCTGTAACACACACAACCCCTTATGTCGTTTTTAAGGAATGGGGCATCAAAATTTCGTTTTCCCTAAACCATGTCACATCCTCTTTCCGGGATCTCCATCATGCTCTGCTCGTTTAGATATTTCCAACCACTGTATTCACGCTCAAAAATAAGCTCAAGATTGGGAGAAATGACCTTCCATAGTCCTTCGGGAAATTATTGGTCAAGGGCCACGTGGAATCTACGTGGATCTGAATCATACGTATCATCCTGAGTTCTTCGAGATCCTGAAGCTTCCAGCGTTCCTAAATCTATGGCAGAAATCCATCCACTAATAATCCAACGACTGATCTCCCTCCACGTTAATGCATATGCTTACGGGATAAGTTCGGTGCTTTTGGGAGTATACGGTCTAATGACTCCAGTCTCTCGAAGTTCCTATATCCCGAACTCCCATGACCCTACCACGTGGCTTCGGCCTTCGAGCCTTTTCACAATGCTACACCCCAACTCTTCTGGAGTCCCGAAGTCCCGGACTTCACCATTCACATGGTCAGGTGGACACGTACCAAGGGTTGACACGCGGTGAGGGCCAGGGGTGACACGTGGCCTCGTCAGAGGGTGACATGTGTCATGTTCCAAAAGGCATATAGGGTCTACGAAAAGCACAGATCGAGGTGACACGTGGCTCGTCGATCGTGGTTCCATGTCACCCTGGTGACGTCAGCTTGCCACGTCACACCAGAGTGACAGCCTTCTAACATCCCTCAGATCTCACGATCAAGGTGTGTCCACGTAGATCCATGAATCTACGACTCACATTAATTCGTAACTTCGGTGTTCAGAGATTTCTACTTGCTCCACACTCCTATCCTCTCGGAGGTTTCTACGTAAGTCCTTCTTCTTGGTTGATCGGACGATTGAGAGGGATACTGAAGCATTCTCAAATCGATAGTTCACGTCACTTCGTAACTTTGGCATTCGGAGGTTTCCTCGCCTCGAACCACCATTCCGGAGTTCCGAACTCTGAACACGCGGAGAACTCTGATCAACAGTGCATGTGCACTCTACAATGGGTGGACAAGATCTACTCCCGCCTTCGCGCCTTCGATAACTCTCAACCCAAAGCGTAACACTCCTCAGATTTCCCAGAGTGTCGAACTTCGAACCACACTCGATCCGTTGCCATGCGCTCTTGACGCCAACTGCTAGGATTTTCTCTGGGCTTCGGAGCTTCGTGAAACGTGCATGCTCTCGGGCTCCTCCTGCTAGATGGACCAAGCAGTGAGTGCCAAATGTGATATGTAGACAAGGCAGTGATGACACATGGCCCCTTCAAAGGGTGACACGTGTTAATGGGTACATAGGGTCTGGAATTCGCGCAAATCCAAGTGACAAGTGGCATGTCAAATGTGGGTCCATGTCACTCTGGGTGATGTCAGCACGCCACGTCACCTCGGATTGACAGCCTTCCAAACTCTCCGATCTCACAGTCAAGATGCGTCCACGTAGACCTTAGGATCTACAGCCTTCGTCGCTTCGCAACTTCGGTCTTCGGGGGTTTCATGGTGTAATCCTCTCCTTACTCCCAGAGTAGGTCAAAGCCGAATTGACTATGGACTAGATCCAATGATCACGAGTGGTCCCGAAGCTCCTCCAGATCGATGGCTCTCGTTAATTCGTTTGGGTATCGTGGGTTGTGTCACTCTAATTCTCAAAGCATTTGAATATGTGCATTTAATTCTCTTTTGCTTCGTGATGTGTGCTTGGACTTTATGCCTTTTTGACTTGTCCATACCTGGGGGGGTGACACAATTCCCTAGCAAGTTAGTTCCCTTAGGAGTGAGTTTCCACTGGGTGGGTTTATGAAAGTTCATCGTCCATTCCTTCCATACTTATTGCTTTTCATCTTCCTCCCTCTCATCTATCCCCTACATTGGTTTGGGCATTGGGTTTGCCAAGCTAGTAAGGGTTGTACCTTGCCTTGAGGGAAGAAGGGGCTAAAGGCCCAGAGGGTAAAAGCAGTTAGCAAAAGTTAAAAGCCAAAGATCAAACCTTTAGATGCTTCGCCCAGGGATCCCCGAGAAAGAAATAAAAGGCTTCTCAATAAGAAAAGAGGGGACCCATAAAAAATATAAAACTCAAGACCTAGTTGGTGGATAGGGGGTCTCATCACGAGCCAGCCTATTAGGTCCATGGGCATGTAGCGGTATGACACTACTATTCATCTAGTCACCACGCGAGGGCAATGTCCCCCAGTTATTCTCTTGAAAGAAAAAGCAATAAGATAAAAAGTAAAATGGCATTGAATGCGCTAGGAAACAATTGCGTCCATGACAAGGTGCAACTCACCCTCTTCAGAGGCACCCACAGGTAAGACCTACATTTCCCTGTCATCACTACACCCCTTGCCCAAACATCCCCCACACCATCTCATGCACTTACATAACCTAGATTGGTATTCACCTGGAAACACCCCACACCTAAGGAGAATTAGCCCAATAGGATGTCCTAGAACACTCTCCAAACCTGGCTTGTAGAATAACATAACGTCTTTGAGCACTTGTCTTGGAAAAGGGGGGTTTTATGCACATGTTTGGTTAACTTGATTATTAGATATGATTGACATTGCTATGGTCCCTGTGACTTATGAGCCCATGGAGGGCGTACTTCTTGTTGTAGGACCATGCCCGACAGACAATTACATATGGGGAGATGATTAGCTTGGACCTCCATAGGGCTAAAAATACCACCAGATGGATGTTGAGACCCCAGCTAGGGGAAGACATATACCAGATGCTTGCACCAGAGAAAAAGAAGGGCGTTCCACTAGAGGAACCTTGGCAGGCTTGGACCTAGGGGTTCTTGCCTTTCCCCCTGAACGTTGGCCTTGGGAGGCCCATGACATCACCCTTGTGACCCTTGACGTCACCCAACGTCAGATGGACATGATGGAGGCGTTTGTGTGCTAAGTGGCACGTGTGGCATGATCCGGAGGCCTTGGAAAGGCCTAACTTTTTGCTCATGGAGGCCAATGTCTCACTTATGAGGCCCAATGTCACCCTAGGAGGGCATGACGTCATCCCTTTTGCACATTTTAAGGTTTAATTTGTCAATTTTATGTAAAAAACTGGATTTTTGATGTAACTGGCCTTGCTGGCCTTTTTTGACCTAATTTATAATTAAAGGTCGTTTGAATTGTATAAATAAGGGAATAATCCCTTGTATTTTTTCATCATCTTTCACTCATACAAGTGTGAGGTCTGAAATCCGGCCTCTTTTAAGGCTTATTGGCTGAACTAAGTGGTGCGCAACTCTTGGAGGGAGCTTTATTTGGTGATTTTTGGCATTTTCATGGTGGAAAGTCTTCAACTAGGGCATGCTACTAGATTTTTCTTGTTGAATGTAAGTGAAAATCTGCAATTCTTCTTTCTTTGAATGGTTATTGTATCTTTTACTTTGCATCTACTAAGATTATGAAATTGCTAGTGTGAAACCCTAGGAGAATAAGCACATGTTATTGTCCTTCTCTCAATAGCGATCCACCTACTTGATTTTGCTAGAAGACACCTCCATTGAAGCATATGCTAGAGCCCTAACTTTGTATCACTCTAACACCATTTCTTCATTAAGCTTTAATTTATCTCAAGCTTGACCTAAAGAAGAAGGAAAACCGCTAGGGCCTAGGGTTACCTACTTCCTAGTAGTCGTTTTCCTTCTAGGGTTTTGGATGATTGAGGCCTTGGGTTACCAACACCTCAACCATCCTCCCTCTTGTCTTTAGTTCACTTACTATCATTTTTTTCCCTCAAAATTGTTGCTGCAAAAGTGACTCCATTAACCCTAAAGGCACTAGTTTATACCTTACATTTGATTGATTGATGAAAACAACCCTCAAACCATCTCTACTTCAAGTTCTTTGCTAACCATTCCTAACCTTAGATTAGACTAACTTACTAACATTCCTGATGTTGTTACAAAAGTAAGCTACAACCATATATTACAGCAGTAAAAGCTTCTAGAAGCAAGTGTTAAAGTTGATTTTACATTGCCTTCTTTGCTTCTGACAAATGCTAGCATATTGTCAATTCTAGGTTACCATTTTGGGTCATTATTGAAGCTTGTTTAAGGCATAATTGTGAAGCAATCATTATATATACATTGTTGTTATAAATTTCGGTTTGCTTCATCTTGTATATCAGCTTATTGCTTTTATTGAAAGTTCAAGGTTTTACGAAGCACTAATATCAATTGTTACTTGCAAATAGTGTTTTCTTGTTGTCTTGTTTTGGGCAGGTACACTTAAGCAAATATTTGCTTCATCTTATTAAACCTTTGGGACTTTATGATCAGTGTGACTTGTGATAGGGGAAGAACTTTCCTTGATACTATTACCTTTGCCTTCTCAAACCCCCAGGTCACCAGGGATGTCTCCCCTGGGTTTTCACCCCTAAATAGAAAGAGGTGTCTTATTTAGGTGACAGTGATAGGAAAACCTCCTGTTACGCCAATTTATTGTTCACTTTCCTTTGGCTTTTGGGCAAGTAAAAATTGTGCGATAACATTTTGGCATCGTTGTCGGGGAACACTGAGTCAATTCTCCTCAAAGACGACAATTTTTGGTAAGCCTTTCCTTAAAATCCTTTATTTTACAAAGCTTACTTGGCGACTCCACCGAGGGTGATTCCCTCTTTTCTCTTTGATGATCCCTAGAAAGATTATCTGGCGACTCCACTGATGATAAATCCAACCATGACTTCTCAATGGGACCCAAGACAAATGCCCTCGAAGTACGAAAGACAATGGGACTCAATGGGATACCCTCGACAAATGCCCTCGAAGTACGAAAAATGGCTCCTAGATTCACTGGTAGTGATGGGGTTAAAGCCGATTTTCACATGGGTGATTTTTGGGCTTTCTTTCAACTCCACCCTATCAGTGATGATGCTGAAGATTTGGTAATGAAACTCTTCTTTGCCACTCTTCATGGAAATGCTAGGAAATGGTATGACGACCTCCCTGATGCTAGCATCACATCTATAGACCAATTGGAAGAAACATTTCTCAAAAGATGGGGTATTAAGTTGGAAGACATCCCAATGCTAATAAAAAGACTCAAGCATATAAAGAAAACTAAGAATGAGACTATCGAAGAATTCCAGGATAGGTTTGACAACCTGCTATTTCAAATTCCTAGAAGCCATCATCCTGAAGAAAAGTACCTTGTTTATCTCTATACCAATGCACTCTTAGTGCATTTAGGGTTTCCCCTCAGTAAAAAGGGCCCAAAAAATCTCCATGAAGCTCATAACATGGCTTTAGAGATTGAGTCAAATATCTCCTTGTCCAAGGAAGGACACCTCTTTACCCCAGATGCTCTTAGTTTGGAGACATTAGTTTTCCTTGAGACCTTTATTGATAATTTCCAAGAAGAAGGGGAACAAATCATCAACTGACAAGAGGTTGAGGAGAAGGATCCTAATGAGGTCTTCCAATCCCATGAGGAAGAGCAGGGGATTACTCATTCTTCTTCCGAGGATGATGAAGACATGGTTGAAGAGCAAGAGCCTAGAGATATCAAACACGATGATGAAGCATTGATGTGTGCTCCTCCCTCTGATGAAGCCATCCAAAATCCCATTTTTCCTGCACAAGAAGAAGAGGATGAGGTTAGTCACTTTCCTTTTCAGGTTTTTAACAATACCTTATTCTATGATTCAGAGAATGAAAAAGAAATGAAACCCTTGGACAAGCTAGATCCTCTATATTATAAAGTTGAATATGTAGAAGCAAGTCTTCCATTTGATGCAGTTATCCAAATCCTTGAAGCTCTTGTACAGGAAGAAGTAAGCACAGTGAGTTATTTCCCTTTCCAAATTTTTAATGATCCTTCATCTTATGATGTGGAAAGTGAAGAAGTATTGGATGTTTTAACCCCTTCATGCTATGATGAAGATGATGACTTTGTTGATAATATTGATGAATTCATACATGTCGGAAAGCGTAAATGGGATGTAAATGATGGGGATCCCATTTACGACATTGAGGGAAATTTCCAAAAGTTTCCTTTGCAACTATCATATGAGGTTACTAATAATTCTGACATCTAGCAACATGGAAATGATATAGTTACAGATATCTCCAAGTGTGACCTAGTTCTATGTCCTCCTAATGATTTTCGATCATACCTCGAAGATTTTGATGAGTATCCTTTTGAGCACTTGGATTTACTCTATGAAGAATATTATCAACCATCGTTGTGCTCAGATCTTGATAGAGGTGAAGACATTGCTTGTCCAACTCATGGTACTTGTGACGAGGTTATCCAACCCCCTTTTACTTTACTTCATTGTGTCACTAAGGGTGTAATTGGGAAACCTGTCCCTTGTATTGAGTTTTCTTCAGCACAAAGCCTTATTTTAGAATTCAAGGGTAGGTTGAATACTTTGAGAAGAAGTTTATTATGTCACTCTTTCAACTTTCCCTTAGAAATTTGCCAATCATTCTCTAGGTTTTATTAGTCCTTTCCCAGGCTTCAGGATGTGATGATATCCAAGGTAGCCAACCTTCAGACTCTTTAAATCAGCCTTCTGAGCCTTTGATTTTTCACGATCCCTTTCTGAGATGGATCAAGTATTTTCCTAGAAGTCGGACTTGGCATGATTTTGTCCCTCCCTCCCTCCCGCCTCCAAGAGCTAGACTCTACGATTTTTGATGATGTGATACATGTTCTAACTCATGTTATTTTTGTGCTTAACTTGTCATTTTTTTGGTTCATGATGAAGCACAGAGGCAGGCATTACGAGACATTGCTTGGATGGTTTCACTGGCTATTTGACTACACCTAGCATTCAACCAATAGGTAAGTAGAGGTAAGTAGGTAGGCATTTGCATTCATTGTATATACCATCTGCATTTCATGCTAGAGTAGTTGTATTTCCATTTGTACATATGATTTCTTACTTGTATTTCATTTTATCATAAATGAGCCAGGGGTGATATCACCACCCCAAATGATTACTGATCATTTCTGTTGAGATCGAGCAAGTCACAGGTCATACCAAAGATGTTGAGGTTCTCATGCGCTCTACGGTGAGCACATGTCCCCAAGTTGGAGCCAGATGTTATCCCCTATTCTAGGGATAACTAAGGAGATTATGTCTCGAGGCCCACAGGTCCTAGACATGGAGTACCGAGAGCCATATTTTCTTGAGCCTGGCCTTGGAGGGCCCATCCTTCTTCTTCAATGCCTCCATTTTTTCAGTAGCAACAACATCCATCCCATCGGCCTAGTTCTGAAGTAGAAGTAGGTCTTGCTCCATGAGGTAATGAGTCTGGGTATCATGGTATGTGTTACTCTTATTCTCAAAGCATTTGAATATGTGCATTTAATTCTCTTTTGCTTCGTGACGTGTGCTTGGACTTTATGCCTTCTGACTTGTGCATACTTGGGGGGGATGACAGAATTCCCTAGCAAGTTAGTTCCCTTAGGAGTGAGTTTCCATTGGGTGGGTTTATGAAAGGTCATCATCCATTCCTTCCATACTTTTTATCATCCTCCCTCTCATCTATTCCCTACATTGGTTCGGGCATTAGGTTTGCCAAGCTAGTAAGGGTTGTACCTTTCCTTGAGGGAAGAAGGGGATAAAGTCCCAGAGCGTAAAAGTAGCTGGAAAAAGTTAAAAGCCAAAGATCAAACCTTGAGATGCTTCGCCCATGGATCCCTGAGAAAGAAATAAAAGGCTTCTCAGTAAGAAAAGAGGGGACCCATAAAAAAGATAAAACTCAAGACCTAGTTGGTGGATAGGGGGTCTCATCACGAGCCAGCCTATTAGGTCCATGGGCATGTAGCGGTACGACACTACTATTTATTTGGTCACCATGCCAGGGTAGTGGCTCTTGGTGGCATAACCAAGAGAAAGGGGGTCTCATCACGAGCCAACCTTCTCATCTCCGTGAAATGCTTGTGGGTAACGCTGTCACCACTGGTCACCACGCCAGGGCAATGTCCCCCAGCTATTCTCTTGAAAGAAGAAGAAATAAGATAAAAAGTAAAAAGGCATTGAATGGGATAGGAAACAATTGCATCCATGACAAGGTGTAGCTCACCCTCTTTAGAGGCACCCACAGGTAAGACCTAGATTTCCCTGTCATCACTGCACCCCTTGCCCAAACATCCCCCACACCATCTCATGCACTTACATGACCTAGATTGGTATTCACCTGGAAAAACCCCACACCTAAGGAGAATTATCCCAACAGGATGTCCTGGAACCCTCTCCAAACCTGGCTTGTAGAATAGCATAACGTTTTTGAGCGTTTGTTTGGGAAAAGGGGGGTTTTATGCACATTTTTGGGTAACTTGATTATTAGATGTAATTGACATTGCTATGATCCCTGTGACTTATGAGCCCATGGAGGGCGTACTTTTTGTTGCTGCAGGACCATGCCCGACAGACAAGTACATATGGGGAGATGATTAGCTCCAACCTCCATAGGGATAAAAATCCCACCAGATGGATGTTGAGACCCAACCAGGGGCAGACATATACCGGATGCTTGCACTGAAGAAAAAGAAGGATGTTCCACCAGAGGCACCTTGGCAGGCCTGGACCCAGGGGGGTCTTGCCTTTCCCTTTGAACGCTGGCCTTGGGAGGCCCATGACGTGTAATGTTCCCAACCCAATATTTTGCTTGAGAAGACTAACTAATCGCTGAACTAACTGCTGGTTGTTTGTGTTTGCAGGATGGTCACTGATATTTTGGCCTTAGGGTTTATATTTAGTTATTCAGCACAACTTATCAAGATTCATTCAACATAATGCAAGATTTCATCAACATATAGATATGGAACCACAAAGCACAGATCTGACCTCTTTATTAGGAAATAGCAAGAACCTGATACAATATATGAGCAGATATGGAATAACATCAGATGGCTCCAAGCATAGAAGATATGATCTGCTACAAAATTCTCCCAGAACACAAGACAAGCCTCCCAAAGGATGAATACAATATGAGAGATTCAATACAAAAAGAGAGGGTTTGCACAACCTCCCTAGTTGTTGGTACGTCCTGTTGAAGAAGATGAAGACCAAGAGTTCGACCCTCCTGAAGAAGACCTCCAAATGCTACCAAACTCCACCAAAAGATAGATTAGGCCAATGTGAACCCACTCCTGAAATATGAAGCCCAAATGCCACGTCTTCCTCCTCCAACTGCTGCAACGCTAAACAAGTTCGGCCCTCCTGAAACCATAGATAGGACCAGCAATTCGGCCTGGATGAATGAGGCCTCCAAACCTTCTGAAACTCTCTAGGAGGATAGATCGGGCAACCACAAGCCCCTAGGAGAAGTTTCAAGATCAGATTTGAGGTAGAGCCTTTTAGATCTGAGAAGCACTGAATCACCAAGATGACCTCCTTCCTCCAAAATCGTCCCAACATATAGTTAATAATTCAGCTGTAGTAACTCTCCAAAATTACCTCCAAACTGATGGCTAAGGTCCTGGAAGCAAAACCCAAATGCTAGAATCTCCCAAGGCTCTGTCAATAAGCTGGATCGAACTTCTCCTCAAACAATGGTGCGCCCCTGCTGGAAATCCCTGAATAGTACGACCCTGTTGCTCTCTTGAATCGTTGAAGGAACCTGTGATGAATGTAGAATGGTGTGGGTGGAGTATTTCATCCTCGAGACCAAGCTTGGAACAAGTGAGTGGGATCTTTCACCATTGAGCTGCTCTCTAGGGTTTGTAAAATCAAAACCCTCAAAACTGTGTGCTCAAGAGCTCAACAAGCAAATACCAAAAATATCCAAGATGAAATGAGAGGTGCACCCTAGCCTTTCTTTTATACCTCCATTCTATTTTCCTGTTGAGTTAGTTTAACCCTCAGGTTCAACTCCTAACTCAACCTCCAACGTTCTATTTCTTCAATGAGTTGCCTTTTGCCCTTTTTCCTAAGTCAACTTCAAATTATAACATTAGTTTGGTTGACTTTTTCCCATGCTATGTGAGACTATGGTCTAGTGGGGATGTCTAGACCACTAAGTCTTCCAAGACCTCTTCATCAACAGGTGGGGGTCATTACATGACGTCACCCTTGTGACCCTTAATGTCACCCAACGTCAGATGGACATCATGGAGGCGGTTGTGTGCCAAGTGGCACATGTGGCATGATCTAGAGGCCTTGGAAAGGCCTAACGTTTTGCTCATGGAGGCCAATGTCTCACTTATGAGGCCCAACATCACCCTAGGAGGGCATGACGTCACCCCTTTTGCACATTTTAGGGCTTAATTTGTCAATTTTATGTAAAAAACTGGATTTTTGATGTAACTGGCCATGTCGGCCATTTTTTACCTAATTTGTAATTAAAGGTCATTTGAACTGTATAAATATGGGAATAATCCCTTGTATTTTTTCATCATCTTTCATGCACAAAAGTCTGAGGTCTGAAATTCGGCCTCTTTTAAGGCTTATTGGCTGAACTAAGTGGTGCACAACTCTTGGAGGGAGCTTTATTTGGTGATTTTTGGCATTTTCATGGTGGAAAGTCTTCAACTAGGGCATGTTACTAGATTATTCTTGGTGATTGTAAGTGAAAATCTGCAATTCTTCTTTCTTTGAATGGTTATGGTATCTTTTACTTTGCATCCACTAAGATTATTAAATTGCTAGTGTGAAACCCTAGGAGAATAAACACATGTTATTGTCCTTCTCTCAATAGCTATCCACCTGCTTGATTTTGCTAAAAGACACCTTCATTGAAGCATATGCTAGAGCCCTACCTTTGTAGAACTCTAATACCATTGCTTCATTAAGCTTTTATTCATTTCAAGCTTGACCTAAAGAAGAAGGAAAACCGCTAGGGCCTAGGGTTACCTACTTCCTAGTAGTGGTTTTCCTTCGAGGGTTTTGGATGATTGAGGCCTTGGGTTACCAACACGTCAACCATCCTCCCTCTTGTATTTAGTTCACTTACTATCATTTGTTTCCCTCAAAATTGTTGCTGCAAAAGTGACTCCAATAACCCTAAAGGCACTAGTTTATACCTTACATTTGATTGATTGATGAAAACAACCCTCAAACCATCTACTTCAAGCTCTTTGCTAACCATTCCTAACCTTAGATTAGACTAACTTACTACCATTCTTGCTGTTGTTACAAAAGTAAGCTACAACCATATATTACAACAGTAAAAGCTTCTAAAAGCAAGTGTTAAAGTTGATTTTACATTGCCTTCTTTGCTTCTGACAAATGCTAGCATATTGCCAATTCTAGGTTACCATTTTGGGTCATTATTGAAGCTTGTTTAAGGCAGAATTGTGAAGCTATCCTTATATATACATTGCTGTTATAAATTTCTGTTTGCTTCATCTTGTATATTAGCTTATTGCTTTTATTGAAAGTCCAAGGTTTTACGAAGCACTAATATCAATTGTTACTTGCAAATAGTGTTTTCTGGTTTTGGGCAGGTACACTTAAGCAAAACTTTGCTTCATCTTATTAAGCCTTTGGGACTTTCTGATCAGTGTGACTTGTGAGAGGGGAAAAACTTTTCTTGATACTATTACCTTTGTCTTCTCAAACCCCCAGGTCACCGGGGACGTCTCCCCTCGGCTTGCACCCCTAAAGAGAAAGAGGTATCTTATTTAGGTGACAGTGATAGGACAACCTCCTGTTACGCCAATTTATTGTTCACTTGCCTTTGGATTTTTAAGTACAAATTGTGCCTTTGGATTTTTAAGTACAAATTGTGCGATAACATTTTGGCGCCGTTTTCGGGGAACACTGAGTCAATTCTCCTCAAAGACGACACTTTTTGGTAAGCCTTTCCTCAAAAGCCTTTATTTTACAAAGCTTACCTAGGGACTCCACTGAGGGTGATTGCCTCTTTTCTCTTTGATGATCCCTGGAAATATTATCTGGCAACTCCACTGATGATAAATACAACCATGGCTTCTCAATGGGACCCGGGAAATTTCAAACCCTTAGACATGAGTAAAATCCCGGGATACCCTCGACAAATTCCCCGGAAGTACAAAAAATGGCTCCCTAGATTCACTGGTAGAAAGAACAGATCTATATTCGATAAGCAACAACATTGACATCTCAGAAGATGATGAAGAAGTAGCCACCTTCATCAGAAGACTGAAAAAGGGAACCGACGACAAATATAGAGATAAGCTTCCATTAATTTGTTTTAATTGTGATGGTATTGGTCATTTTGCTATCAAATGTCCTCATAAGAAAAATAAAAGAAATGAAGAAGATGATTCAAATAGAAAACAAATATACAAAGGCAAAAGAACAAAAAAAAAGTCTTCAAGAAAAGTTTATGCACCATAGAAGACAACACCTCATCAGACGAAGATGAAGTCAATGAAAGTGAGATAGAAAGGATTCTATTCATGGTAGTAGAAGACTCCTATAAATAAGGCACCAAAGAAGAATATGAAGAGGCGGAAGTTGCTACAGAGAATAATTGTTGAGTGCCATAAATGTTATAAAAAGGGAAAAGAATAAAAACACGTCACTACATGAAGAACTAACAAGAAAAGAGGAACTAGAGCAGATGATCTCTAAATTAAAAATCCAAGTTGAAGAGGAAAAAATAATTGAAGAAGCACTCAAAAAACGGTTGGAAGAAAAAGACAGGATCATTGGAGGTTTGGAAGCAGAGATTGTCACATTGAGAAAAGACCTACAAAAGAAAAACATGTAGAATAGCTCTAAGGTTTTGGATAACATTATCAACAGTTAGAGGCCACATCATGACAAGTCTGGGCTAGGATACAATCAGACAAAAAAAGGCTCAAGCTCCAAAACTACAGATCAAGAAACAAAATCAAGAATCTACACAGAGACAGTCAGAGGATCTCTTGAGAAGGAAGAAGACATGAGGTTTTATCACAAAAATGTTCCACCACCCAGAAGAGTTAGAGTCCAGAATCAACAGTAGTCAGAACAAAAAGGATCTCAAGAAGAAGATGGGTTCAGAAGAGTAACTCCTTTCAAAAGATCTTCAATTCCCAGGTATCAAACTATCTTCTTTGGTTTATGTTATTCATGTAACAATTTTGGACATAAAGTGTAAATTGCAGAGAAGATAGCAGAAACATAAACAACTATGAAAGTTATGCACAAAATGGTTATCCAAGAAGGCTTAGTGAAACACAGAGAATAAGCTACAAGAAGTTTGAATCCTTGAGCACTGAAGTGAAATGCTACAAGTGCAACAAATTTGGACACTGTTGAGGGGTCCTAAATCCCTTTAACTCAACAACAGGAACCATACCCGCCACAGAGGCCCAATTAGACTTTGCAGCGTTTGATGGTGGAATGGTTCTCCATATATTTTGATCTAGCTAATTTGTCGATGGGCTTTACGTAGTGATTGACATGATATCTTCCTATGAAAGTTCCTTCTTCAGTTTAAACGTTCTCTTTTTGTCTTTTTTTTTATTAGATGAGTCTGATAAAATGATGTGTGCTAGTATAAACCAACCGGTGGAAGGGAGTCTTAACTACTGAAGAAGGCCGAGCTTGGGATAACCCTCTTGCTCAAGCATGAAGACAAATATATTCACACCTGCTACAAGCCTAGTACTAATACATTAACTTGTTGGTATTTGAATTATTGACTGAGATACAATTATCGTAAGAGAATATGCATGTAATAAGATGATGGAAAGAAAAATAGTTTACTTAGCTCTAACATTAATCACACATTAACACAACGATTTGCTTTCCATCATTAAGAATAAGAACTGCAAAAATATTGAAACATATAACTTATCAATAGATTCGGAAACTCTTACTCGTTACAGCATCAATTACTGAAATAAAGTTGTAAGTAATTCCTCAATCCAATCATATAACGTCTTTGATAAAAACAGTATTTTGTCTCCGGTCCTAAACATGACTTTTCAATTAAGGTAGTTCAGAAATAGTTCTTTACAATTTCAAAAATGAGGGTCTTTACCCAAAACCTTCGACCCTTGCTAAAAGGCCAATCCATTTATTTATAATGAATTGCTCACTAAAAATAGCTACTACAAGTGCAAGTTAAGTAAAACAAAATATCGCCACGTGGTGCTTGATCTCTTTGTTCTCTGAGAATCATCTCATTGGTTTACAGGGAGTGGATGATTCTTCTCATACTCCGACCACTTGACGAAGATATCCTCGCATGCGTTTGCATATGGGAACCTGTGTTGGTCCATCGAGGCCGAACAAATTTCTTTTATTTCTATTGTGTGTTTTCTGTATTTGACTACTTTAATGCCCAACCACTACAGAACTGCACGAGCCTTGATCGGATGCTCCATAAATTGTTGTACTTGACCTAGTGTCATGCTTGCCACTTGTTCGATCTCTTCTGTCCATGCCGAGTCATGTTTTGCATGTCACCTGACTATGTCATGCAGGTCGACAAAGTCTTCCGGTGAGCCAAATTCTAGGAGACCGATGCCTTTCATCTCCTGATTAATATTTTCCCATCCCTTTTCACATTAGGCCCACTTATTCTGAATCTCCCACTGAGATTCCTGAGCCATCTTCACCCAGTATTCGACCACCCGATCCTAGCTCATTCTTTGCGCTGTCTTTTGGGATCCCTGGCAGGTCGAGCAACTTAGTATCTAAGGCACTTTCGACCACATGGTCGTTTTATGGAAGGTTTTGAAATGGAGCATCGGGACTTGGGGTAGATGCTTTCTCAGGCTCCTTCTCCTCTGTAATTGGAGTTATCAGGGAAACCTCCGAACTCTCCTCATCATCATATATGGTTATCAGGTCAAACAGGGGATTTGGTACACTTGTTCCACCTGGCGTCCTTGATACCTCATGCTGGGTTGGAATTGTCCCTGGTGATCTGATCTATGGTGATGGAACTTCAGGGTGTTCCAGAGTGATGATTTCTTCAAGTCATATCGGCTCTAATCCACTTGGATCTCCTCTGCTTGTGATTGGGTCGTCCGTGGGTATCCTCGACATCTTTACGAGATCCGAGTCGTTCTGTAACTGATCAATGATTCTCTGCGCTCCTTCTAGTAAGAGAAATCCTCTCCTTTTTTCCTTTGTGGTCTCTATTGCTCCGATTTCTTCTCTAGCTCTGAGAGCCTCTTGAGCCGACTTCTCTATTGTCTCCACCTATTCATCCATGCTCATGGCCTTGAACCTGGTCATGTCCGGGTTGGCTTTCCTCTGTACTACCTCCTCGCAATCCTGAGCGCATTCTGTAAAAATATCATCCTCAAATTTGTCATGCGCATATGGTCAACATGACAACACTTGTGCAGGATGTTGGATGACTAGGCCCTTAGGATTGTGCTTGCGAAATCGGCCTGTCGGGAACCTGAATTCAAGTTGACTTAGCCCTTCTTGTTTGGCTTGAGCAGTGTCCTTCAATATATTAAACCCCACATGGAAGCTGTAGGGTATGAAAGACCATTTCTTGTCCTTAACTAGTGTGGCGTTATAGCCCTGCAGGATAGTTTGATAGCAGATTTCTCCTACAATGAGCCGGTCTGGGACGTGAGCAGGGAGTAAATGCAGTACTCCGATGACCCTGAACACCCTGATATAAGTTGTGTGTTCATCTAGATACCAGTGGCCTACCTTCGATATCATTTTCTTGGCTGCTACAGACAACCTTGGGCATTCCTTCTTAAACAAAATGAAATAGTGATCCGTAGGATCTTTTAAATGACTATGGTTGAGTTTTAATTTTGCATGCGTTAATTAACCATTTGAGAAACTTAGTGAAAGAATGAGGAAAGAAGAAGAAGAATTATAACATCCATATACACATTTGCAGATCTGAAATGAAAGAATAAACAAAAAACCATAACACGCAGATTGATAACGGAGTTCGGCACAACTTTGCCTACGTCTCCGGGCCTTTGTCTCCGTGGGGGAGGCTTCTTTATTTCTGTTCAAATGCTCAAAAGTACATCGTTGCAATGCCAAATGGCTACAAGACTGATCTGGTCATGTTCGTCCAGATCTCAAGAACCCTGCAAAGAAAACGGCACGCAAAACGGACGTCCGGAGCTCCCAGAAATGATCTAACAGCGTCTCCTCCTCAAAAGCTTCTCTGCATCAAACTGACTTTGGCTTGGCTTTTCTTCAGCATAACTCTGCTCTGACTGCTCTCTCATGGCCTCAAACAGGCCTGGTTTATATAGCCTTGAAGTTGGTTGCTCAGCTCCAACTTCCTCCAAGAATTTGGCCTCCAAAAATGCCCAATATCCCCCAAAAATGGAGGGAATCAACCAAAAATAGGCATAATTAACAATAAAAAACCAAATACTGTTATAAAAACCCACTTTTATAAAGTTTATTGGGCATAAGCCCCTGATTCCCGTGCGCGTGCCCCTTTTTGCGGTCGTATGGGCTAAATATAGCCAAGCGCTAGCCCGTAGGCTAAGCGCTGGCCCCCTTATTCCGCTGGCTCTTGGTCTTGTTGGCGCATACATAGGCTCACAGGGCCAATAGTTATAACAACCCCGCGCATGTATTTGGTAACGGTCCTGGTCCTGTGGGATCCGCCCGTGGACCGGGGGCTATCCCTATCCACGCATACACCTGTCGTTGGCGCTCGTTTATGGGGCGTGGTCCCGTGTAATATGTATGGGACCGAGGGCTGGGGCTAAGCCCCGACCCTTTTCCGCCCCATTTGAAACATAATGCAAACATAAATATTTTGTGCGCCATATGATTAATAAGACCTACCGGTCGGGCGGGCGGTTAGCCCAGCCTTGCCAGTGCGTTGCCCACCGGGAGGTCGCGGGTTCGATCCCCGGCCATGCCATACCAATTTTACATATAAACCAAATAACCAATCTCGGGGTGCCACGTGGCAGCCCTTGACTGGGCCACGTGGCACCTTACCCACCAACCAAAACACGCCACGTGTCAGCTGATGATTGGTCCACATGTCTGCCACGTCAACCACCGTACTGCCACCTGTCATTTTGCGTGTCAGCTGTTGACATCACCCCATGCCACGTGTCACCTTACAGTGGTGACACGTGTCACCTCGGGATAGGTCCAACTGTTCGCCCAAATGTCCAAATCTGCCTGCCACGTGTCATCACCCGAGGTTGCCACGTCACCTGTACGGACTTGCCATGTCAGCGTACGGACATGCCACGTCAGCGTCTGTACGGACTGTACGGACTGCACAGTCAACAATTTTTTTGCCTGTTTGACCTTTCGGACAGAATGCGATATCTTCTCCATACGGAGCTCGTTTGACAAAGTAAATATACCACCGGAATCAGGAAGACGAGACGGACGCAATGGCATAGGTTTCGTCGCATTTCGAGCACTTTCATTTTTGAGCATTTTTCAAGCCCTATCAGGCTTCTGGATCCGATTTTGGATCAAATAGACTCTAGCGATGACTTCATCGCATATAAGGGCGTAGGATTTTTTGTACCTGTTCTCCCATAATATGCTGAAGTAGACGTGAACAGGCAGTTACGTAATGTGCCAACTCAAATTCATGTCGGCGAAGACATTTCTCACATAGATAACATTGAGTAGGTACGGGGCCATGTGGAAAGCGGGTGCTTCTCCTCCTTTCGGCGTCTGATCCTACTGTACAAAGATGCTCAATTGCTTGGAAATTATTGCTCCCTAGTTGAAGCTACTCCCGGAGATCGCCACAGTGTATGCCAGGGGCATCCATGCTTTCGAAAACTTGGAGCAGTCCTTTTCTCCATACAGTCGGCAGATGAGAGCCATCAAGTAGATGTATGGCTCCCTCAAGTTAACTGTCCCATACTAGCCATTGCTCCAGTTTGTAAACTTCTTTTCCTCCTTCCACCATGAGGCCATCAACCGGTTGGTGTCGTGGAATTCGTAGAACTTCACCACGAAGTTTGTGTTCAACCACTCCTCTGGATCTTTGAGTTTGTAGTCCTTCTGGACTTCTGTCGGGAGGAAAACTCTGACACACCCACCATTCTCATCGTTGATAAGGCATTTTTGCACGTCTGTATGATCGATTAACCAATTCAAAACCTGAATGCATGGGAAAACTGGAGTTCTGCAGGCTGCCATGTGTAAGCATGACCGTTGGATATTTGGGAACACCTGGTCGTTGAGCGCCCTTACATCTGGGTTGTTGTGTGGGATACACTCTGGGTACTCCTTCCGACTGATTCTGTTGAATAGGTCTCCCTGTTGTGGGAGCATTACTTTGGATCCAATGCTCGCTTCTGTATCGCCGAAGACTGGAGGTTGAATAAAAGCTTTCTTCGTCGAGATTTTAATAACTCGCTCCGCCCTTGGAGCGTACTCTAGCTGCCTCGCAGTACCAGGAAAAGAACCTTCACCAATTTCCGCTTCCTTTAGCTTAGGTGCTCTCGGCGAGCGTTTGGTCGTTGGATTTCTTGGATTCCTTTTCCCTGCAGCTAGAACATAGTTAGAGACTGTGCAAAAAATCATATGCATATATAACAAATCACGACCGCCGAATTCATAAACTTTAACACATACCTCTGTTTCTTGTTTAACCTGGTTTTGATGGTCTAAGAATCAACACAGACTTGAGAGGCTCACATTTCTTGTTCGAATGCTTTGGAAATGGAAACTTGTGTGCAGAATAGAAGTGTTCGAAGCCGTTTTAGTGATTTAAACAGAGATGAACTTACCTTGTCGCATGAACCATTCAATTCGGGATATGAGTGTGGTTCTATAAAATCTGCCGCCAGATATTCAATAAGTTTAAAATTAAATTCGATCGTAGTTCGACGGTGGGGGCACGGGCTATAACGTGTCTTATGGGTGATTTTAAATTCCTGTTGTATAAATGACGCACGAGGTACCAATGTATGCGGTGTAAAATATTAACTGGCCTATTAAATGACAAAATATGATCGTATCTTGTGCTGAAGACATCCCATCGTTTCCCTAATCTAGCCGGTGGATCAGGGGTCAGGGCTTCTCTTTAAACATCATTCGTTTATATCTCCTTGCAAGAGCTCCGATGCCGATCCATCTTGTCGTACAAAGCTGACATGGCGAAGATGACTCGGAGGTATGACTAGGACACAGGGAACCTTAAGATGACTCGGGACAAAACTAAAACGTACGAGATCCCTAAGCAACAAAGACATGTGACATTTGAAAACAACGTCTTCGTCTAATCGTGTTATTCAGAATCAGAGACTTTTCCTTAKCTAATCGGTCTAACAATAGATCCCACTCCGCCGACGTCGAAAAGTGTCAAGGATCGGCGATCGGCGATAAGCTTAACTCTCGCAAATTTGTCGATGCCGAAAACGCATCGGGGGTCGGCAATCTACGATGTGTTTACTGCGGAAAAATTCAATGTTTTAACCCTTTGAGATTTCATCGACCTTGAACAAGCGCACCCGTCATCGGCTATTGGGGGTTTATCGTGGCTCATGTTGACGTTTAATCCTCTCGTATTCCGTCGACGTCGATGAGAATCTGCTATTTCCTGAATCTGCGTGGCAAATTACTGACGCACTCTTACTTAGCCTTTTACCGACGTTGATGGTGCATCGATGATTGATGATTATTGTTACTGTGTGGCCATTTTCTCTGCTTGGATTTTGCCGACGCCGAACACAAGCACGCTTATCACACTATTAGCTGTAGATTCTTAGTTAGGAGGCCAAGTTCTTTTTAGACACATAGTTTCATTTAACAAGTTCATACAAACCTGATTTGATCGATAAGAGTCATGAAAACAAAATAAACCATCTCTCCATATTGAACTCAATTCAGGCAGTAACAGACGAAAACAAGTGGTACCCAAAAGTGACAGAATTTCAAAAAGATTTTAGGGTGTGTTGAGCGTTCAACAGATACATGGTCAAAGATTGTAGAATGATAGTCCCTCCAAGAGAATCACAACAAAATAACAACAATCACAGACATGAACCTCAAAGAAAATGGATAAGAAAGAAGAGTCAACATAACAATGAAGAATGCACACTCGCTCTACAAGCTCAACACAAGAAACGTGGTTGGTATGTTGACAGTGGTTGCTCAAAGCACATGACAGGTGATAAGGATAGGTTTCTAACCTTGAGCAAGGAAAGAGATGGCTTAGTCTCTTTTGGAAATGACAACTCAACCACAATCATTGGAAGGGGTACAGTCAAGATTGTAAGTAAAGATTCCAAGGAAGAAACTGTTCTACTAGTGGAAGATATGAAACATAATCTTTTGAGTGAGATTCAAATGTGTGATCAAGGTCACAAACTTGTGTGTGATACTCATAAATGTGAAATAAGAAAAGAATATTCAGGAAGAGTGGTGGCGAAAGCCATGAGAACTTCAAACAACATATACATACTAAGTGAAATTGGAAAAGAAAAATGTTATTTAGGAAAGGAAGATGAAGTTTGGTTATGGCACAGATGAATGGGTCACATAAATTTCAATAATTTTGTTAAGGTCAGCAGAAAGGAAGAAGTCAAAGAAATTCCCTAGATAGTAAATCCAACAAGAACATTATGCAACATTGTCAACAAGGAAAGAAAACAAAAACCAAGTTCAAATCAAAGGAATACTCCACAACAAGACCGTTGGAAATTGTGCGTACTGATCTAGTTGGACCAACTAGAACAAAGGGCTTGAAAGGTGAGCAATATTTTATGCTATTATACAATAATATCTGTGCAATATCTGTTGATGATTATACAATAATGACTGCAGTTTGTTTTCTCAGGAAGAAATCGAAGGCATTTTGAGAACTTAAAAATACACAAGGAAATGGTTGAAAATGAAACAGATTTGAAAATCAAATGTTTGAGATCGGATAATGGAGGAGAGTTTACTTCCAAGGAATTTATGGACTTCTGTAGTAAACATGGGATAACTCTTCGTTGCTAGGACACTGCAACAAAATGGAGTTGTCAAAAGGAAGAACAAGACAATATAGGAAATGTCTCGTACCATGCTAATGGATTCCAAGTTGACAGATATCTTTTGGGCACAACAGTACATACAACAATTCACATTCAAAACAGAGTATTGCTCAGAAACAACAATGATAAAACTCCTTATGAGCTATGGAAAGGAAGACTAGCCAATGTGAAGCACTTCAGAGTTTTTGGAAGAAAATGTTATATTAAAAGGGAAGATGGAAACACGAGAAATTTTGACTCTCTCGTTGACAAAGGTATACTTGTTGGGTACTCAAGCACAAGGAAAGCATACAAATGCTTCAACCTAAGGCTCAAAATAATAGTGGAAAACATCAGTGTGACATTTGATGAGACAGGTGGACGAAGGATAAAAGAAGAAAACAAGGAATCTTTGGAACAGGTTCGGGAAGAAGAAGTAGCAGAAGAGAAAGATGAGGAAGAGCAGTCAGAAGAAGTAGAGAAAGAATAGAAATATCTTCAGGTACCTCAAAAGACACCTAGAAGACGAGTACAGACGAACCATCCAACAGATCAGATCATTGGAAATAAAGATGCAGGAGTTGAAACTAGAAGAAGAATTAGTTCAACAGAACAACACCTAGCACTATTGTCGACAGTTGAGCCAAATAGTTTTGAAGAAGCCAACAGGGATGAATTCTGGATTAAATCCATGAAAGAAGAATTAGATCAGATAGAGAAAAATGACACTTGGGAACTGGTTCCAAGGCCAAGGAACACGAATGTGATTGGTACAAAGTGGGTCTTAAGAAACAAATTGAACGAAGGTGGACAGGTTACCAGGAATAAAGCTAGATTGGTATGTAAAGGATATGCTCATGTTGAAGGTATTGACTTTGAAGAGACATTTTCCCCAGTTTCCAGAATGGAAGCAATCAGATTGATCTTGGCTTATGCATGTTCCAAGAATATTAAAGTGTATCAGATGTACATGAAATCGGCCTTCCTGAATAGGGAACTAGAAGAAGAAGTCTACATTGAGCAAGCAGAAGGATTTCAGTTGTTAGAGAATGAAAATTATGTTTGCAGGTTGAAGAAATCCTTGTAGGTCTCAAACAACCCCCCAAAGCATGGTATTCCAGACTGGAAAGATACTTACAGCAGAAAGGGTTTAGAAAAGGAAATGCAGACAACAACCTCTACATCAAGGTAAATCAAGATAGTATTTTGTTAATTGAAGTTTATGTTGATGATATTATCTTTGGTAGTGATGATGATAGGATGAGCTAGAAATTTGCAAAGGATATGCAAAATGAGTTCGAGATGTCATTACTTGGAGAATTATCTTTCTTCTTGGGTCTTCAGATATGTCAAAGAAACCAAAGCAGCTTACTTTAGGTGACAACTTCCAGACCAGATGTGATGCAGACAGTTGGACAGGTGGCATGATTTTAGGCAGCACCAAAGGAATCACATGTTCTAGCAGTAAATAGGATATTTAGCTATCTCAAGGGTACAGAAGAATTTGGATTATGGTATCCAAAAGGAAAGGGTCTATCACTTATTGCTTACACAGATGCAGATTGGGCAGGTTGCATTGATGAATGGAAAAGTACAAGTGGAGCAATGTTCTACTTGGGTGAGTGTTTGGTATCTTGGCTAAGTAAGAAATAGTCATCAGTATCATTTTCTACAACCTAAGTAGAGTATATTGCAACAGCCACTAGAAGATGTACCAGTGATCAAGTGTAATAACCCTCACATGGACTAGGCATCAAAAGATCACTGATATGCAACGTAAAACTACACCAACAACTTCACCAACACATCACATGCAAAAATCCTCGACCATGTACCAAGAAATACAAGTTATTCCTGAACGCTTAAACCAACAAGATGTACCAATGAATAATATCAAACATACCAGTGTTGTATTTCTTTAGATCTAGTTCATACCATAAGTGCCATACAACCAACAATCTCTCTGGGACAAATCCTCAACCTCCCATAACCATATCTCATATAGAAAAAAATATCCAACTACTCATAAGAATATGACATATCTTTTGAATTTGTAGATAGATCTGTTGTACATGATCACTCTAGGACTTTCTTGGAGCTTGCTTTAGACTCTGAGAACCTGGCACCTTCAGCAATTCAAGATTTCATGACTTTTCCCAACTGTAAGCGATCTCTTCTTCTTCATCCTATGTATGTACACGCCCTGGGCTCCTTCAGCATGCGTATGTAGGCGCCCTCTTCCACCGTAGCCTGCTTACACCTAAAAAACTAGGGTTTTTTCAGTATTTTTGCAATTCCAAATCTTTTGCCATCAACCCTCCTTTGTTGCCTTCGACTTGCATAACTTCAAATGTATCAATGATTACCTACAATAAACTTTTCACAAATAATAGATATTCAATGTGCTCATTAGATTCTAATAGGATACCTTTTTTCTCTTATTTATATTCTCCAAGTAGCTTCCTCAAGGGGTTACCTTCTAACTAACTTTACCCAACTTCCTTCTTTTAGGGAAAACCCACTTCTAACCACTTGTCCACTTACAACCACTTTATCCACAAATAGTAATCTCTCCACTTCTAGTTGCAACTAATTTATTTTTAGTTATTTTCTTTTTGCAACAACTTAACCCATAATTAACTTCTAGTTTCACCCACTTTGACTAGTAAAATTCTTCTAGGAGTTTCTAGAATAATTTGACTTCTTTGACCTTCTAGGGGATTCTAGATA
>SNQJ01S0004538.1:2678-19755 GCA_010110895.2 Picea sitchensis
AGTTGTCTTAGTAATTTCAACAATGGGAGCCCTGGAAACGAAAAACCAATTCACCATTGACAATATGAGAACAAAGCTAAAACAGAGTAACCACAGGATAGTCCAGTTGCAAAACCAACTAAAATATACAGAGAAAAATATCAAAGCATAAATAAATAAAGGACTAGAGCATGCCAGAGTTGCTGATAAGCAAGAAATTCAATCGCTTAAGTCAAGTCTAGACGAGATGAATGAGAAGATGCAGACTAGCCAAATATAGGTTATTAGGCAAGAAGAATTGGTAAGACAACTACATGTTGAGTTGAATTCAATAAAAGGCCAAGTTATAGATTTGAAATATTTTCAGGACTTGTCACTAGAAATACATGCGAAGATAGAATCTGAGCAACATAGAGTAATCTCCCAAGTAGAGATTATTCAAAATTATTTTCAGGAAGTAAGCAGTGCTCATCATAATATTATCTTTAAAGAAAAAGAAGCTAAAGCAGCAAGGGCCACTTTTCAAAATGCGGTTGTATGTTCAGAAAATGAAGGAGTGTCGAAAATTCCAAAGATTTATGTCACAGAGCAGATCAGAGGCGATATCATGCTCAAGGTGTGGGAAAACAACATAGCATAAAATAAGAAAATAGCCAAAGAAATCAAAGACGATTGTGAAGAAATCTTTGATTTGTTGGACAAGAAATCATTAGGTATTGGAAGAGACAATTGCACTGGACAATTAGGACATATAAACATTGTAAGACACCAGTTGAATTTCAAAGAGGGTTTGAACGAAATTTAGTTGGAAATTTCACAATTAAAGGAAATGGATGTTACCCTAATAGACAAGTGGCTAGTGAAACCAAACTTGAAATTTCAGTCAATCAAGTTTGTTGGTAAGGGGATAGAAGACCGGCTTCCAAAAATCCAAAGAAAATTTTATCTATTTGAAGAAAAGGATTTTCCAGAGGCTCCCAGAAGTTTTGTACACTTTCTTGAAAAATGTATTGAATGTATCGGGTTGAAATAAGGAGATACTTCAATAAAACAATGAAGTATCATTTTGAAAACTTGTATTATCGAGATGACAAGAAAATAAAAGATAATCATGTAAACTATTGAGGTTTTCATTTTTGTAGTTGTTTGTCCCTAAGAAGTTAGGATATCACCAACCAACAATCATGAGTGATCCTGTATAAGTATAATTTCAGAAGACTAAAAAAAGGCTTTTTCTGGACGCATTGTAAAGAAGAATTTGAAGATATTTTTTTGAATTAATACGAATGCAGATTGAAGATTCTAGATCTGGTCAAGTTTGAGTTATGTGTTTCTCCATTGTTTCATATTTTTCATATATCTTTTTAGTGAATTCTTAACTACAATTTAGTACAACCTCTATTGTTGTAATTAATTATTCTTGCAATTTAATCATTTACAACCTTTCCTCTGTATCGGTTATCAATAGATAGAAGACCTTTGAAAGTTTTAGATTTCAATATCATATGCTTCATTAAGAGTTCTTCCTATCTATTATTTCTTCTTTTGTCACAAAGTGAGATTCCTCTTCAATTGATGCCTCACCTTTTTCAGTAGCTTTACGTTTTCTTTTCATTTCATGCACATTCCCTTTCTAAAATTTAACTCAGATACCAGAAACGACCTTTAGTTTTATCATACTATCAATTCAAGGTTTTCGGGTTCTTCTTATATGTTTTGAAACAGAAATAGAGAACCCTTAAAATAAATCACAGAATCTATCCTTTCAGTCTCCTTCCCTCATGACTGTTCCAGTTACACGACAGCCTAATATCGAACCTGGACTATCAGATCACACAAGCATCGCTTTGAATTTATTCAACACCATCCTACAAACAACAAATAACTGGGTTGAGTTAGAACGTTCATGGGCAGTAATTGAAAGAGACATTAGTATCCAGGAAAACAGGGAAGCTAGACATAGACAGTTAAGGAACCAACAATAACCCTTTTCATATAACTTATCTTTTTTATCCTTAGTATTCTCTATCTTATAGGATGCCTTGACGGTGTACTTTAGAGACTTAAAGTACAAACTCAGGAACTGCAATTACCTTCATTATATTTTTTTTTTAAATCTACACCTGCAAGATGTTGGGGTACACACAAGACAAAGATCAAGCATTAGTTTCAGTGTAAAAGTCTATTATGCATTAGATTCCGCACAGAGAGGGAGCATAGATATGAGGAGAAATATAAAGGATTTGGACAACCTCAAGATCATGTAGAGAAGTTCATAGTTTAATGCAGATTAGTACTACCAGAAGAATGGACATGCCATTTTATTCACACACTAGAAGGCATTCCACAGAACTGGTACACAGAACAAGAACAACGCAAAGAAACTACTACCTGGGAAGAGATATAGCATAACTTTGTAGTTACATTTTCCTTTGATCATGACAATCCATAGATTGATAGAGCATTGAAAGTGGTAAGAGAAAAAATATTTGAAGAAACAGACTTTGAAATAGTCCCAGCATATCAGAAACAGGAAAGAAAAATAGTTAAACATTTGCTACATTGTTATCACATCGCAGAAGCAGAAGAACCAGCAGAAGATAATCTGCACAATATCCAAATCCCAGAAGTGGAAGGTTAAAGGGAAGTAGAAGTTCCCAAGATGGATTCAGAATATTATTTTCACTATTAAATATTAATAAGGTAAATATTGGAACTGTAGAAAACCCAAAGATGGAAAGTATTGAACATTATTGGGATAATCAGATAGTAGAAAGGATTACAGAATTACTACACGAATACAATGACTTATTTCTAGCGACATTCTTAGAGATGAAGGGATTAGTAGGAGAGCTAGGAGATATTAAGATCCCATTGAATCCAGAATCAATACCTATCATACATAGGCCATACATATTGAATCCAATATACAAAGAGAAGGTGAAGACAGAAATTGACAAGATGCTAGAAGTTGGTGTTATAGAACCTATAGAAGAGCCATAATGGATCAGTCCTATGGTGGTGCAAGAAAATAAGCAAGGAGGGATCAAGATTTGTGTAGATTTGATAAAATTGAATGATTCTTTCCTACATGAGCCGTTTCCTACCCCATTTATAGACAAAGTTTTGGAGAATATAGGGGGTCAAGAAGCATATTCCTTTACAAATGGATTTTCAACTTATCATTAGATCGGGATAGCACCAGAATATAAGCATAAGACAACATTTTCTACAGAGTGGGGATCATTTCAGTATACAATTATGTCATTTGGATTGAAGAATGCACCAACCATTTTTTCAAGAATAGTAGTAGCATCTTTTAAGGACTTTATTCATAAGTTTTTGGACGTTTACTTGGATGATTGGACAATGTTTAGTTTGTTGAAGGATCATGTTGAAGTATTAAGACTAATGGTGGAAAGATGTAGACAATTTCAGATCTCATTAAATATCAAGAAATGTATTTTTAGCGCACCTTTTCGAATTTTGTTAGGACATGTGCTGTGTAAACATGGTATGTTGGTTGATCATGCTAAAATTGTTGTCATAGTTAACTTACCACCACCAAAGTCAGTGCGCCAATTGAAGAGTACATTGGGCCATACATGATATTACAGGAATTTCATAAGAGGATATGCATAGATTACTGCACCAATTGAGAATATTTTGAAGAAGGATACTAAGTACCAGTGGAATGATGAATTTTAGAAGAGTTTGGATATTTTGAAGGAAAAGATGGTTACTGCGCCAATTCTGGTTTTTCCAGATTGGTCAAAGGAATTTCATGTATGTGTGGATGCATCTGCAATAGCATTAGGATAATTATTAACTTAGCCAGGAGAAGGTGATATAGATCACCCTATTGCATTTGCAAGTACAAATTTATCATATTTAGAACAAATCTATTACTACAGAAAGGGAAGGGCTAGCTATGGTGTATGCTTTGCAGAAATACATACATTACCTGTTAGGGGAAATTTTCAAGATGTTTACAGATCATTCAACTCTAAGATACTTAGTCAATAAGCCAGTGTTGAGGGGAATAATATGTAGATGGATACTCTTGTTTCAATAATTTGACTTTGAAGTTGTGGTGAAGCTCGAAAGATTGAATGCAAGACTGAATCACTTATCCAATATAACTAATGTAGAAGAACCCAGTAACTTGGAAGACAACTTTACAGATGCACATTTTTTTCTATTACAGATAGTTGATGAGTATTTTGTTGACATTATCGACTTTTTGAGTAGAGGATTTGCACTAAGAGAATTTACTGTTGTGTAGAAGAAAATTTTGGTGGTCAGAGTTGTAGATTATAAGTTGATTGTAGGTCATCTATACAAACTTAGAGAAGATAGGATCTTAGGAGATGTGTGATGGAGCACAAAATGCCTATCATTTTAGTAGAGGTGCATGAAGGGATTGCAGGAGGGATTATGCAGGAAAAGATACCGCGCATAAGTTATTTCTCTTAGGATTATGGTGGCCAACAATTCACAAGGATTCAAAGGAATATTGTCAGAAGTGTGATGTTTTTCAAAGAGTTGGGAAGCCATATAAAAGGGATGAGATGCCACTGATACCACAGGTTACTTTACAAGTGTTCGATAAATCAGAAATAGATTTTGTAGGTCTAATTAATCCACCAACAAGAAGATTAGGGGGCAAATACATTATTATAATGACATAATATTTAACCTGATGGGTTGAGGCAACACTGGTGAAGGATTGCAACATAGAGACTGGAGTGTACTTTTTATTTTAGAATGTAGTGACAAGGTTTGGATGCCCAAGAATATTGATGAGTGATTAGGGGACTTACTTCATCACAATAGAATTGAGGAAATTCTTGAAGAGTTTAAGATATACCACCAAAAGATTACTCCTTACCATCATCAAGTGAATGGAATAGTGGAAGATTTCAACAATATTTTGGAGAATGCCTTGACCAATATTTGTAATGTAAACATAGATGATTGGGATTTGAAGGTACTAGCAGTACTTTGGGCTTATAGAACTACCTGGAAGAAGATAACAGGGAAATAACCCTTTATATTGGTGTATAGACAGGAGGAAGTAGTTCCCTTAGATTATTTGATACCAAGTCTACATATTGCATCAATTAGAGAGATCACAGAAAGGGGCACAACACACGAAATATTGGCTCAACTGATGGAATTGGAAGAGGATAGAATCATAGCAGGTTTTCATCAGGAGGTACAGAAATCAAAGGATAAAGCATGGCATGACAAACATATCAAGAAAAATATTTTTAAGGAAGGAGATCTATTACTCCTCTATGACAGTAAGTATTTGCAGCACCCGAGAAAGATCAAAATGCATTGTATAGGGCCATATCAGATAAAGTATGTCACAGATGGAAGTGTTGTATAGCTGCAAGACATAGAAGGCAAGGAATTTCAAGGAATGGTGAATGGTAGTCGACTGAAATTGTGTAGGGAAAATCGACCTAGTAACTCTTAGCAGTTGTATCATAGCAAGTAGACTTGTACATATTGTAAATAGTAGAAATTAAAAGAAGAAAAAGGAAGAGAATAGTAGAAAAATGAATAAAAATAATGAAGTAGTTAGAGGAATAAGTGATACTTGGGAATGAAAGCCCGCAGCAGATAGAAAATTGGTGCGACATAATTGATAAGACTGCATGCAAGAAAATTAGACATTGTGTGATGGAATGAAGAAATAATCGGAAAAGAGAAAAACAAGTGAACGGAAAAGAACGAATGCGTCAAAACATTATTGACAGGTTTTATAAAGAGGGAAAATCTAGGAAGAATTTGACACTCAGTGATTTTTGAGCAACAGAGCACTTGAGAGCACAAACAGAGGGTGATTGAGAAAGACAGACATGAATTCACGCACAAGGAAAGTAATATGGCACCCCAAAAGTTTCCTCTCTCGGACGGTTTGTAAGCGTGACCTGAAATTTAGGAAGGAAGAAGGAAAGAATGGAAGAACTGGAGAGATTTGTGGAGCTAGAGGATGTTGCGACGTCAGAGAATGAATCCATGATTCCTACCAGGATAGAGGAAGAAACATAAACCACAGAACAAGTGCAAGAGGGTCAGAGAAGGGAAAACCTTAATGACATGGAAAACCCTAATCCCAAAAACCCTACAGAAGTGGAGGAAAGGGACAAACATAAACAAAAAGGCATTGCAGAGGAATTCTTAGTCGAAGATATTATAGGCTAGTAAAAATAGAGGGAGAATAAGAAGAAGAAGTTGAGGATGAAGCTCTAGAAGAAAACCAAATTGTGGTCCAGAAGAGGAAAGCATCAGGCATAGTAGAAATCAATTTACCTTATCTCCCAGACATTGTAGTTGCAGTGGAAGACATGTTAGGGAAGGTTCCAAAGTTAAAATATGCATATCATGATGTGACAAATACAATGAAGTTTCCTAAACTTGCACAGGAAAGTTACTTAGAGAACAAGGGGGAGGTAGGTCCCTTAGGGAAACCCATTTTGGAGCTCGTGCAGTGGATCATAGGTCTATACAACTAGAGCATCATGAATTTGCTAGACATACCACATTTTGGGAGGGTAAAAATGTAGGCCCCTGTGTGAAGAAACTGATGACCAAGGTACATGGAGATATCCTGTGCATGGACAGGTTGGTCCCTATAGATGTAGATATCATAGCCAAGATTATAGGATTTCCTACCAATGGTGTAAAACCAGAAGACTACTTGGAAAAAAAGGCAAGGGACAAAGAAATTGCAAAAGAAGTTAAAGCGTAGCTTGGGAAAAATTGGGGAACCATGGGCATAATTATAAGGGACATCAACGACTCTGCAACAAATTTTTCCACAAAATTGATGGATTGCAAACTTTTAAGGAAGTGTATAAAGGAATAGGCCTTGGAAGGAGTTATAGAAGTAGTTTTGTAGTGCGCAAATGGTGTAGTATTCAGTTGGGCGCCATATTTGTTGAACCAATTTTTGATAGACTGCAGAGATGCATAGGATAATGGAACATAATTCCATTATTCCTAGTTATTAATATTGATAGCTTTGGTAGGGTGGAAAGAGCCCAAATTTTCATCCTTTCTGGAAAGAAAAGGGAAACGTTGTGTAGTGTTGTATGAAACCTTATGGTAGGCAACATACAATAAGAACCAATAGGTGAACAATGTAGTATTTTCCATGTTCTTGGAAGATATGCAATAGAATACAACCAATCTCTGGAGGATCCCAATTGAATTAGTTCAAGACAATGAAGGGATTTCCAACATTAAATCTTCAAGACACCATTTGTGGATTTATTCCAGAAGGGATCCAAAGAAGAAGTGGTTGGAAATGAGGTATTGTAGATCACGTGAGGAAGTAGACTAGATAATGAAGGATTTCCTACGCAGTGGAAGGTCCTTGTCACACAAAAGAAAGGAAAAAATACTAAGGATCAAGCAAAAGAAGGAACATCAAAGAAGACAAGCAGTCCAACAGACAATATAAGGAAGGCTGCAGAGCACGGTCAAGCCTCAAAAAGTAACACATCAAGAAAGAATCCAAGAAATAAATATATTGTGTCAAGGGAAGAAGTGAAAGGGGATGGCGAGAAGGGGGATAGTTCTCGTCCAAAGGAAGCACAAGATGAGGAAGAAAAAAAGAAGAAAATTGAGGCACGAATGTGAAACCCATTGAAGAAGAAGACTAGAACACAGGAGGAATAAATAAGGAAAAAAATGAAGTATCACAAGAACCCTCCAATACTTACTATTACAGAAGATGATGTAGAATTCATCGTAGACAAAGTACAATATAGAGGGGAAAATGAACTACTTGCAACAGAGGCATAAGAAGAGAAGATTATGGAAAAGATAGAAGAAGTTCATGAGATTGTACAGAGTTTGCATTTAAGTACATCACATTATCCTATAGCTCAATAGAAACAAAAAGTACAGGAGACACTAGTGCAAAAAGAAAAATGAGAGATAATGCAAACAGTAGTGAAGAGCAGTGACAAGTTCAAGGTCACACAAGAGATGTTGGCAGTAGATGAGAACACAGCGTAGAAAACAATGCAGGACATAGAACATCTCGAGTTGGTTCTATCAAAAATACCCACGAAGGAATTATATGGATTACAAGCGAGCGTGATGAAGGAGGTTTTGTCTAGAGCTAGGGCGGATGCCACGAACCTAGCACTTGACCGATAGGTTAAGGAGATTTTGCAGGTGAGTTGTGAACAGATAATGATGGAGAAGGAGGAGGAGAAGAAACACATAGATAACCTGGAGAAGAAATTGCAGAAGTATAAAGTAGCATACCAGACTGCGCACAGGAACTAGAGGTCATGACAGAAGAGAATATCCAAAATATTGCACAGAAAATGGAGAAGTATAAACAGGATATAGCGGACTTAATGGAAAAAATAACTCCAAGAAAAGATCCAGAAGCATGAGAATAGAGAGAGTAGGAGGCTATGAAACACGTAGATAGCATAGCGTAGGAGGTAAAAGAAGTGGCATAACTATATGATAGGACTGCACATATTTGGACCAGCCTAAAAGAAGGTGTGAAGATCATGCAACTATAGCAGAGAGAGGAAAATATGAATGTTGTGGTTTAGGAATTGAAGAAGAGGCAGAATACCATGGACATATCCCTAATATTGAAGGTCGTGCAGGAGATGAAAATTTTGTTGGCAGAGGTAAAGACTGCGCAAGACGAGAAACAAGTAAGGCATGCTCAGTTGGAGCCATTTCATCAAGAGGTCGAAAGGATGATAGAGGAACTGCAAAAAGAGAAATCTAGCTTGGCACAGGTGCATGCATAAGGTAGGGAAGTGATGAAAGAGCACCTGGCAGCGCAGGTTTTGGAAATATTGGTAGGAAAGAGCATACAATCTAAGGAGAAAGTGACAGAGTTGGAAAAGAAGTTTAAGGCACTGGAGGTAGCACTGCAGAAGGTGACCTAAGGCTAAGTGGCTCGGGACAAACCACATGTTAGTGTTAGGGGCCTGTTGGAGTAGGAAGTTTTGGGAGAACAACGCAGTAAATGAGGAATATTCAACCAAGAAAGAGAGTGTACCATATTTTGAGGAAAACAAGCACGTGCAGCAGGATTTGCGGAAATCCAGTGCATATGTGGACAAACCTAGCCATGTTAGGGTTAGGGTTTTGGAGTCATATTGTAAGGGTTTAACCCATTTTTGTAATATAAATAGAAGAGTTCTAAGGTAGAATGAGGAAACTATCTATGTATCCCATATATGCTTTCTGAGATATTTGTGTGAATTTTTACATATTTGAAGAAACTTTTTGTTGAATTTTGTTTGAGAGTTGTGGAGCTTAGATGGAGTAAATCTGGAGATGTAAATGAGGGTCATATCACAAATTATGGATCTTGGTGTGAAACTGGTCCACCTCGATACTCTCTATTATGATGTAATGTGAGCAACGCCTTTAGATGAATAAGAAAAGAAGAATAAGATATTTGTGGACATAGCCCCAGGGGAGGTGAACCACGGTAAAACTATCTGTGCAATCTGTCTGAATGTATTTACTATTTCTATAGTTATGATTGAATGGTTATATAGATGAATGAATGGTTTTACTTACAACGTGAACTAGAAGATATATGTAGAATGAATGTTATGAATGAATGAATGAATGGATATGATGAATACTTTAATAGAATGAATGGTTAAGTAGAAATACAAGTAATAAGAATCACTCCAAACCCTTCCATGAATGCATACATCTGCGTCCCTTAGTCACCCATAAACCATCTTGTATGAGACTGCGTTGTGCACTCTCTGTGCAATGCAACCTTCTGGTCTACTAGAAGGGCCTATGGTGAAAAGGGTTTTGTTGGAGAACTAAGGTAGAACCTGGGTTATCCCATACATCCAACATAGATGGATATATGGTATATCAAACCATGGTTTATATTACTCAACATATTCCTAAAATATCTAGAATTACTAATGTGGATCGCATTTGGGATATAAACTCCATCAACAAATTTGGAGGGGAGCACCTATTAGGGAAAGGTAGAATGAGGAAAGTGACATGTAAGTATATGGTGGGGATTTATAATACATTTGCCTTTTTTTTTATGTATATTGTACTTATTTAATTTTTAGCATTCCTGCATAATCCATTATTAAGAAGGTATACCATGGTAACTTATTATATGTGAATTGTTTTATTTTAATATAGGTGGTTGAGAATGGGATGAAATACATTTATACATTGCAAACAATATTGATTGGATGAAGGAATGGATTGAATGATGTATACAATCTAATAATGGTAGGTTATCATGGTATGGTGTGGCTACATTGGTCAAAGAAGTTGAACATAAAGGAGATACCAATCTTACATAGAGGGAAAATGATTTAGCATATGGTTTAAAAGATAAACAGGCAAGCATATTCACCCATACTATTTAGTTTTTTTGAATATTATATTGATGTATATGGCATTTTTTTTTCTTATAAATTTGCATAATTTCCAAGTATAAATATTTTTATCAATTTACAATGCAATTTTTACGTGTCTGGAATATTTCAACTTAAACACCACAAGGCTATGTGGTGCATTGGCCGCAAATTTCACATCAAAAAGTTGGATGAAAAGATTAAAACTTTTGATAGTGGGATAGATGTAGTATTTAAGGTTATTAATGTTTCCTCTAGAAGTGACAGATATCCATAAGTCTCTAAAAAATGATACTATGGGTTTTTGGATGATATACTTGAGTGTGACTTTAAATCCTTCAAGTTAGTTCCATTCGACGTCAAAATGGTACAATTTATGAATGAATGAATGTGATCCTGATAGAACTATTAATCGGCATACTAACTTATTTACCATGGTTAATACAAGGAAGGTTGAGCTAGGATCAGAGCCCTATGTTCTTCCAAGCCAATGTGAACAAGTATTTTAGTCATAGGTTCCAAGTAGAGGGGGTTGGTCATATGTTGTTATATATGATCCAAGAGGAAGTCAAGTAAAGTATAATGTAGAAGAAGAATATGATATTGAAGAAGAATATGATGTAGAGGAGCAGTTAGTTCATGTGTTAGAAGAAGACATCGTAGAAGTTCAAGGAGATGTTCTAGACAATATTCTGGATGAATATGATATCGATAATGTTTTAGATGAATAACTTGAAGAACTCGAACCAAATGTAGGAGAAAACGTTCATGATGATGATATAGACGATGATATGATTGGAAATGGTGACATCGATGATGTTGTTGATATGGCCAATCCTTACAACATCAATTTTGAAGCGGATGATACAAATGTTGAGTTGGATGAAGAAGACGATTAATGATATCGAAATGTTGAAATGAAGGAGGTATGTATTTATATGTTTTCAATTGATTTGTTCTCTTTCTTCAAATGGATTCGGAATATCCATAGTATTATTTGTTATATTTTGACATTTAACTTAATTTTTTTTTTCTTAGTTTTTATGATTGATTCTTACTATGTTTCTTTCAAATATTTTATAGTAGATAAATTGTGTATTGGGGAATTGAGAGTGATGTTGGGGGGGGGAGCGGCAATATGAGCTTCCACCTTCACATGGTTGGCCTTGTTTAGTAGAGACTACATTATTCTTGAAACCAAGAGAATATCATTCAGGTTTATATCATCATCTCCAATTTTAACTTTGGTTTGTCTAACATTTTTCAAGGTTGTCCATTAATTACCAATTAGTGGAAATTATTCTTTAATTTGACCCCACACAGAGTGTCTTGTGAATGAGGCCAACGTTGAAATTTTTTTAGGTTGTGTTTGTATGCACTGAAATTTGACATGGTTATAGTAGATGCATGCATTAACAGTATGGGGGTGTTTCGAGACTCAAATACGAATAAGATCCAAACTCTCACTTCTTATGTTTAAATTTTTGCTCGATTTTGACGGCATATCCATATGTTGTGCCCAGTGATAAGATGTCTACAAACTCCATTTATATTTGAATGTATCTATGTAGATAGTTGCAGTACTTGAGCACCAAATGTTGTTTGGAGTCCTTGATACCTAGCTTGGTGTGCAAGGTATGGAAAATATTTGTGAAATATGGTACAATATGGTTTCTTTCCTATCACAGTGTGGTCCATCTTGTATACTAGTCATCGTAGCTTCCAACAGGGTAGTATTGTTCCTTAATAACACCCCTGAAAGAATCCCAAGTGTTGGTGACCAAAAATATTGGAGATTCCTTGGTGTCCCTTTGCTCATAGTAAGTTTCCCATCAATCCTTGAAATGCGAGACAACCTTAAGGAGCGCAAAGGTAATCTTTTCTCTATCAAAAAAATTATGGACCGAAAAATACCCTTCTAGCAGATTCAACCATTTATCTACAACATTTGCATCTATCTGGCCTTCAAATAAGAAGATATCAAAATCAACTTGTACCTTGGAGAGGGTGGCGACTCCAAAGTGGTTGCTTGATGAAGATGTGTTTCTTGTTGGAAGTCATCAAAGGATCTATGCAAAGTTAGCCATCATATTGTTCCTTTGTCGCATAATGGATTCCTAGAGAAACAATTTAAAAGGATCTCCTACTCCATCGTCTCTCTTTTCTTCCACCATTGTAGGCTGTCTACTACTAAAAAGGAGCTCAACTACTTCGATTCCCAACTCCTTATACCTTGACCTTGTTGTGGACATGCACTGAAAAATAAATAAAGAGAAAACCGCTATGATACCACTAATATGGATTTATAAATGGAACAAAATGAAATACATATGTATAGAAAAGTAATACACAGAGATACATTAAAACTTGAATTCTATTAATAAAGAGAAACTATTGAAACTGTAAAAATGCAGACTGAAACAAACTTGCTCGAATGGTGACATCTTATCTCTAAGAAGAGATGTGATGGCTACGCTCATTCGCAAGAATATGAGTATAATGAGACTCCAAAGTCATTTTTAATAAATGAGAAAACCCTAAACATCCAAAAACATAACCCTAAGAGATGAAACACTAAAAGGTTTGAGGACTTTGATGTGGATAGTTGATATGTTAACTTCTTGAGGGCGTAACTTTTGCATACGATCTTTATTTGGGGATCTCGATACATTGTTGGAAATTTATAATTGAGGAGTAAATATTCCATTTAGCCTAAGATATTCCTTATGATCCCTGCTAGGTGCTTCCGAGCCCAAAAAACGTCGTTTAGGGACTCAAAACAACCCCAAAAGTTTGGGACCCGAAAAACTATAAACAAACTACCAAAATGGAAATTTTTCTTTGACCTAGTGGAATAGGTGGGTGGCCACCAATATCCACATGGATCAGTTCAACACCTTTTTTAGCAAGACAGGAGCTTGGAAATACATGTCGAAAGCTTTGTTCATAGATCTAGAGCCCATGACCATTGACGAGGTTCGAATCGAGGGATACCAGAAGCTATTCCATATTGAACAATTGATCTTAGGAAAAGAAACACCAACAACAACTTCACTCATGATCATTACAATGTGGGAAGGAGACTATGGACCGTTTTCTAGATCGGGTTAACACGACAATATTCTCCTCTCTTTCTCGAACTTGCCTAGTTTCTTGAAGTAAAAACATGATAAAAAGATTGGTGGCCTTGAAAATCATAATGTAGAGGATCAAAATATTGGTGTCACTAAACATGAGAATGCACTTGGAGTTCTTCTGTGAATATATATGGATTGACAACTCAACATTGCGTGGTTATTTGGATTTCTACATGGATTTTTTATGGTGTTGACAACTTGGGTTACTTGGTCGTCTTTAGAATTTTGGTCATGCTTCCTATTTAGAGTTTTTAGCCTCCAGAAGCCTCATTTCTCTTTTTACGGTTGATGGTGTTTGTTTATGTTTGAAGCCTTTGTTCTAGTTCTTCACCAACACCTATTTTTATGAAGTATTTATGTGATGGTTTTCAGTTTTTTCCATTCTAGTGCCTCTACAACTAAACCTCTTCTACCCAAAATTCATCCATGTTCTTTGAAGTTACTTGGCCCTCTTCTGCAAAGTTTTGGTCATACTTCTTGATTGGAGATTTCAACCTAAAGAAGTCGCATGCTCTTTCCTTTCAATGCATCTTTGTGGGATATTTTTTATTTTGAGCTTCAGTTCCTCTTTCAACACTGGTACTTTGCTCTCTTTTGTGGAGGAATTTGTTTTTCTCATACGGGTTTTCCCTCTTTTCTCGGATTATGAGAATTTGTATTTGGGTACCTTAGCAAGCCTAGTAGCTAGGACCTGTTTTTGATATTTAATTTCCTTTTCATACTTCCCTAAGTTGAACTTATGTGGGGTGTTGGTGTAATTAAGTTTACTTAGGTTAGTGATCTAATCAATATGCTTGTGCATATTTGACTTATCATTGCTTGGTAGGTGAACTACCTAACCACCTGTCTTTAATTCTGGACCCCTCCCAAAGCATTATAAATATGGGTGTTGTCCTTGTACTTAAAAAATAGATATACAACAGATATATAGAATTGGTCTTTTTGTTAATCCCACTTCTTTATGTTTTTGTTTTGTTTTTTATATATGGAGTTCTCTCTATTGTTTTGTTTTGTCTATATGATGTTAAATATTATGTATTATCTTGGTTAGCGCTCATTGTTTTTAAACAATTAAAAACACAATCTATATTGAGGAGATAGATATTTCAGAGGCTATGGATCCAATAATATATGCATCCTTATTGTTATAGAATAAATGCCACACCTATGCACTTGTGTTATGGCCTACTCTTCCCTTTGGCTTGCAGAATTTGTTGGAGAAATTTCTATTTTCGACACACTAGTTCAGTGGGAGTTAATTGACTAGTTCTATTTTAGACATTTTATTTAGACCATCACTATTATGCATGCATGCATTCCTAAGGAAAGTTAATTGTTTGATTTATTTTCTTAATTATAAAATGTTCTTTACTATATATGAGTGTATTCCACTCATTCATTGTATCAATCATCATTCATTGATCAGCTCATTGGAGTAGTGTGAATATATTTTCTCATTCTTCCATATTGAATCTCTCATCCTTTCTTGATAAGATATTTTTGTACTTTATTTAGATAGATATCATGTGCTTTTTTTATGAAACATTGACATGGTATCAGATCTACGTTTCTTGGAGCAAGCTAGACAGGCTAGAGAATAAAGAAAATTGGAGTTTCGACGAGAAAAATCTGTGGTTGTACCTTTCCACAATGATTTCTCCCAAAATATGAACTTTCTGATGAAACGGCCTGCATGAGAGGTAAATCGACCCATTGTGAAAGTGGGTTTTCAACCGTTTGGATAAATCCCTCATTGTTTGCTCGGAAAAGAAGTTGGAATATCGCCTCATGAAATTGATACAAATTTTCCATTTGGTGCGCCCTTTCTTCAGTGATTTCTCAATTTTTGCAGTAGCAGATTGAGGGTAAATTTTTAGGGGTTCTCAAACATAGTGGTAGATATGGCTATGACACCTATTTTATAGTCAAACTTGGTGTTAATCCTCACAGCATACAATTATTTTGAATGGAAGTCGAAGGAATAATTCCAACACAAAAGGAAAGGATTGTACAACTTGACGATGGGGACAGAAACATAACCTACATCAACAATTGAGAATACCAAATGGGAGAACCGAAAATATGAGTCCAAAATAATACTTCTTGAATTGATTTAATCTAATTTATGTTTTCATTTTTTTGCATGAAATACTCCAAATGTAATCTAGACCACCATGGAAAGCCTCTTTGGAAATCATGATCAGATGAGAGCTCGTATGCTTGAGGTAGAGTTGAATACCTTGGATCCTAAAAGTTTTGATAATATACATGATTTATTTACCAAGATTAAATATTTGATATTGATCTTGGCATTTTGTGGTACTGATAAATCTAAACAAGTGTACCAACTTATTCTAACAATCTTGACCAAGCTAGGACCAAAATATGTTTTCTATGTTTCCACTTTCCATTCTCGAAGATATATCATGGGAACAAATTGGAATATGCCTACCATGGATCAATTCATTGATTCTCTCACACATGAGCAGGAAAAACTCATTCATATGGGCCTAATCAAGGATCCCAAAGCACATGCACTCACCATGCATGATGGAAAAGGATCATCCAAACAGAATACAAATGAGAAATAGAACGAGAAGGAGGGATATTCCAAACCCTTCAATGATTCTTTAGGTTCCAAAGACTCTTAATATTCCAAGAAGAAGAAGAAGGGAAAGAAGTGCACTTATTGTAGTAAGCCAAATCATGAAGAATCCCCATGTGTGAAGAAGCAAATCCATCTTGTGGCATAGGTACTTCAACATAACAACCTTGGAAACTTCATTCCAGAAGGAGTCAAGAAGCATAAGGAAGAAGATAATGCTCCTAAGAAAGGTAATCATCATTCTCTTGTTGCAATTAATTCCTCATATAATTCATAGATTATAGATTTTGGCACATCACATCATATGGCAGCAAAAGAGGAAGTTTTTACTTCTTTGAGATCATGCTCAGGAACCCTTATTCTCATGGGCAATGATACTCTAGTATCAGTAGTAGGCGAGGGGAGAGTGGAACTCCACAGTGAAAGTTTTGAGAATGTTTTACATGTTCCAAAGTTTTCTATGAATCTGCTCTCAGTTTATCAGATCACTCAGAAAGGTAAAAAGGTTGAATTTACATCAGATTTAGTTTCTGTACTTGACAAGCATGAAAATTCCATTATTGCAATTGGTGATGTGGATCGCAAGTCAAGGTTGTATAAATTCACTAAGTTTGTTGATGATGACTCCTCTTTACTACTTACACATAAGGAGATTACTTTACATGCACCTCCAGTGCAACATGCAGATACTCTTGTGCTTCCATTAGTTCCAAACATCAGAGATGATTCCTTACACTCAGATTATGTACATGGAAGGGAGTAGGTAGTATAGCTATATAAGAAGCCAACACCAAAGCTTCAGCAGATGCCCAACAGGGCACAGTTCACACTTCAGGAAGCAGGTTTCCTTGCAAGGAATCCATTGGATTCAAGGAGGACTCGATCTCATCATGAGGAGCCTTCTCATGTACTTTCATCTTTTGAACCAGCGATGTCCATGCATTTCT
>SNQJ01S0004538.1:19805-80083 GCA_010110895.2 Picea sitchensis
GATGATTCCTTACACTCAGATTATGTACATGGAAGGGAGTAGGTAGTATAGCTATATAAGAAGCCAACACCAAAGCTTCAGCAGATGCCCAACAGGGCACAGTTCACACTTCAGGAAGCAGGTTTCCTTGCAAGGAATCCATTAGATTCAAGGAGGACTCGATCTCATCATGAGGAGCCTTCTCATGTACTTTCATCTTTTGAACCAGCGATGTCCATGCATTTCTATATGGTTCAATATTTCAATCCACAAACCTACAGTGAGGTTGTGGGATGTTGGATTTACTTCACACACACCTAGGATTTAGTTTTCCTAAGGTTTTTCCTTCTTTATTAGTCATAATTAGTCATTATCCAGTCTCCTATATTTTAGGAGAGAATATTCCACCTAGAGAATATTCTCTTTCAATTGACACTTCAGTTTGACTAGTTGAGTTGAGTTTAGATGTTGCATTGGTTTTGTCACCATGCAACATTGGGATCATCACCAACTAATGCTCACTTGCCTTGGGATCATCACCAAATTGGCACATTACCCTTGTTCCCTTGAGTTAAATCATCACTACTCTCTATTCAGTCAGTTAACTGAAGACTGGTTGACTAGCTAACTCAACTAGGTGGCAGTTCACTCCTGTAACTGCCTGAGAGACTAGACTAGTTGACTAGCTAACTCAACTAGGTGGCAGTTCACTCCTGTAACTGCCTGAGAGACTAGACTAGGTGACAGTTTACTCCTGTAACTACTAGTGTGTTTCTAGATTACTCTAGACCACCACTATGGCTTATTATTTACTCATGTATCTTATATCTATTGTAAATTATTCACTCTTTGAGTGTAGAAAATGGTTAATGAGAATTCTTCCATTCTTTCTCTCATTCTTCTTTTTTCTCCAATTCTCTATGAAAATGTGTTTATTATTGTTTAGATATATCTATTTTGTGTAGTTTCAACACATTTACATGGTATCGGAGCCGACGGCCTACTAAGCAAAAACTACACCAAAATTTTTTTGGCAGGTACAAAAGATTGAAGACAACAAAAAGATGGATTATTCGCCAGAAATACCTCTCACACCTCATAACTATTTGGAATGGAAGCCAAAAATTCTTCTTATTCTTAGATGCAGAGGCTTGTACCAAATAACTATGGCAATGTAAGTAGAGCCTGATTTTTTCGATGAGAAAAATGACTTTTGCAATAGACAAGACATGGCCATAGGATGTATCCTCTATTTTATTTCTCCCAAAATTCTCCATCAAGTATATGATGACTCACAAGAATTCACTCCAGATGATTTATGGAGCAGATTGGAGGTTTTATTTGGAAATAAGGAAGAATGCATGCAAAATGTTGACAAGATAGAGAATGTAGAAAAGCCACTGGAAGATAAATCATCTCAGTTTGAAGAGTCTTCTACACAAGTATCTACAAAAATTTGTATTCCATTAATTGAATATGATGTCTACTCCATTTTAGATTTGTTTTTTGAAATTCATGTGGAAGATATATGGCATGCATCTCAAGATTCACATGCAGACACTTTTGCATGCACCATGCATGCATCTCAGGAAACAAAAGGAGAGTCGCGCAAATCAGACTCAATTATGATATTTTCTGAGCACAATTTGTAGAAACAAATTGGATATTTGAATTCCTCTCGGGAAAATATCCAATTTCAAAAACAAAATCGTCCGAAATGGAGTCCGTAAAGTGAAGTTATGATCCTTTCAAACTCAACAACATTTCAGCAGTTTTTTGGAAACGGCTGCATGGTTTTTAAATTTTTATCCAAAATTTATTTGGACATTGTTCATTACAAGAAGAGAAAGTGGATATGTGTGGACATCTCAATGACGCATCTACTTCATTAGATCCATGCATACATCTACATCTTCAACAAAATCTTCAACAAGCACAAACTTGCACAGTTGTGAGGTCTTCTTGGAGTGAAGGACACGGTTGCTTAGCAACTACTTTTTGTTCCTTCTCATTTTATTTTTTTATGCATTGTAATTTGAGGGGGGGGGTTTCCCATGAGGTTTTCCTTCTTTCCTCATTTATTTTCAATGTATCTTTTGTATTTGGGTACCTAACATGGCCTCGTTGTCGGGACCCATTCTTTATTTTCACCATAGTGATGTTCAGGGGGGGTGTTGCAGTTACTTCACACACACCTAGGATTTATTTTTCCTAAGGTTTTTCCTTCTTTATTAGTCATAATTAGTCATTATACAATCTCCTATATTTTAGGAAAGAATATTCCACCTGGCGAATATTCTCTTTTAGTTGACACTTCAGTTTGACTAGTTGAGTTGAGTTTAGATGATGCATTGGTTTTGTCACCATGCAACATTGGGATCATTACCAGCTAATGCGCACTTGCCTTGGGATCATCACCAGACTGGCATATTACCCTTGTTTCCCTGAGTTAATGTGTCACTACTCTCTATTCAGTCAGTTAACTGAAGACTAGTTGACTAGTTAACTCAACTAGGTGGCAGTTCACTCCCGTAACTGCCTGAGAGACTAGACTAGGTGGTAGTTTACTCATGTAACTAATGGTGTGTGTCTAGATCACTCTAGACCACCACTATGGCTCATTATTTACTCATGTATCTTATATATATTGTAAATTATTCTCTCTTTGAGTGTGGAAAACAGTTAATGAGAATTCTTCCATTCTTTGTCTCCTTCTTCTTCTTTCTCCAATTCTCTCTGCAAATGTGTGTATTATTGTTTAGCTATATATATTATGTGCAGGTTCAACACATTTACATGGGAAATCCATTATGGCAAGCATCCATGCAGGAGGAGTATAACTCACTCCTAGAAAATAAGACTTGGGATCTGGCTCCACTTCCATCATAAAATCATATTTTCAAGTGCATATGGGTCCACAAGATCAATAAGTACAAGGATAGACAAGTTTCCAAAGGACTTCATCATATCCATAAATATTTATACATCTTCACGAAGAATTTTAGTGAGCAAAAGTTTCAGACTTTGCAAGACCTTCTTGGAGTGAAGAACATAGTTTCCTAGTAGTTGTCTTTTCTTCTTTTGATGCATTTTCTTTTGAGGGGGAGTTTTGTTTCCCCATGGTTTTCCCTCTTTCCTCATTTTTATTCAGTGTTCATTAGTTGCATTGTACATGTACCTAATATGAACTAGTTGCCGGGACTCATTTTTTACTCCATAGTAATGTTCATGGGGGATGTGGGAGAAATTTATATTTTCGACACACTAGTTCAATGGGAGTTAACTAACTAGTTCTATTTTAAACTTTCTATTTATACCATCACTATTATGCATGTATGCAATCCTAAGGAAATATAACTTCTTGATTTCTTTTCTTAATTATGGAATGTTCTTTACTATATATGAGTGTATTCCACTCATTCATTGTATCAATCATCATTCATTGATCAAATCATTGGAGTAGTGTGCATATATTTTCTTATTCTTACATATTGAATCTATCATCCTTTCTTGATAAGCTTTGTTTGTACTTTCTTTAGCTAGATCTCTTGTGCAGGTTTCAATGAAACATTGACAGAATCAAAATTCCACCTTTCCTCATCCAAGTCATCTAAAAAACATTAATTTTGAGCATATCCGTGGGTTTCCTTTGAGAAACACACAAAAATACGTTCCTTTATAGTGAGAAGCCCGCAGATTCCCTCAAAAATAATGAAAAAAAAATAATTCCAAGTTTTTGGGAGGGTTTTTCGGTTGGGATCATTTCCCAATGTCCCCTAGCATGTACAAAATGGATTTAAACCACCCCAACCCCTTTGGGAGAATATAAAAGCACCTTTTATGGAAATGATGAGGACAAGTCTGATGGTGCAAGGCTATGCTGAGAAAATTGAGCAAGCTTCCCTTCCCCTTCATCCTCTAAGAAGTTTTCCCCAAACCTGGAAACTCTTTTTCTTGAGTTAATTCCTCTCATATATAGTTATAAGGTGTGTTCCTATCCTTATCGAACCATCTGAGGAAGAGTTGCATTGATTTGATGCTTGAATGAATTCAGAGGAACCCTGGTGATTGGTTCTGAAATAGTGCTAAAATTAGCGTCATGTTGAAATTAACTCCATTATTTTGTTGATTAATAGAAGAGTATATTTTCCTTCAAATCTTGTGTTCACTTGTTTCATTGCAATATTGTATGTTCATGTTTGTTCATATATTCTTTGAAATGTACTTTTGATATATGCTACTAGGATCTATAACTACCTTGTTGTAGCATTATGTAGGTCTCTTACTGCATGCTTGTACCAGCAGAGACTAGGAGCCTCTTGAGAAGCAGGAACAAGGATCGACATCAAACGAAGGGTTTAAGTTGCACGCCTTCTCTTCTCTCCTTTCCTCATTTATCTCTATGAAAAATTAGTTATTCTTGGATTTCATGTTCAATTGTGAGGGTAAGTTTAATATTCTATATATATTCTTTCTTTGTCATGACACAACCCAAGGTCACAAGGGAAATATCCCAGTAATAGAAATGGTGAGTCCACTGGAGATGTGCTCCTAGTTTGGGTCAGTTTCTAGGGTGTCTTGTTTTTCTCCTCCTTTTAGTAGTTTTTCTATGTTTTCTTGAGTTCTTGCATAAATATTTAGCCTCTCATGGATCTTTCCTAGGTGTCTGGAAACCCCCCTTTCTGGTGTGGTATTTTATTTTTCCAAAATAACAGATCCATCTGCATTTTTCCCTTCTACAACCTGCGTACATCCGCAAGTTGCAGGCTTACAACCCATGGATATTCGTGATTTTTTGAGCACATAGTTGCAGACCTACGTGAAATTAGGGTTTTTTTTAAATCTTTTGGTGGAATCTGGAAGTAGTGGTTTTCATTTCATTTCGCTTCGGTATCCTGAGTGTCTTTTGGATTTTACTTTCTTGAATATGAAAAGTTATATAGAAAAAAGAAAAGATATTTCTTTTGTTGGTTTGTATAAGGTGTGTTAGGTTGATTGGGAGATCAGCCTTGTTATTCTGCATAGAGGGGCTTCCAGAGCGCAACATATTAGATATCATTTTCGGGATTAACTGCATAGAGTAAGTCATTAATCTATGACCCATATCCATGAGTATTAGTCGTGACTAACCAATTATTCTCATGATTTGAATAGTCCACTTAGCACTCATTGCATTGGGTGATGCTCACAAGGGTGAAGAAGTGGGATTGAAACCAGCGAAATGAATCGCATAGCATCAATCATCACTTCCGGGGCTTGCACCCGATAACCAGGAATTCCCAGGTGGTCACCCATCCCAATATGCCTCTAGCTCAAGTGCGTTTAACTGTGGATTTTTCCCCACAATCAATCCCACTTAGCTTGATACCCCATTTGTAAAACCTTAGCAAGTATTGTGCCTTATGAACTATCAATTCAGAGCTCCCTTGACTCTCATTATTTAAGCATAGAGGGGTTTCCGTAGTGCAACATATTAGATATCATTTTCGAGATTAACTGCGTAGAGTAAGTCATTAAAATATGACCCATATCCATGAGTATTAGTCACAACTGACCGATAATTCTCATGATTTGAATAGTCCACTTAGAACTCATTGCATTGGGTGATGCTCACAGGGGTGAAGAAGTGGGATTGAAACCAACGAAATGAATTGCATAGCATCAATCATCACTTTCATGGCTTGCACCTGGTAACCAGGACTTCCCAGGTGGTCACCCATCCCAAGATGCCTCTGGCTCACGCATGCTTAATTGTGGAGTTTTCCCCACAATCAATCCCACTTAGCTTGCTACCCCATTTGAAAAACCTTAGCAAGTATTGTGCCTTATGAACTATCCATGCAGAGCTCCCTTGACTCTCATTATTTAAGCATAGAGGGGCTTCCACAGTGCAACACATTAGATATCATTTTCGAGATTAGTTGTGTAGAGTAAATCATTAATATATGACCCATATCCATGAGTATTAGTCACAACTGACCAATAATTCTCATTATTTTAATAGTCCACTTAGTCTGGTTGAACGTCCAGTCTCACTTAATTTTCAATGGTTCCTTGGCTCAATGTTTTTTGTCTCTTTACCTACTTTTTCTTGTTTCTAAAAGAAAACAAAATTGCAATCCTTTGTTTTTTATTTTCTTTTGAAAACGAAAAAGAACAAAAATGTGTTTGCTTGCTTGTTACTCATTTCTTGAACCCTTTCCTGTGATCATTGAAATAAAAGATTTAGTTAACTAGCATCCAAGTTGATTTACATTTTACTTTGGTAATGGTAATCGTTATCAAAGAAAATAATCCTTGTTTGCAAAGTTTTGTGTTTTTTGTTGCATTAGGTCTTTGAAAAAATTATAGTTTTAACTACAAAGTAAATGGATTCATTAATAAGAAGTAGAATTACGCTTTTTTGTTTTCCTAGGGTAGTTCCCATGTGTAGTTCATGCTTAAAAATAAAGTATCTGAAGGGGAGTACCTCATTAACGTAAAATATGAAGAGGTGAATAATAAAATACTATCATAATCATCAATCATCATAAATAAGGAGGCTGATAAATTTGTGGACTGATATCCTTTGAACTAAACCTTTATGCAGAAGTTCATTCAAAGTTTATCAGGAGTGAAGCTCTTTACTTACAGACGAGAACCAGAAGATACAGATGCTAAAGCCCTTATATGCCTCTATCATGGTTACCATGAAAAAAAAATCCAATTCATGGTCCATAGTCCACATCATTATATAAATTTAATTGAATTTTTTATTTCTTATTTTATTTCAATGTAGATACCTTATTTTTCTAGATTGATTGATTGGAACATGTGAGTTTAAAGTTTCAAGTACAAAAAACATATTTTTGATGGTTAAGTCACTTATTTTGGGCTTATATTATGTAATTTGTGTTGAAATATTAATTGTTGAAAGATTAATTATTGCAAGGATTAATTAATTATCGAAAAATAATAATTATTATTGCAGGGATAATTAATTATTTCATGCCATTATCGAAAAAGATTGTCGAAATTTTAGATGTTGGAAGATTTGTTGTCATTGATGTCAACCCTTAAACAAAGTTGCATGTCGAATTAAAGTGGCAGTAAATAGAAGATAACAGGTTGCATGTGAGTTTCATGTGAGTTGCATGCCATCATGATTTGCATGGCAGTTGCATGTCATTAAGAAATTTCTCTTTATAAAATAGAGAAGATTCAATTGCAAATCACTTATGTGTATTCACTTCTGAGAATACAAGATGGAGATCTCATGCAGTGAGTCGAAGACAGAGAATTCAAGTGAAGTAATATTTTTGCAGGAGATGAGGGTATGGACTCTGGAGAAGGGGTTTCATATAGAAATTCATTGAGTATATCCGCAAGTTTCAGGAGGAAAAACGTGTACATCCGCAGCCTGCAGTGGGGAAAAGCGCAGATACCCATGGGAAGATAGTACACATAGTCACGGACCTGTAAGAAAAAATCCAAGAAGATCAAGGATCTAGAACTCGATTCAGCTTCAAGGTAAAGGTATGTCTTCCTGAGTGTGTTTTGGAGTTATTCTGAAGAAATCGGGAACAAGTATGTCTCACTGAGTTATAAGGAATTGATTTGAAGAACTCTTTAGTGGATTTTGGTTTGAGGTGTGTGTGGTTGCAGTCTTGGTGAGATATTGATATCAGTAGTAGAAACAAAGGTATCAGGGACAACAATAGTAATAGGTTATCAGTTACAACATCATAGGTAGTGACAGGGTTGTCTACATTTATATTTCAGGGCAATTGGACAGGGCAAGGAAAGGGGGTTTTAGCCTCCTTCCAGTTGGAGCCATAAAATTAGGGAGTTGGAGCTTCCTTCAAGTTGCAGCCTGAAAATAAGGGGTTTGAGTCTCCTTGTAGCTAGAGAAATAGGAAGTTGGTGCTTCAAATGAATGTAATCTTTGATCAATAAGAAAATAATTCGGTGGTTTTTCCCCGCATTGGGTTTCCATGTAAATTATGGTGTACTGTGTTTATGTGATGTTTATGATGTTGATGATATTTTTAATGCTCATAATATTCATTGGAGGTTTTAAATTTTGATTAAAAGTACTAATTGTGCTCATATTGATTCACCCCCCCCCCNCCCTATCAGTATTCCAACAATTGGTACCAAAGTAGGTCCTTTAGTAAGAAGTTTAACAACATGAAGGAGATCATGGAATATGCTAATATTGGAGCAACAAGGTTTGATGGTCAGAACTATACCTTCTAGAATAAAATGATGAAAACATTTTTACAGGTCCATGGATTTGATGTTTGGCAATCAATAATAGATGGGTATACAACACCAACCACTCCCCCAACCAAGAGACATGGAAAGAAATTCAACGAAAACAACTCAAAGTCTAAAGGTATTATTTTAAGCAGTCTAGTTGATTCAATATTTGTCAAAGTTATGCATTATGATAGTGCAAAGGATCTTTGGGATAAACTCCAAAATATTTATGAAAGAGATTCCAAGGTAAAGGGAGCTAAGCTTAAAATTTTTAGAGCTAAGTTTGAAAAGTTGAAAATGAAGGAAGATGAAGACATTGCAGCCTACCTTTTGCGAGTTGATGAAGTAGTTAACAATATTAGAGGATTGGGAGTAGAAGTTTATGAATCAGTGGTTGTTCAAAAGGTATTGAGGTCTCTTCCTATGAAATTTGATTCTAAGATATCAACCCTAGAAGAAAGAGAAGATCTCGGTACATTGAGTATGGACGAGCTGCATGGAATATATACAACCTATGAAATGAGAACATAACAGGAGAACCTAGTCACAAAGGAAGCATATTTCAAGGAATCCAAGAAGAGAAAGAAGGATCATATTTAAAATTCAAAACCAAGTTGTACCTATAGTGATGATTCAAATGAAGATGAAGAGATGGCTAACTTTGTAAGGAAATTAAAGAAAGGAATCGGTGAGTATAAAGGTATTATTCCATTGAAATATTTTGATTGTGCTAGTATTGGTCATTTTGCTTCTAAATGTTCTCACAAGAATAAAGATAGTGATGAAGAAGAAGCTTCTAAAAGGGAAAAGAAATATAAAAAAGGAAACAAGAGAAAAAACAAATTCTTCAAGAAAAGTTTCTATTTAAAGGAAGACATTTCCTCATCATAAAAGAAGGATAATTAAAGTGACAGTGATTTAGAAAGAGTATTTTGCATGGTAGTAGAAGATGGTTTAGAATAATAAGGTGAAGTCGATCTCAAAACAGAGCTAATCAGTGCATTATAAGAATTTAGGAAGGAAAGAAAGAAAAACAAGTCACTCAAGGGAGAGTTAAAAATGAAAGAGGGATCTCAAAATTCCAACTCTAAAGAACTAAAGGGGATGATCACGAGTCTAAAAATTCAAATAGAATAAGGAATAATAATTGAGTAAATTCTTAGAATTCATTTAGAAGAAAAGGAGAAAATGATTGGAAGCTTGGAAGAAGAAGTAATCTCTTTAAGGAAAGATCTTCAGAAGAAATATATGCAGCAGAAGAACACCATAATATTGGATCAAATCATCAACAGTCAAAGATCATCAGATGATGGGTCTGGACTAGGATACAATCAAGTATAGAATGAGAAAGGGTCAAGCTCCAAGAAAATAGAACATGAAGTAGAACAAAAAATCTATGCAGAGATTGTCAGAAATTCGGTCAAGAAGGAAGAAAGCAACCCCCCAAAGAAGAACAGTTCAAAATTAAACAAGACTCAAGAAGATAAATTCAGAAGGAGTGAATCACAAAGAATATCATCTATTCCTAAGTATCAAATATTATTTTATGGTCATTGTTTTAATTGTGCTAATTTTGGACATAAATCTCTAAACTGCATAGCCTATGCCAAGAACAGAAGCAATAATGCATGTTATCCCAAAACATCTTATGAATCATACAGCAGGAAACAAAACAATTTTTCTTCATTGAGCGATGAAGTAGAATGCTACAAATGCAACAATTTTGGTCACATGGCGAAGAATTGTAGATTGACATGGCGAAGAATTGTAGAATCAAAGTCGAACATTAACAATCATATATCGGAACCATAAGAGATATGGAAAAGAAAGAAGAATCAATGCTCACTTGTTATACAATCCCAACACAGGAAAAGTGATTGGTATGTTGACAGTGCTTGTTCAAATCATATGACAGGTGACAAGAACATATTTCTAACTTTGAAGAAAGAAAAATATGGATCAGTTTCATTTAGAAATAATCATTTAGCTAGAATTATAGGTAAAGGCATAGTTAATCTTGGAAGCAAAGATGCAATGGCATAAAATGTTCTATTGGTTGAAGATATGAAGCACAATTTGTTGAGTGTAAGTCAAATGTGTGAACAAGGACACACATAACAGTTCGACTCAAACAAATGTGAAATAAGGAAAGAAGGATTAGGCAGGGTAGTAGCCACCGCTATATGGACTCCGAACAACATATATGTTTTGAATGAAATTGGAAAGGAAAGTTGTTGTTTAGGAAAGGAAAATGAAATTTGTCTCTAGCACAGAAGAATGGGTCACATTAACTTTGAAAAACTTGTCAAAATCAGCAGAAAGGAAGCAGTAAGAGAAATACATGAAATCTCAAAGCCAGTGAATACTCTATGTAAGCATTGTCTACAAGGAAAGAAGACCAGGACCAAGTTCAAATCAAATGAGTACTCAACAACAAAACCATTGGAAATTGTACATGCTGATCTATGTTTACCAACAAGGACAAATGGATTAAATTGTGAATAGTACTTCATGCTATTGATTGATGACTACACAAGAATGACTGCAGTTTTCTTTCTTAAGAAGAAGTCATGGGCGTTTGAGAACTTCAAGATATACAAAGAGATGGTTGAAACAAAGATAGACTTGAAAATCAAATGTTTGAGATCATAGAATGGTGGAGAGTTTGCATCAAAGGAATTCATGGAATTATGTAGTGAACATGCAAACTTGTTCCAAGGCCTACAGATAAGAACATGATTGGTACAAAATGGGTATTCAAAAAAAAATTGAACGAGGATGGACGGGTAACCAGGAATAAATCAAGGTTAGTATGCAAGGGATATGCTCAGGTTGAAGGAATATATTTTGAAGAAACATTTTCCCCAGTTGCAGAAAGGAAGCAGTCAGATTGATCTTGGCTTATGCATGTTCGAAGAAAATCAAAGTATATCAGATGGATGTAAAATGAGTCTTATTAAACGGAGAACTAGAAGAAGAAGTCTACATCGAGCAACCAGAAGGATTTATACTTTCAGAAAGGGAAGATTATGTTTGCAGATTGAAGAAGGCACTATATGGAGTCAAACAAGCCTCCAGATCATGGTATTCAAGATTGGACAGGTATCTACAAAAAAAATATTTATGGAAAGACAATGCAGACAACAATCTCTACATAAAGGTAAATCAAAATAATTTGTTGATAATTGAAGTTTATTTTGATGACATTATTTTTTGCAGTAATGATGATAGAATGAGTCAGAAATTTGCTAAAGACATGCAAAATGAATTTGAAATGTCATTACTTGGTGAGTTTTCTTTCTTTTGGGGCTCTACATATGTCAACTAGATACATGTATTTTCATCTCCTAGACCAAGTATAAAAAATAAATGTTGAAGAAGTTTGGAATGGTAGATTGCAAGCTCGTAAGTACTCCCATGCAGACCAGTTGCAAATTGAGAAAAGATGATATGTCCAAATATGCAGATCAGAGACTCTACAGATTGATGATTGGCAGTTTACTCTATATGGCCGCATCAAGACCAGATGTGATGCAAGAAGTTAGACAGGTGGCAAGATTTTAAGCAACATCGAAGGAAACACATGTCATGGCAGTAAAGAGAATATTCATATATCTCAAAGGAACAGAAGACTATGGATTATGGTATCCAAAAGGGAATGATCTATCTCTAGTTGCATACACAGATGCAGATTGGGCAAGAAGTGTTGATGACAGAAGAAGTACAAGTGGAACAACCTTCTACTTGGATGATTGTTTGGTATCTTGGTTGAGCAAGAAACGGTCTTCAATATCATTGTCCACAACATAAATAGAGTGTATTGCAGCAATGACATGTTGTACACAAGTTCTTTGGATGAAGCAAACTTTGCAGAACACATAGGTGGAATATGATGAGCCTATTCTGATATTATGTAATAACATCAGTGTTGTACGTATCTCTAAGAATCCAATGATGCATTCCAAGATGAAACACATTCTGATCAAGTTTCACTTTCTACGGGAACAAGTTACAGAGAAGATCATCAAGGTAGAGTATGTTGGTACAAAAGAGAAGATTGCAGTCCAAACCTCTTCCGACTGAGACTTTTGAATATCTTCGACAAAAACTTGGAGTAGTTTCAGCCCCACAATGAATGATTTTTGAAAGACTTGAATGTTTTCTGAATGTTTTTTATCATATATGTACATGAGGAAGCACCATGAAGAGAAACATTAGTAGAGATCAGAGGCTTACTCACAGGGAGAGAAAACCCAAGGAGAAGTCATCATTTTCCATTGATGTCAAAGGGGGAGAGAAAAACAAAGGCATGGAAGAGAAGAGGAATGAAGACAGGGGGAGCCAGCATGAGCATGAGTGTTGCCATTATTGTGTCTAAGTGTTTCCATCAATGCCAAAGGGGGAGATTATCGAAAGATTAATTATTGCAATGATTAATTAATTATCAAAAAATAATAATTAACTATTGCAGGAATAATTGATTAATGCATGCCACTATAGAAAAAAATTCGAAAGTTTATATGTTGGAAGATTGGTTTTCATTGATGTCAGCCCTTGAAAAATTTTGCATGTCAAAGTAAAGTGGCAGTAAACAAAAGATAACAGGTTCCATGTGAGTTGCATGGCATCATGAGTTGCATGGAAGTTGCATGTCATTAATAAATTTATCTTTATAACATAAAGAAGAGTCAATTGCAAATAAATTATGTGTATTCACTTTTGAGAATACAGACTGGAGATCTAGGGCACTGAGTCGAAGACAGAGAAGTCAAGTGAAGTAAGAATTTTCCAGGAGCTGAGGGTATGGAGAAGGGGTTTCATGTGTAGGGATTCCTTGAGTATATCCACGGGTTTCAGGAGGAAAAGCATAGACATTCGTGGCCAACAGTGAGGAAAAGCGCAGATACCCGTGGGAAGATAGTACGCACAGTCGCAAACCTGTAAGGAAAAGTCCAAGAAAATCAGGGATCTGGAACTTAGTTCAGCTTTAGGGTAAGGATATTTCTTCCTGAGTTTGTTAGGGATTTATTCTGAAGAAATCAGGAACATGTATGTCTCAGTGAGTTATAAGGACTTGATTTGAAGAACTCTTTAGTGGATTTTGGTATGAGGTGTGTGTGATTGCATTTTTGGTGAGATATTGATATCAATAGCAACAACAGAGGTATTAGGAACAACAACAACAACAACAGGCTATCAATTACAATAGTAGAGGTAGTGACAAGGTTGTATACATTTATATTTCAGGGCGGTTGGATGGGGAAAGGAAAGGGGTTTGTAGCCTCCTTCTGGTTGGAGATGGAAAATTAGGGAGTTGAAGCTTCCTTCATGTCGTAGCCAGAAAATAGGGGGTTGGAGCCTCCTTCCATTTGTAGCTGGAGAAATAGGAAGTTGGTGCTTCCAATGAATATACTATTTGATCAATAAGAAAAACATTCTGTGGTTTTTTCCCGCATTGGGTTTCCACATAAAATTTTGGTGTACTGTGTTTATGTGATGTTTATGGTGTTGATGATATTTTGAATGCTCGGGAGGTTTTATATTGCGATTAAAAATACTAATTGTCAACAATTTGTTTTCTAATGATTGTATTATATGGCATAGAGTGCACCATCTCCCTATATTGGAATTAGGGAATATTCTACCATAAGTAGATGTACAAATGCTATGGTAACCTTGTGACTTGAGTTTTTGGTTTATAAATAATTTTATGGTTTTATGATGTGATGAAATTTTGATGAGATATTTTGTTGATGAAATGTCAACTTAATATTGTTGAAATGAAAACTTAACTAATTCTTACATTTAAGATGGGTTTATTATGATGTATAATTGTCTTATGAAAATTCCCAATCTTCATATTTATTAGACTTAACTAGAAAGAAAAAAATCCATTCTTGAGTTAGATTTTACTATTAAACCTTGTTTGATGACTTAGTGTTAAACTCTCAAAATTTCACGTTTGTATTAAACTTACTATATTTGTTCAAAATTTCATATTTATATTGTGTATTTGTTTTCTTCTCATGAATGTAGACTACCGCATAGAGTGCAGCATTTCCATGGAAGGTACTTGGACTGTGACTATCTGTGGTTATCCATGTACCATAAAAGATTATGAACATGGATCCATGTACCATAAAAGATTATCCTAGATCCATGTACCATAAAAGATTATGAACATGATGATAGTTAATCAACAGTATTTGAGAGTCAATATTTGAGAGTATATTGACTGAATTTCTTATTATTTTATCTTTGAAATCTAATAACCCAATTCTACCTATTCATAGACATAGGAGGCTTGCAAAGGCCGGTTATGTAGTATTTGGTATAGATTACAAAGAACATGGCAAATCTGATGGAATACGTTGTTACATAAAAAGCTTCGAAGGCCTTGTAAATGATTGTGCAACATTTTTCAAAAGCATCACTAGTATGTATAATTGGGATCATTTTATGTATGCAATATATTTAAATGTTGTGGTGATTTGTGTCCAAGAGAAAATTAAGACACGACAAGACGTTTCTTCCAAAAGCTAAGCTAAGACAAGACAAGACGTTGAAAAGCTAAGACAAGACGTTGAAACTGATTTGTGTCCATTTATGGTGTATGTTTCTTCCAAAAGCTAAGACAAGACGTTGAAACTGTATTTCAATATGCGGCATGGATTGATATCTCGAGAACCTCCAGAGCACATAGAATTGGTATTCTCATACATCATTGCATTGTTAAACAAGAGAAGTGTTGTAGGGTGTTCCCGAAGATTTTCATTAAGAAAYATCTATAAATAGTCTGCCATGAAAGCATCAGCTTGAATTATATATATATATAATTAGGATGTAATGAATGGTAATTTTGAATTATATATATATATAATTAGGATGTAATGAATGGTAATTTTGAAAATCAAAATTATATCTTTGTTTTTTTTGACAAGTATAAAGAAAACAAAACAAAATTATGTTTTTTCTTTTCAATCTCAATCTTGTCTGGTTGTGGCTCTTTCACTTATACTTTCATGATGTTCTATTATACAAGCTATATTATGGCTGTTGATGAACTTTGAAGCCAACTGGAACTGGCCCAGAAAAAAATAGTAATTTGAAATTAATAAGAGATGAACATATAAACATGGGGACTTAGATCCTATCCTAGCTATAAATGATCGAGGATAAAATTAGTAGCAAAGGCTAGTGTAGTTTCAAGCGACTGGTTGCCTATGATACTCATCCTCATTTGAATACACTGAGAATCATTTGGCCTTTTTACACTTTGGATAACGTTCAATTCTTATATGGTTCCTTTCAAGGATTGATTTTTGTTCGGGAATTGTAGTTGCAACAACACTCGGTTATCATAGAGTTCCTTTTTGAACATATAAATCCTACCATACTAGTAGATTTTACTTATGGATAGAAAGCCAAAGTAATGCCACTACCCTTGTTTAGGTAACACTTAAAAATTTTCCCTTACACTCTCAAGTTAATGATAATAATTTGGAAAGTACATTAAAAGTTCTTTATTGTGAGGACCATGCAACTTCCTTCCATGTGACAAAGACCCGGTATATTATGCTAGAAGTTTATAAGGAATTAAATCTTCGAAAATAAAAGTAATAGAATTTATTAACTCTCTCCGTTATTAGTCCTTGTCATAGGCATATAGGGATTATAGCGATCGATAAATTGTTGACCTGGTATTAGATTGTGCATTGACCAGAAATATTTCCATATTGTCTATTGTTGGAACAAGGGAAGTGAAAACATCGTTTTTATATAATAAAAAGTATCATGTTTGTCAAGATTTGATTGGACAACGGATTGGCGGTCTTATTGCCGCCTTTGTTATTCCCAATGTTAAATATCTTGGCATATCCAAAGTATTTGGTAGTATATGGTCTTTTTGAATCATATATTTTATTATGCATTGGTCGAAGGTGGATTAATGCTAGCATTAGTTCGAATGTTTCCCTTAGCATTTTCTATTGGGTAGAATACATTCTCTACCATATTACTATGTGTGATTTTTTCTTTATTGTTGCGTGCTTCAAGAGAATAGACCTGCCACACTGCATATTTTCTTAAATGCTTGCACAGGCCTACGCCCTTCGACAATCCTGACAGTCTTAATTGTTTACCTAACAGATCTGGCAGTCTTAAAATATTATTGGACAGATGTGTTGCAATACAGTTTCGTTAATGGTCGGCATCGCTGTTGAAGTGCTCTATCCTTGTTCGTTGCTTCGTTCCATGATTTTGGTTTTTGTTTGATTCAACTTTGCAAATTTGAGGTCCTGCACTTGCAGTTGGAGCTCTTCGTGTTTGTTCACTGGTTTGTTGTTCTTAAACTTTGCAAGTTGTTGGACCTGTTGTTGCGGTTTGCAGTTTTTTGGGGCTGGGTTCTTGTTATCCTTTCTTGATGGGTAAGTTTCCATGTTCTTGTTGTTTTTCAATGGTGGGAGTACCTGCCTCCAAATTCTGTTGCAAACCATCTTTGTCTGTGTTATAATATGAATGAATGTTCTCATTTTACCATCAACAATATTACTATTGTCACCCAACCATAGGCTAAATCCACCCTCCGAGCACCTTAACCTTGACAGAGAATCACTCTGGAAGAAAACCTTAGGCTAGATAGCCAAACAAAGGGTAATGCACCTTTCCCCAAGGATAGCACACCAACAAGAGTTGATCAGATATTCCAAACCCTAACCAAGAGATAGTCCAAGCCAAACGTGATCTGCTAGCTGCAGTAACTGCAATGGAAGCTCTCCTCCAAACTTGTGCACAAAATTGGGCACTGCAGTGTGCACAAGTGTTGCTCTGCAATTATGAGACTGCCTGCCAGAATGAAGACTGGCCTCCTATATTTGTAGTAATTTTGGCTAACTGCCTGGGCTGACATCTCATTCTGGGTATCTATGTGTTCATTATATATTATTTCTTCTGGACGGATTCTTCTCTTTTTGAGTTGACATGTCTTCTAGGGTTATTATCCAACTCATTAGGGTTTCTTCTTGCTTCCCGGAATATTCTATTCTCTTCAGGTTTACACGTGGAGGTAAATACCTCCCATAGCTACCATAATATCAACACTCCCTCCTAGCTAGGGAGGTATTACAGGTAATGGTCTTGAGCACAAACATACCATTCACCCGGTAGAATCAACATAGTTGTATAGACTATCTCATGACTAGATCATGAGCACCATCATCACCATCAGTGTCATTAGTTGCATCATCTCTTGGAACCATACTCTATCTGAGTAATCAGACATGATGCTCACTCCATAGAGTGACACAGGAGCCATTCTTCTAATCTAGAAGAACAAATGTTCTGAACCATTTTATGTCTAGGAAATCTCTGTTCATTGATCATCCATCTAGCTGATAATCATTTTCAACACTGCTAATAGTCTTCAAGGCAATCAGAACAATATCATTCAATAGAACACAATTGTGTCTATCCATAGTAGTACACAAATACAATCTAGTGGTACACTACCACACCAAGTAGCACACAGGTACTTAATCAAACAGTGGAACACATCCACCATAGTAGTATACATATACTGTCTAGAGACATACAGTCTTCATAACAATCATCTAATATCAACCTGCACAGAAACAATGTTATGATATAAAATGAATTATCTGTCCCATTCTTCTACTCACGTCTGTGATATCTGAAAAAGCATCTTCCCTTAGAAATTCAAACATCAATGATGAGCTATTTGGACTATTCTTCTCAAGCAAGGAAGAATAATTGTCCTGGTTTTCTGAGACTAGACCATTCCCCATCCTGGGCCATTCCTCCAGCACTAAACAAAGTGTAACCTGGAGAGAATGAGTCTACCCTAAGGAATGTTTGTCCCTGATTGCTGAACCTGGACCATTCCCCACCCTGGGCCATTCCTCCGGCACTAAACAAAGTGCAACCTGGAGAGAATGAATCCACCCTAAGGAATGACTGTCCTGCACCAACCTCCAAAATGGATCATTCCCCATGTTAACCACAATGGGAAATCGTTGTCCGGCGAGGCGGGCCAGTGTTATTGAGTAACCCTCAAGAAGAGAGACTAACCTAGACCACTTCCCATGTTAACCATAATGGGAAGTCGTTGTCTATGGTACATCAACAATCTGGACCATTTTCTGAACTGGAAAATGTGTGTCCATCAGATATCTCAATCCACTTTCCGAACTGGAAAGAATTTGCTCATCCTGGACCATTTTTCAAACTAAAAAATGACTTTCCATCAATCAATAATACATCAGTGCTCCCTCCCAACTTAGGATTCATCTCTTCCTTTTTCAATAAGGAAGTCATCTCCACAATATCTAGCTTGAGTACACAAACTCTTTCATCTTGGACAGAAGCTTTACCAAAAATGTTTGCTTATCTGCTCATTTGTGGAGATATGTATTGGAGAACCACTTTCTCCTTTTTGGACTTCATCATGGATAAAGTAATGCTTGATTTCAAATGTACTTCGGTCTGGAACACTGGTTTTCTCTGAAGGCTTCATGTAGCTCTGATCAATAAAGTATATCATTGTTGGAAAACTGGAACATATCCATGTGGCACTTCTTCTGTCATCATGAGATCTAATCTTCTAAGTAATCATCTTGATACAATATCTCTGTTATAGAAAATCTTCACCACGCTTATGTTGTGCATTGGAGGTTCTCCACCAAGTTATGTTCTTCTATCTGCATACAAAGGTCTCTTTTTGGTATGCTTCAAAGTCTTGAGGTTGCTCTTCATACACTCTTTATTCAATTACTCTGGAGAACAGTCTTTGCATTCATCTAATGTAGAACTCCAACCCATGGATATTGCGGATGATATAAAGACTCATGCATAGGTATGTATGATTTATTGGAACAAGTAATCATCATAGTCTTCTCCCTCCATCTGGGAGAACCTCTAGTTTTGGATCTTGCAATGCTTGCATATATATACATTGTTCTTCATCACAACTTTCATATCCTCTGCTTGATTACTTTTATTGAGTTCATATTAGGTTGGTGATCTTATGATTCTTAATACAGTGTCTGGTTGTTCTAACTTCTCTTTCTTTCTTGGAATCTTCAGGTTCTTCCTGATGTTTTTCTTTAGCTCTTGGATTCATGGAGTTTCTTATAGATTCCATGCCCTAGATATTCCATTTCTTTATTTAATCATAGGATCACGGATGTGGATGGAAAACTAGGGATACTTTAAGGTTGATCTTCGAAGAAGACTTCTTCTGAACACGTACTGCCTTTCATGGCTGCTACCATAGATATATACTTCATCATCTTCAATGGATCATAGGATTAGCTCCCTCCTAATCCTTGCTTCATGTATGAGTGCATGTTTTTCTTTTGGAAATATATAATCGACTCCCTCCATCTAGGAGAGTCCACGCTTCTGTTTGTGTCCTTATTGCCTTTTGCAAAGTGTTTACAAATCTTTTTCCAATTTCCTCTTGATTGCTGACTTCTTTATGTCTTTGATTTTTCTAAGTCTCTTCAGGATTGATTCTAATTTCGTCTTATCTTGTAATAGCTTCCACATGTGTTATCTGACTTGTATAATGATAGCAAGCCTTATCTTGTTGTTCTTCCATAAGTATAGTTTTTCTTGGAACATATTATCTTCTAATACATAGATATACAAGATATGTACAGAGTCTATGCAAACAAGATATGTAAAAGTACTAAGAAGAGTATTCTTACCTTAAGAAGAAGAAGTCTCTTTCATCCTGCTTAGTCTTCTTTGTAGGTTCATTTTCTTCGACAATTGATGCTTCGTGTTTCTCCTTCCTTTTCTTTAGCTCGGGACAATGATTCTTGTAGTGACCATACTTTTGACAGTTGAAGCATTGTATTTCTGAAATATCTTTCTCTTGATTTGGCTTCCTCCTTGAACCAAACTTCATTTTGTTCCCGAAGTTCTTGAATCTTTTTGTGAAGGCTTGATCATCATACTTCTTTTGGGTTTTCTCTTTTGCACTGATCCTGGATTCTTCTTGAGCACAATAAGTCCAAAGTTCTTCAAATGTAGGATACTCCTTTCTTGTGTTCATGCTTGCAGCAAATGCATCCCACGTCTTGGGAAGACCATTGAGTACTATGTTTACCAATTCCTTCTTTGAAATAGTCTCTTCAATATATTGTAGTTGATCTCTTAACTGGGAGATCCTCACAAAGTATGATGTTATGCTATCATCATCATTCATCTTCATGTCATGGAGCTCATTCTTTAGACTCATTATTTGTCCAATGTTTCTGACTGAGAAGAGGTTTGTTAGGGAATCATACATATTCTTTGATGAGCCAAGATGGGAGATATAGGGTATCAAGTGGTATTTTATAGATTCCACTATGATACTCATGGAATTTATTTCACCATCCTTGAACTTCTCCATAACTGCAATGTTCTGCGGTTCCTTATATTTTCCTTCTTCAAACTCAGGTTCCACAATATTTCCTTTCATGATATCCAACACTTTATTCTTGGCAAGGATGAGGTCAATCCTTGTCTTCCACACTCTGAAGTTAGAATCTCCGTCTAACTTGTTTTCTGACTTCATAGAGTAATTCATGGTTGTTTTGACTTGGCTAGCCCTAGATCTAACCAACAACTCAAACTTGATGTATTGGCTTGCTAAGAGTACCAGGAGATGCACTAGGCTAGGGTGCATTGATCTATCTGGAAATCGGTCAATCCCTTCACTTAAGGTGCCTCAACGAAAAGATTAGGGTTTCTACAACTACACCTTCTAGTAACCGTAGTGACAATGCTATGGTGACTGCTCCTGCTAGAAACCCTAGCGACAGTTCTTCAATGAGCTTAATATCCTTACGGCTATGTTTCCTTCCAATGGTTAGACTGAATGAAGGAGGTGTGGGCCCATAACTTGTTATAATATGAATGAATGTGCTCGTCTTACCATCGACAATATTACTATTGTCACCCAACCATAGGCTGAAGCCACCCTCTGAGCACCTTAACCTTGACAGAGAATCACTCTGGAAGAAAACCCTAGGCTAGATAGCTAAACAAAGGGTAACACACCTTCCCCCAAGTATAGCACACCAACAAGAGTTGATCATATAGTCCAAACCCTAACCAAGAGATAGCCCTAGACAAACGCGATCTACTAGTTGCAGCATCTACAATGGCAACTCTCCTCCAAACTTGTGCACAAAACTGGGCACTGCAGTGCGCACAAGTGTTGCTCTGCAATTCTAAGACTGCCTACCAGAATGAAGACTGGCCTCCTGTATTTATAGTAATTCTGGCTAATTGCTTGGGCTGACATCTCATTCTGTGTATCTATCTATTTAGTATATATTATTTCTTATGGCCGACTTCTTCTCTTGGAGGATAATAACCTAATAAAATTTATCTTCTTGAGCTGACATGTCTTCTAGGGTTATTAGCCAACTCATTAGGGTTTCTTCTTGCTTCCTGGAATATTCTATTCTCGTCAGGTTTGAACATGGAGTTAAATACCTCCCGCATCTACCATAATATCAACAGTTTGTGCTCTTAGTTTCTGTTCCTAGAAACCATGTGTCTTGCAATGTAGAGAGATTTACGAAAAGTAGTTGGGAGCCATCAGAAGAGGGAACCATCGGGCAGGGTGTAGTTGCAGGGGATGCTTTTATTCTGTGGGTCAGAAAACTGTGTTTAACTATTCTTTTTCTTCTCAGTAAAGTTATTTTTTTATTTATTTGTCTATTTTCTTCTTCTCATATGCTATGGGGAATAGGCGGGATTCAAGTTGAGAAGAAGAAGGTTGAAAGATACATATGGGGATTGGCACCCTATTTTTCTTTCCTTTTATATTTTTCTAGCTTTTTTTTTTCCCCTGCTTTTCTCTGTTTTCATAGAAACTGAAAGTATGTAGAAAACATCTTGAAAATGATAGTTGAAGAGATGAAAGAAGTGATAGATGTTGAGTCGTATGAAATAGATACACAATCCATTCTACATGACAGCATTGACGTGGTTTTGCATAGCAATGGGCTTTTTAGATTGGATGCATTCTCATATACTATTGGTGATTTCCTTTTCGATACATTCTAGGTTCTATTGCATTTTATTTATTCGTCGATCGAGCTATGCAATGGATTGATACATTATTTCTTGACCTGTTTTAAAAATGGCGATGTTGAGGCTTTGCAGTCCTATGAATACGAACTGGAATCTGATTTTCTTCAGCAGTTGCATTGAATACATGATGTCACTACGTATTTTTCAAAGATGCGGTTGTCTGCATCTCCAGTTCTTCCTGCACATGAGAGGGGAATTTGGGGAGATACATTTTTTATACGGTGGTTGTCCAATTAGCTGAATATATTAGTTGGCATTTGGTCATTGACAAGAAAAACAAGATGATCCACTATTCAAAAAAACTACATCTGACAATCCATATTGCATCTTGTTCCATGATGCCAATGCCCTCAGTGGCCATTATGAACCACTGTTGTACAGAAAAAATTCCATATGAAATATCGAAGGTTCTCGTATCTACTTGTCTGTTATTTGCAAAGACCTTCAATTGCAATGGAAACGGATTTTGCATGGCATAGATTTCTATGGTTTACAGCTGGAAACAAATGTTGTGTCTAGCTGTGGAAATAGTTTGTTCAATGCAATTTTTTGTTTGGTGGAAGTTGATTTCGATGTTCAGTTGCTACGAATTTACACTGTACAGTCCTTTTGCAATGAAATTATAGGCGACAGCCAACAGGATTTTAGGTGCTTGCATCAACACCTTTGCCCATATCTCATAGAAAATATGTCGGCAGTTGGAAGTTGGTAGTAACACCTTGTGAGCATGGCATTTCCATATGAAAAAGGGAATATGGAGGGTTGCAGATTTTGTTTGCAATGGCTGTCTATTTTATTCAGGGTGAATATCCAAGTGTGGTCACCCTTTCCAGATGCCACTATCCATTCCTGGGTTATTGATTCAAATTATGATCGAACAATTGACATCCTCTCGTTGAAAATAGATACAACACATATCCATTATGAACCTTTGATTGCACATATCGGTAGTTCAAGGTTGATTATCCATGCCACCCAAACAACATCGAATTTGCATACGTGTGGAATGATTTTTAGTGAAAATGAAACTCCTCCCGATTTCTATATGGGCAAACAGGGCTTGAAGAAAAAAAACATGCGTAAAATTCTTGACAGATGTGATGAAGCCATAGACTGCTTAGACAAAAAATGTAGAGTAAGTTATCACAATTTGAAAAAAATTGTTCATCAAATTCATCCTACTTATGATAAGGTCACAGAAGCCTTGAACAAAAAACATAAAGAAGTTTCTCAAAAGTTGGGTGAAAGTGAAATAAATCCTAGTTGCCATCATCTCATCCTACCCTTGGGAAAGAAATGTAGAGTAAGTTACCACAACTTGAAAAAGGTCATGCGCGAGAGAAAAAAATGCATTGCTACACTTCCTTTTAGAGAGAAACTCACATATCACAATGTAAAGAAATTTGTTCATGCAGAACAAAACATAAACAGGTGTGATCACATATCCTAGAATGGTGATGCAACTGTGCTATTTCATGATTTGCAACCAACACCATGCAATAGTAGCAATGAAAACCAGGAAACAGCTTCTACAAATACTTCCCTGCGAAAGAAAAAAGCAAGACAGAACTACATGAAACAAATGAAAGACACTCCTTCCATTGCATGTGCAATTTGTGAACAATTGAATTTTTCAAAAAAAAAAAAGTCTTCCATGCTTGATTTGCAAGAAGAATACCTCCACTTGACAGTGAACGATAAACCATTTTCCAGTGGGAATGTTTGTCTTCCATGCAAACAATCGCTTGAAAATGGAAAGTTGCCACAGTTTACAACCCCTGACCGAATAAGATGTAATACAACACTAGCAGATGTAAGTGCAGTTACGGAACTCAAGGAGAGACTTGTTTCTCTGTGAATTTCATTTTCTCAAATGAGACCTTGGGGCTATAAACGACCCCAGATGGGCTTAACGGGATCAATTATTAATGTGCATGTTCGGCAAGATGTTGTGCAAAAAGCATTACCACAATTCATTAACAATACAATTACAATCGTTGTGGCTCTGAAAAGACTCTTGCAATACAAAAATTCCTATCAGACAGGCAAGGTGTGTGTGCATGATGTTATGAAATCATTAAAGGAATTATGTTCCAGGGCCCTGTACGAAGCAGAGAACATTTATATAAATGCCAACTGGAACAATGTTCTCATAGAAGAACATGACAACTCTGCAGACGCTCTTGAAAATCCTATTTATTTTGATGCAAGTGATGAATCAGAGAATGAAACACCTGCTGAAACATTGGTGCATGGATTCATTGATTCACAGTGCATTTGTGACTTGCAAGACAAAATTGTCGAAATTGCACCTGTCAAGGGGTAGCGTCCACTTGGAATATTCAAGGACAAATACGCTAAGGAAATGAACTTTCCAACACTCTTCTATGGATATCCACATGGCACTGATATTATAGAACGATTTAGTTATCATAAAATAGTCTGATGGGAACTACTACATTCAAGTAGTTGCTTCTCCTGTCACATAACAAATTTGTTTTTCAAAACAATGCGCATAATAATAGATCAAGTTTTGTCCTGCATGTGGGTCCGAATAAGAAAAGGCTAGTTACAAGGAAGAAAGTTGTTCTCCAAGGATCTGAAGTGAAAAGTAAACCTAGAAAAAATCCTGAAATCTGATATTGGATACATAGATTTCAAAAACATCCGCACCTCTCCTGACTATTTGCAAAAAAACAAAAAAAAATTGCAATGATCCGGCAATTGGGCCCACCAACATTTTTCGTCACATTTTCAAGTGTAGACCATTGCTGGGATCCATTGGTGGCTGTCGTATCTTATATTCATAGGAACAGGAAACGTAAAAAATAAACCGATACACTGGAAAATAACAACATTGACTACCTCATAAGAAAATACCCGGTGACATGTACTCACTACTATAGACATAGAATAAATGCTTTGAGACAATTGATATGCCATGATGGAAAAAAATTCGGAAAAATATCAGACTACTTTTTTGTGACTGAATTCGAGAATAGGGGAAATGAACATGACCATGCACTGTTGTGGATAGAGGGTGCACCGGTCTATGGAGCTAATAACAATTCAGAGATTGAACAATTTGTGGATAAATACATAACATGAAACATAGATCATTTGGATCTAGAACTTGCAAAATTCCATAGACATTACCATACAAGAAGTTGAAGAAAACGAAAAAAACTCGCATTGCAGATACAAATTTCCCATACCGCCAATGAGAGCTACAAGAATCATAGAGCCAGTCAGTCTAGAGGACAATGTTGTTGTTGAGAAATCTAAATCCTTGTTCGCATTTCTAGAACAAGGAGGATTTTAAGAAATGATGAGATTTGATGCCTTCTTGACACAGGTAAATCTATTAGAAGATGAGTACATCCAAGCCATACAATGTACACTTGGGCAACCAACACTTTTCCTTAAACGAAAAATCTCCCATATTTGGAACAATAGTTTCTCCAAGGACATGCCAGTTATGTGGAAAGAAAATACAGATGTGCAGTACGTGCTGAATGCATATGCTGCAGCATCGTAATGTACCTCATATATGACAAAAATTGACAAATCTATGACAAGTGCATTCAGAAGAATACACAAAGAACATGAAATAAGTCATATTGATGCCATACAAATGATATGCACACTTGGCAATACATTGTTTAATCTTCAACAAATGTCTACTCAGCAAGCAGTCCACATTGCACTTTCCTTGCCCCTCACTTTTAGTTCAAGAAAATGTGTCTTCATAAACACATCTCCACTTGAAAAACGCACATTTGTGCTTAAACCATCGGTTTTTCTGCAACAAGAGCCTGACAATTTAAAGGACGTGGTATGTCGCTCTATTATTGATTATTACATCCAGTGTCCATCTCCTATTAGGCATATCTGCTTAGCAGAATTCGTATCGCATGACAAAAAAAGTGGTGCACCCATATCAAAAAGAAAAGAACCCTCTATCATACGGTTTGTCAAATACAATAAACATTGTGACTATGAAAACTATTGTATAGAAAAATTGTTGATGTGCGTTCCGTTCAATGAAAACGAGGAGACATTAATACATAACTTCTCTACATGGGAGGTTGTGTATGTTTCATCTAAGACTATAGTGCACATCAATGAAGATAGATTTACCTACAATATTAATCCAACATGGGGTGATCTAGAAGTTGCACTTAATGACCTAGAAAAGCCTGGCTATCATGATGACACATTCAGAAACCCAAAAACAACCAGAACTCCTTCCGAGTCCTATATCTTACAAGAGGATTTGCCTCGTCCTCCAGGGGCTGGAAGTGAAAAATGTATCAATCTTGGTTTTCAAGTTACAAAACATCCTTTCCTAATTGAAAATAATGAATACCACAGAATAAGACGTTTGTTGAATAGCGAACAACAAACAATTCTAAAGGAAATTGCTCTTAAAAAATGCTTGAACATGAATAGTCCTATGCATGTGTTCCTTACAGGTGGAGCAGGAATAGGAAAGACATTCACAACAAAATCATTATTCCAAATGCTTATACGGATCTATGATTCAAACAATTCCTCTGATCCTATGAAACCAAAGGGATTAATAGTTTCATACACAGGAAACGATGCATACAATGTTGGTGGAACAACAGTCCACTCTGCATTTTTAATGCATTTTAACAAGTCATAGTTTCTTCCACTTAGCAAGGAAATGTTGGATACATTATCTAAGATTTATGAGAAACTCCAAGTTGTCTTTATAGATGAAGCATCTTTGATTGGGAGTCGGTTCTTGTATTCCATTGACAGCCAACTAAGAAGCATAAAACATGTGCAGATGAAATACTTTGGAAACATTGGCATGATCTTCTGTGGGGATCTTTACAAGGCACAGCCAATCCAAGATTCTTTGATATTTGAACAACCTACCGTTAATATGGAAACAATCACCCATGACTTCTGGAGAGACAATATTAAATTCTTTGAGTTGCATACTACAATGCGCCAAATAGATGAAACATTCATTGCAATTCTGAATAGAATGTGCACAAATAGCCAAACACATGATGACTTGACCTATATCAATTTGAAGTGTTTACAGCCTGCACCAACAGACCCAACATTGCCTTACCTGTTCTACAGAAACAAGGATGTTGCAAAGCATAACAGCCACATGCTGTCGCTCATGCCTGGCGATGATATCATCATCAATTCCATTGACCTAGAAGAAGACAACCATGGAAATATGTAACTTCATGAACATTTATTCACATTAACTTTGCATCTTGACCTCAAATTAGAAATGTTGGTTGAAATATATGCATGTAACTATGATTCACAGGATGGCTTGGTGAATGGTGTAGATGGAATATTGAAAGGCTATACCAAGACAGAAAAAGTGGATGTCCTTTTCATTAAGTTCCATGAACCACATATGGGCAAGCGACAAACAAGCAAGTTGTCTTATCTATATAATTCAAACATTGGAAGCGATTGGACACCTATTATGTGAATATCGAATCTAGTATCGACATCAGCAAAGACAGGTCAACTAAAGATTCGAAAATAGTTTCCGATTAAACTTGCATGTGCACGTACAGTCCACAAATCATAAGGACTAACACTTGATAATGTTGCATTTCAGCCTATTGGAATTTAGATACATGGACTTGTATACACAACATTGTCCTGTGTCAGAAGCATAGACTCCTTGTATTTACTAAGTCCTCTCACAAAAGATAACTTCAAAGTGAAAGAGAAAGTTGATATTGAAATGGAACGACTGAGGACCTCAGCAAAATGGCAACTATATTATGATTACCAATCCATACAAACAAATTCATCTGTATCAATTCTCTCTCTTAACACACGCAGCTTAAATGCACACATGGATGATATACTGAATGACTATGATATAATGCAATCCGATATTTTGTGCTTGCAAGAAACACACATGGAATTATGCATGTAGAACAAAAAATTCCCAAATCACAATTGCATATCAATTTACATTACACATGGGGTTATGATACTGGTGAAAAAACATGTACGGATTTTGGACTATATACATATGGAAGAAAAGAATGTTGAACTGTTGCTTGCAATTTTTTTTTCCCATGAAACATAAGTTGCCATACTGAATCTGTATGTTGCTCCCCATGTAGCATTCTCCAACATAGTGCATGTTATTTCCAATGCATTGACCCATTTCCATCTAAATGGACCCATTGTACTTGTAGGAGACTTCAATATCGATATGCTACAAAACACTGGTAGAACAAAAGAATTGGAAAACTACATGTGCAAATACAATCTCCACTTTCTTTTGAACAACATAGGCCATCTGCAAAATACACTTATTGACCATGTCTGGTCCAATGTGCCCATTCCTCAATACAGTATATTTTTCTTAGACACATATTGGTCTGATCACGATACAATTGGTATTGCACTTGAATTATGACATATACATCAAACTTATTACAAACTCATATTTCTATGTTTCAAAGCATATTTGTATCCTTGATTTATACACACATCGTTCTTGTGAGCATACAGACGGTGTTCTACTCGAATTATAAAATATACATTGTGCAAAAAGAAAAAGAAAAAAGGTACATCCTCCCAAAAACTATTTGTTACTCTATTCATCTTATTTTATTTCTTTTTTGTATATGTACATAGTAGTTGCCTTTTTCTTAACATCTGAACTTATGTTCATATCCGTTTTTCTTTGTACTTTTGTTGATAGAAACAGACAAGAAAACTAGATGACACAAAGAACTCCTACTCAGAGACGTAGACCAATCCATGCAAAGGTGCATTCTTTTTCTACCCGTGTTCCATAGCAAAAAACAGTTCTTCGTTTACTTTCTCTGTGTTTGTCAAACTTGTTTGCAGCTATGTTTTTTTTTTTTTTTGTTTGCACGTAGAGGCCTCTACCCTGCACGTCCACCATTGAACAAATACAATGTTGAGCTAGCCAACCTGCAAGTCCACTTGTCAATTTCTATATCGCCCAACTATGACGGCTATTTGGAGGACACGAAACATTAGAGACATAATGTGCAGCCCAAAAGTGCGCGATCCAAATAAGTGGCTAGGTATGGAATAAGGGATCTGTACATATTTGGTATGTAGTGCTCATTTCTGGGAGCATGCCAGCCCTGGGACCCACAATACAGAAATTGTACATCGTCTATAAAATCTCAGCCACCCCGCAAGTTCACCTGTCAATTTGTATATCGCGGAACTATATCTGCTATTTGTAGAACACGGAACAATAAAGGCCTTATTTTTGACCCCTCTCGCCCGAGAACCCACAAGTATGGAATGTGATATGGGTACATGGTGTATAAAATCTCATGTCGATACTTTATAAAGGTACATATTTAGTTTTTACTCTTTTCTACACACACTCATATGGTAACCACACACTCATCTGGTAACCACAGAGTTGGAGTCGAACGGAGCCAAGTCGACGATCCAAATAAGTGGCTAAATATGGAATAAGGGATCTGTGCATATTTTCTATGTATTGCTCATTTTTGGGAGCCCACTGGCAAATCCGCTTGTCATCTTATTATCATAATCTATTTGTAAGTCACCGAGAAATAGAGCCCCATTTTTTACCCCGCCATCCCAAGAACCCGCGATTCATAAATTGTCAATGGTCTATAAAATGTCAGCCAACCCACAAGTGCTCTTGTCTATTTGTATATCATGGAACTATGTGTGCTATTTGTAGAACGCCATATAATAGAGGCATTTTTTTGAGCCCGCCCGCCCAAGAACCTGCGATCCTGAAAGTGGAAAAGTATGGAATGGCATATCCATGCATGATCTATAAAATCTCATGTCCATACTTTATGAAGGTACATTTTTAGTTTTGCCTCATTTCTACATATACTGATCTGGTAACCACAGAGTTGGTGTTGCATATGAATTATGAAATATGCACTAGGAATCGGACCAAGCCCTTTGGTTTGCTTAGCTGAACAATTCCGACTCATGCAGTTTCAGCATTGAACACTCAGCAGTTTCACCATGCACTTTCAGGCTTGGCCATTCCTTCCTTGCTTTCTCTTCCCCATGCTCGTCACCTTCGCATGTGTGCATAATAAGAAATAATGTTTATATATATATATATATATATATATATATATATGTATGTATGTATTTCTTCTTTCTAAATCTTTAATGCTAACAAGTCATTGTGCAGGTACCGTCTAAGATGTCATTGATGCGTGCAAGGCTCGAGAAGTTCTGCCATCAATGCAATTTTTGTGAAGGATTTTATTATCCCTTCCCAGTCTTAATTTCAAACACAATGGAATGTCATTCGCATGCCGCCAACTTGCTTCCTTCACGAAACCTTGAATATCTTCCCAGTCTTAATTTCAAATACCATGGAATGTCATTCACATGCCGCCAGCTTGGTTCATTCATGACAGCTCCAATCCTTAAATGTTCTTCTCCATAACTACCACCTTCACACTTCTAAGTATGATAATAATTAGGCTTTACTTCTAACAGGTCATCATACAACATGCATAGATATTTTCATTAATGAGGAGATTTTCCATTCGCACACATTGAAGCAATGTTTCCGGGGAGTTATATTGTCCCCTGCATTTCTTCATTTCAAGAAGCGTCTGGAGAAAACCAACGTTTCCATAAAGTACTGGCACCATCTCTCAAACAGATTTGTAGAGATAAAGTGAACATCTTCCTCCCGAGCTTCCCATGCAAAAGAATGCAAAAAAATTTGTAGGGGAGGCGGAGCAGCCCGAAATTTACAGTGAAAAGATGGATCTTGACACTGATTTGGAAAGCATATTCTGCAACCTTGATCATCCCGGATATGCAATTCAACATGCCTACTCAATGGACATGGTTGATACCCTAATTTTTGACAAAGATGAATCCTTCATATTCCAGAGTGTTGTTTTTGAATCCGAATCAAAAAAATTATTCATTGAAAAAAGAGATGTTAAAAATAAGAAAAGAAAACATCGTTCAGAACTTGACCTTGCCAATATGCAGGCATCCAAAATATCTCAACTTCACATGGAAACCGGAGATGCTCTTCATGATTCCATTGGAGTCATTGAAGCCGAAAATGCTAGGCTAGAGAACCGGATTAAGGAATTAGAGGAAGTTTTGTTTCCTATTCCATTGCATCACAGTTCTTTGGGAATAGCCATGCATGCTACTATGTGCACCCTTGCAACAAATCTAAAAGGGTCCTCCAGCTTCCTCACATCCTGTAGAGGATATGTCGAGAAAAATATCAACAAAAGAATGGAACTGATTACTAAGGCTTAAGAAACATCATAGATTATGGATTCCCTGGGGAGTAGGGAACATAACTTGCTCCTACTTCTGTAGACGGATTTAAAAAATGAAGAAACTTTATATGTGCACACGATCATCCCTTTTTCCTTTCGTGTCAACAACATGCTAGAGATGAGAAGAAGACAACATGATCTCCCTTCCAATAAACGGATCACTCAATTAGAAGCATGATGGAAAGAGAAAGTGAAGAACCTGTATCTCATCGTCCAATCATGTGAGCAAGGAATATCAAATAAAGAAGAATTATTCACAAAGATGACCAAAATAGACTTAGCAAGAAAGAAAAACGGCTTCCATGACCCCAGCTTAATCCTCAACTCGCTAGCGTCAACCAAACAAGATTTGATAAACAAGTTGATAATTTGAATGCCTTGTCTTTAGAAAAATTTTATAGGATTCTTGAATATCATGAAGAAGAGGTGGGCAACTGGCTAGTCCGATATTCGGTACAGAATGGAGACATTGATGAAAGTCTGTGTAAACTTTCAATTGATCTAAGAGAATTAGAAAATGAAGTTTTCAACATTAAAATCTGCAATGAAATCAACGTTTCCCCCTTGAGAAGCTATATTGAAGAGAACTTGAAATGGATCACCGACCAAATCGAACAGGGAAATGCATAGTTCTTTCTTTATCAATCCAGTTATTCCAACTTGTCCGAGTAGAAATCTATAGCCAAAAAATGATCTTCCCATTTCTACTTTTCAGGTATTACAATATACCGTGTCCAACTTCTTTCCACAGTCCTATTTCTTGTACATATTTTTGTTATCGTCCGCGAGAGCCCCAATCCCAGTCTATATGGAAAACGCATTTGTATTTCCAGGGATATGTGAAAAACTATTATTTTTTTCATATATTTCAAATAAAACTATTCTTTTCTCTCCTTATATATTTATGTGTTCCTAGATTTTTATCTTCATCTATGCTGAATGTGAAGTCATTATGTTTATTTTATCTCAATTATCTTTTTTTCCTATGCATATTTTCTCCACCCTGGTCACTTTCAAAATAAAGTATGAAATAAATCACTGAGTCAACTTTGAAATATCATATTTCAGATATATATATATATATATATATATATATATGTTTCTTTAAATTTCTAGGAATATGTAACACATTCATTATTTTTTATATAAATGTCATAAAATTGTGTTCACTGCATTTTTTGTACTCAAACATGTAGAGAGTATGTCATTTCTTGCATCTTGACCACCTGTCCTTCGTACTTTTTCCACAAAGGCCCTTAAAATTAAAATACTTCGCAAGTCCTCTTGTCAATTTCTATATCACGGAACTGTGGGTGCTCTTTGTAGGCCATGGAACAACAAACGCCCAATTTTTCAATCCACTAGCTCCACAACCCGCGATCCAAAAACTGTCTCGATATCGAATTAGGTCTCCGTGCATGCTGTATAAAATCTCATCCCCATAATTTATAAAATTACATATTTTGTATGTATAAAAGTAAATATCTACTTTAAAAAATTGCATATTTTCTATGTATAATTTATGGTCTCCATGAACCTAAAATTTGATACATTTCAATTTCTTGTATCCACAAGGCCCTATTTTAAAGAAAACTAATTCGGGAATGTTATTTATTTGGTCCTTTTGTCCACCGCCCTATGTAACAAACATTGGCAATATATTCTTTGTGATTTTTTCCACAGCCGTATGTAAAACCTATGTAAATAAAACTAATTCACGAATATAAATTTTTGGGACACAAGCCCCTTAAAATTCAAATAGTACACAGGTCCCATTGTCAATTTGTATATCACGGAACAATAGAACCCTGATTTTCAGGTCCCTGGCCCTAGAACTCGCGATCCAAAAACTGGCTAGGTATGGAATGATAGTTTCATCCATGCTCTAATTCAGGAATGTTATTTTTTTCTCTGCTTTTATGTGTTCCTAGATTTTTATAGAGAGTATGTATACAGAGTTACGTATTTTCCATGTATAGTTTATAGTCTCCAAGAACCTATAATTTCATAAATTTCAATTTCTTGTATGGATGAGTCCCTGTTTTAAAGAAAACTAATTTGGGAATGATATTTATTTTCTCCTTTTGTCGACCACCCTGCGTAACAGACATTGGTACTATACTTTTTGTCGTTCTTTCCACCAGCGTAAAACCTATGTAAAGAAAACTAATTCGCGAATGCTAAATTTTTTTAACATGAACCCCTTAAAATTCAAATAGTCAGCAAGTTCGATTGTCAATTTGTATATCGCGGAACTGGCGGTGCTATTTGTAGGACATGGAACAACAAAAGACCGCTTTTCAGGACCCCTTCCCGAGAACCCGCGATCCAAAAACTGGCTAAGTCAAGAACCCTCTCTTTTAAAGAAAACTAATTCAGGAACACTATTTTTTTTCATGCTTATGTTCACCAGCCTATGTAACAAATGTCAGTACTATTTATTTTTCTTTTCTTTTCCACCAAGATATGTAAAAGGAAAAGTAATTCGGAAATGCTAAACTTGTTTTAATTAATTATAAATCATTTTATTGATAGAAAAATAAGTTATTGAGTTTATTATTTCAATTTGGTTATTCGACACAAGCCCCTTCAAATTCAAATTCTCCGCAAGTCCGATTGTCAATATGTATATCACGGAACTCTAGGTGATATTTGTAGACCACGAAACAACAGAAGCCCAATTTTCAGCCCGCCAGTCCCCGAACCCACGATCCAAAGATTCAAATAGTTCTCAAAGCAGCTTGTCAATTTGTGTATCGCGGAACCCGCGGAACAACAAAGCCCCAATTTTCAACCGGAAACCCCGAAAACCTAGAATGAAGCTTTCATGCATGCTCTATATATCTACTTAATCAAATTACATATTTTATTTTTGTAGGCCACGGAACAACAGAAGCCCGATTTTCAGCCCGCTAGCCCGAGAACCCGCGATCCAAAAATTCAAATAGTCCACAAGACCATTTGTCAATTTGTATATCGTGGAATTGTCGGTCCTATTTGTAAGACACAAAAAAACAGGTCCCCAGCCCGAGAACCCGCGATCCAAAAAATAGCTAATTCAAGAACCCGCGATCCAAAAACTAGCTAAGTCAAGAACCCGCTCTTTTAAAGAATACTAATTCAGGAACGCTATTTTTTTCATACGTATCTTCACCAGCCTATGTAAAAGATGTCAATACTATTTTTCTTTCTTTTTTGGTTCACCAACATATGTAAAAAGGATAACTAATTTGGGAATGATGAACTTGTTTTAATTAATTATAAATTATTTTATTGATAGAAAAATAAATTATTGAGTTTATTATTTCAATTTGGTTATTCGACACAACCTCTTCAAATTCAAATACTCTGCAATTCTGATTATCAATATGTATATCACGGAACTCTATGTGCTATTTGTAGACCACGGAACAACAAAAGCCCAAATTTTAGCCCGCCAACCCGAGAACCCGCGATCCATAAATCCAAATAGTCCTCAAAACAGCTTGTCAATTTGTATATCGCGGAACTCGCGGAACAACAGAAGCCCAATTTTCAGCCCGCAACCATGACAAACCGAAATGAATCTTCCATGAATGCTCTATATATCTACTTAATCAAATTACATATTTGATTTTTGTAGGCCACGAAACAACAGAAGCCCGATTTTCAGCCTGCCAGCCCGAGAACCCGCGATCCAAAAATTCAAATAGTCGGCAAGATCGCTTGTCAATTTGTATATCACGGAACTCTCGATGCTATTTGTAGGCCATGGAACAACATGTCCCCGGCCTGAGAACCCGCGATCCAAAAAAATAGCTAAGTTAAGAATTAATTATAAATGATTTTATTGATAAAAAAATAATTTATTTAGTTTATTATTTCAATTTGGTTATTTGACACGAGCCGCTTCAAATTCAAGTACTCCGCAACTCCAATTGTCAATATGTATATCACGAAAATCTAGGTGCTATTTGTAGACCACGAAACAATAGAAGCCCAATTTTCCGGTAATAGACATTACCACTATTTTTTCCAGGTTTTGCCATTACTCTCAGTGCGCCCTAAGTTGGTTTCCCCTCAGGGCAGCTCAGTATTTACAGCTTGACACCATGGAAATTCTCTGTAGTCCTTCATTTTGACAGACTTTTATACAATCTTACTTTAAAAAATATATATATTTAATACAATTTAAATAATTGTGTATATTATTTATTAAATAGAACATGTTATAGCATTACATAAATTACTATAAATATTCATACAATGTTACAATATTCTATAAATTGCTCAGTCTCGTGTATATGACGGAATTGTTTGGTACAAAATGTATATGAAGGAAGTGTTTGGTGAAAAATGTATATCACTCAACACGCTGGACGTCGTAAACCCATGATTCCATATTTGTTCGATGCATTTCTATAAATTATTGTCTCATGTATATGACCGAATTGTTCGGTGCAAAATGTATATGACGTAAGTGTTGAGTGAAAAATATATTTCATGGCACAGGGTGGCCATAAAAAATGAAAAAAGTGAACCCGTGACTCTGTGATTGTTGGGTTACATTGCTTATGCATTAAATATTTCATGTACTATCAAACTTAGATCCTAGGAACCTTTGTTCATGTACCAGACATTAACAATTTTTGATAAATTTCAAATAAAACTAATTCACAAATACTAAATTTTGCATGAATACCATGTGTACTGCAACTTGTGTCCCACGCATTTACTCCCCTTCCAGCCTGGCAGGGACTACACTACCATGCAACACTTGTTACTTTAGGGGAGATCAACGAGAACACCAAGTCAAAGGAATTTTAAAGACGCACATTATACATGCAAAGAGACTATAATTAAATTCAATGGACTTTTGCATTTCATTTTGTTGTGAGATATGATATCACCATCGTTCACTTGTGGAGCACTCGCTATTGGAATCAATGAAAGTTCCAAGTGGTCTCTCAAGACTCCAATTTATATTCTTTGTTTCTCCTTCATTTCTCTCATGTTCATTTTTCCTTTTCCTTCATATGGTTCTTGTTATGTATGTTTTATAAATTGTTAGATAAGGCTATTGGAATCAACAAAAGTGCTAAGTGAGCTTTCAACATTTCAATTTAGATTTATTATTTTTCCCTCATTTCTCTCACATTCATTATTCCTCTCATATTCATTTTTGCTTGATATGGTTCTTGCTATGTATGTTTTATAAATTATTAGATAATGAAGATAATGAACTTAAGGTATATTTTACCAATCTTCATATGACAACTAAATGGTGTACACCTTGTGTAGCTTTTTATCAGGTTCTCATCCTTTTAATTATTTCTTTGGACTATATAATTGAAATTTGTTAGAAACCTTGAATAGTTATTTATCATATTCAACAACTATATTATTAAGTATTTTTTGAAAATTGTAATCACAATTAAAATTAAAAGCAATGTTTGTCAGAGATTCTAGAGGGGTTTCTTGTTACTAGAAACCATTTGTAGGTCCCTTAAAAGTATCCAATTGATGGAAGTAAATTGATTCCTTTAATTTTTTATACATAGGGAATCAACAAGCTTCAAGGATACAACTTGTACTGGACTAACATTGATCAAATTAAACTCATAATTGAAGTTATTTGGTATAACTTAATTTCATTCTAAATCAACCATCAATTTTTTTGTGTTTATGTTGTTAGGCCTTATTGTATAAGATGAAGGTAGTATAAACCAACTCAAAGTTATTTTGAGAATATGGTCATATAAAGTTGTATAATTAATAAGAACAAAGAGAATATTGAAACCCCATATAAACCCCAAGTTAAAAACCCAATCTATACGCTTCAATGAGAAAAGAGAAGATCGAAACCATTTTAGTGAGAAACACAATAAATTGAACATGTATTGAATGAAAATAACATAAACAAGGCACCTTGGATTTGAATGATGCTCTATTATAGCCTTGAATCCTTGCTTGCAAGTGTAAAAACCCATAGAGAAGAATTGGGGTTTGACAACGTCATACCCTAAATAGAGGAATGGAATATGAAAACACCCTTAAAACCCTAAATATAGTTGGAAATTGATCCATGTGGATATCGGTGGCCACCCACCTCTTCCACTAACTCAACAATTCTCTATCTTCTTGGTAGTTTTTCTACGATTTTTTGGGTCCCAAACTTTCGGGGCCGTTTTGAGGCCCTAAACAGTGTTTTTTTAGCATTTGAGGGGCCAATGGCATTCCCTGGCCCCAGCCAAAATTTGAAATCCTCATACAGTTCTTCCCAATGAGCTATCATGCACCCCAAATGAAGATTGTATGAAAACGTTATGCCCCCAGGAAGTTGACGTATCAAGTAACCACCTTGGGGCCCACAATACTTTTGGTGTTTCATCTTCTAGGGTTAGGGTTTTGATGTTTAGGGTTTTTACCTCTTTGTTTTTTAGGATTCATGATAAAAGGCCCTTTTCAACCTCTTTGTAATCATCCTTTTGCAAATGATTGTAGCTGAAATCTCTTTCCTTTCAAAGATAAGCTACCACCTTTCTAGCTAGTTTGTGTTCTACAATACTGTTGACGGGCGTTTATGACACACTGTCAACTGGAAGGTTAGATCCATACCGAGGTTGTCTTATTAACCCAAGTTGTTTGGTATGATCTAACCCGACGGGTTTAATGGATCTGTTAGCCAACTAGGGTCCTAAAAACAATAAAAAGAAATAAACTAATCTAAATCTATGATTCTAACAATTGATATACTAATTACAAAATGTTAAGCGAATAGTGTTACTATACAATGACTATATACAAATTGTGAGGTTTGAATAAAATCTTGCGAAAATAGCTGTTTGATAAAGTTTTTGAACGAGGTCAAATATGAACAGTACTCTTTTTGGTGTTTAAGGATATTAAACAAATAAATACTAAGTGAATACAATTGAAACAATGACACAAAAATAGTCAAAGCTAATTAATGCAATCATTGTTTCATTCATAAACAACTCTGAATAAAAGAAAGCAATGCATCTACTAACCTCTAACTAATCATCCATAAAAATCTAAGTTCCTTTTCCTACATTGTATGAGCTCCTGTTTGTCCTGTATTAAGAGGAAACATATGACAGAGACAATCATAGAAATTCTTGAATAAATTCAAGGAAGTATTTCATGCTTTGGAGTGAATTTATAACAACAGAAAAATAACTAATTAAATATCTTGTGACCTCAAGATAACCAGAAACTAAGGACGAAATAAATCGCAATCCTAAGCATTGATGTTATCAATCATTTAATATCAGAATTAAACTAAAAAATAACTAAATAATTGATTGATCGCAGGTACAAACTAGACCAACAGGTCATGGACGACATTTAAATAATCAGCAATATGAAATATCATGTGAAGACAAGACTAAAGCTAAATCAACACTAATAACATCTCATAACATAGAAATAATAGGAGAATACAATGAAAAAAACATTGTATAGTTCACACAGGTATAAAGCCAATAGCAAATTGTTTTCCCATATCACTTCCACCATCATATGTCCATTATGTAATCTAGAAAAAGTTGTCCACTCTCACAGTTCCAACCATCCCTTTTAAATCCCAACAAAGAGTATCGATCCCATATATTAAGATAGTGTCAGATCTCACAAAAATAATATTGGTTTTAACAACAAATTCGAGTTTGTTTGATAACAGGCAATTCATCATAAAATAGCATGAGTTTGCTTGTAATGATCCTGTCCTAATACTATTTAATAGATGTAAAACAAATTCTGTTCAAAAATAGCTCCATGACACATAACTGAAGTAGATCAGCATCTACTTCCTCCATATTAATCCTTGGTTTATGAGCTCGAAACTTCTTTGACGAATTTAGGCAAAATCTAGAAAATTGCACTTCAACGAATGACCCGTACCTGCTAAACCGTTCACCATTTCTGGAACCTTCTCATGAGTAAGCTAAAGCAACCCATTCTGCAAGTGGGTTTTCAACGGTTTCTCAAAATTCTTCATCATTTTCCCGTAATGTGCCCCGCAAAATTACCTGTCCATTCTATTGCAGACGAAATCTTGAAAAATTGGCCTCGAAGATTCACTTGCAGATCCTAGAATATGTCGTTTATGGAGAAACTCTTGTAGGTTTAAGTAAATAAACCTTTTTCCCAGATGGGTTTTCGACGGTTTCCCAAAATTCCTCTTCATTTAATTGTAAATTGCGTTCAAAAACCGCTCCCTGTGGAATGACGGGAATACGCAAACCTATTATTTTTTGTTCTTTCTTTGATGCGAGAGTAGCCAAACAATTTATGATCTGGTTGCATCTCCAATTTGACGTCATGTAAAAATACTACATGCTTCAGCACTTGATTTCGTAGGGCAAATGAATATCCTCAAGCTTATCACCGGGTCAAACGAAGACAAATTACTCCTGAAAAATAATCAATGAAAACATAATTAATTAACCACTAACTATTAAGAGGATAGCCATAGAGTCGTAGTCAAGATTCCCATCACCATTCAGATATCTATTGATCACAAAGCCCAATGCATCAATCATTTAACTATTTTAATAATGGTTGCGAGTGTTATTGGTGTCTAAAGCATGCATGTTTCAATATGATCCCAATCTTTAATGAGAGTTACATGTGCAACGGTAACCATATCACCAAAGTGTCCATGATGTTGCACCATGTTTATGGTGCGTTGGTTCAAAATGCATTGTTCAAAGTTTGAAAGTTTTGACCCCGTATATAACATGTCTTTTTTCCATAAGAATACTACGTTGATTTCCATGCCAATTCGAACATATGATAATTCAAGTATCGGAATAAAGGTTGAGATAAGGTGTTTCTATACTTGGTCTTACAAGATTAAGTGAGATCATTACAACCTTATGGAAGTGTTAGCATCATCCAACCCTCGTGTCATTTGATAATTATTCATGACCTAGCTTTGTTATACAAAAGGGGTTATGTAGGATGTCATCAATAATAAAATTTCAAACATTTTGTGTTCTAATAACTAGATCCTTTTGATATCATTCAAAGCTTGTGATAAAAGGTCATGTAAAACATTTCAAACCAGTCTTGGAACAAAAAGAGGTTCAAATAGCCAAATTTTGTAGCTTGCTTTCAATCAATCATGAAACCTTCTAGAAACACAATACATGAGCCATAGAAAATTCTGGAAACACAACTCATCCAAGCCATAAGATCCTTCAGTCAACATGATAGTCATTACTATCCAGAATTAAATGAAAACTGATTCTGTAACTCATTGTAATTGTCAAGATTCAAACAAAATTATGAAACCATAGACTTTCATGGAAGAGCTCATAGTTTTTAAGACATTTTCGTATCATATTGTGTATTACCACAGATCTGAATCTGTCTCTCATACATTCAAACTTGACCTATTGTGAACAAATTTCATATAAAAAGATGTGTCGCCATAAGCCTTCGCACCTATAAGGTCATTGTTACTTTTCCAGATTTCCAACCAAGCCACTCTTAAATTTCACAAGAAACAATGATATACAACAAAAAAATTCAATAAGAGGTAGTGACAAATTCCCAAATAATGAAGTTCGTTCGTTGGCATCAAAACTCTGTAGAAAATTAAATGAAATGGCGTTTGAATTTCATGTTGGAATTCATGAAATTTGAACCAAAGAAAAGGAAATAATATAGCATCAAGACCACAACAATCTATAAATGATAACAACAAAGAAAATCATATATGCATGCCAAACAATGAATTTAAAAATCTCATGTTGTCAATTAAGTTATTCATAAAAATACCGAAAACATGAGATGGTTGTTGGGCTGCCAACAATGGTGGCTCACTGGGACAAGCAGTTATCTCTGTGTTAACCCCAAACATTTAATTATGATAAATGAAGATAAGAGGTACCAGGCTTGTCAAATCTTCAAGTTTCTCCAAGAAATTTTATTCTCTGGTCTGTATAGTATTGACTCTTTCTCTATGGATAGATATAGATTGATGTTATCATAATCTATGGGGAGAGAGGAAACAGAATAAAGAAATTATTTAAGGATATGAGATCTAAAAGATTGTTTCATCAATGAATCATGATAGTTATAAAAATAGGACTTCAATACCATAGGCATGGCCTCTATTGCCAACATGCATGTTGGCTCTTGACCAAGTTTTGGGATATTCTTGGTCATGTTGACCTATTTTGGACTTCGACAACCTGTCGAAGGAGGAGCGCAAGATGAAGTGGAGATCATAGGATCTTGGCCCCTTTTTGGGTCCTTTTTGGGTTTTGGGGATTATGTAATGGGATTGGGATGTCGGCCCATGGGTTTTTACCCATGCTTAGGCCTATTTTGTAATGTATAAATAGATGTCTAGGCAATGTAAGGGAGGTCATCTATGTGATGTTAGGCTGCTAGTCAAATGTAAATGTATGCTAAGTGCAAGTAGGGCATGTAAGTGCTTTGTGCATGACCGTAAGAGATTTGTAGAGCCAAGTGCAAGTGGTTGTAACATACGATGGAACGCTTTGTGTTGTAACGCAAGGAAGAATGATCTAGCGAGTTGTGCAGATCTTCTGTCTTATGTGGAGAAGAGTTCAGAGCTTTGTTCATGTAACCTATTGAGAAGCTAATAAAGAAGAAGAGTTGGTGGATGTAGCCCCTGGGTGGGGGTGAACCACGTAAATACTGTGTTACTCTGCTTTGTGTGATGTTCTGATGCATTTATATGTCATTTTCTAAGTTATTTGAGATGATTAGATAGATATGCTTATTCTTAGTGCTATTGATATGTGAGAACATTAGATCTGGTCTACTTGAATATGCTTAGTGCTTGATCTGCTAGATCTGATCTATTTACCTATGCTAAGTGATTAAATAAATTATATTAGTGTGAATGTTGCGAAGCTCTGTTTTATCAACGAAGTGGATATTGATTACATATTGAGGAAATGACGGTGCTAAGTGCTTTATTAAGTAGTACAATCATAGATCTGTGTCCCAGCTAAGGTTGCAGACACTTGAGTCCTGCAACCACCCCTGCCTCTACCTCGGGTGAGACTTCATCTGCTTCGCAGGTGTTGACGAAAGGGTCGATAGTTATTGTTTTGTTGGTGTTTTGTTGTAGCGTTGAACCCTGGGTCTTCCCCTATGCCAACAAATGGTTCCATCATTGGGACCTGAAACTGTGATTGTTAGGAACTAGGGAAGAAGAAGCTTTGTGAAAATATTTGACCTGAAACTGTGAAGCTTTGTGCGTAGATCTTTTTCCCTAGCGCGCAACATTTTACTTGACCTGTGAAGCTTTGTGACAAGAAAATAGGTCATATATGAAGAAAAGAGGTCAGATATGAAGAAAGGAGGTCAGATATGAAGAAAAGGGGTAAGATCTGTAAGCTTTGTGCTATCATAAAGGTAAGAATAGTATAAAATTTCTAGATCTAAAAGCTTTGTGCTCTGTAAAAGTAAGATAAGTGAAATTTTTTGTTTCTAGAGTATGTATCTAGGTATGTTTGATAGATTCTGTCCTAGCTTAAAAACTAGGGCACTAATAGATGAAATAAGATTTGATATGAGTAGATCTAATAAGAATAGTGAAAGATATGTTATACCTATGCATAGAAAGAATTTTTGGACTAACAAATGGATGCAGGACCCTAGAAAGAATTTGTTGCAGGTTAGCTCCTATGATCCTAGCGCAAAGTATAGGAGAAGATGGGGATCATTTAAAAAAAAAAGAGGATTAGACCTCTATTACAGCTGAAGAAGACCAGGACATCTTGCTAAGGAATGCACTGGAAGAAGACCTAGCTATATTTGTTGCAAAGTTATGGATCATGAAGTATTGGATTTCCCTAGAATGATTGCTAAGCTTGAAACAATGAATATGAATCAAGAAAACCCTAAGGCAGATCCAGAAACTATGGCAGAACCCTAGAAAGAATCATATAAATCATTTCTACAGATAAAAGAAACCCTGAATGACCACCGACATGTTAGATTATCAAAGATCTTTAAAGAAAAAGAATGCATCGAAGAAAGAATAAGAGACTTTGACATTGACTGTGTTCTAGATGAGGAAGCACAGGTGAATATCATGACAGAGAGAACTTGGGAAGCTATAGGGAGGCCTGCTATGACTCTCTCATTAGGAGGAATAGGGTTATTCAGAGGAAAACTGGTAAACCTATGTGGAAATCTCACTAAGATATCTATGAATGCCAATGGAACTTCAACAAAAGAAGATTTTGAGATTATTAAATTTATTGAGAACAACACCCCATTTACCATGTTACTAGGAAAAACTTGGATTGATAGAGATCAAGCCAGATGAAAGGAAGAAGAATAAGTTTTGGAGAAGAAGAAACAAGAGTTAAAATATTTTGTGACTAGAAGGATCGCACACTTGATTGAAGAACAGGAGAACAGATCAAAGTTATTTAACACTAGAGGCCCAGATGTCGAAGCTACAAGAAAATTAGAGGACTCACAAAAGACTGAAATACCTACCCCGGATAAAGAAGAGGTATTACCTCTGAATCCTAGGAAAGAATCTCAACAACGCATAGTGACTATGTCAAAAGAAGATAAGAATTAGAATGAAAAAATGAATATTGAGACAAAGCTCACTGGAAATAAGGCTAGGAAGCTAAGTAATAAAAGGGTTAAGATTGAAAATTTACAGAAGGTTCCAGAGGGAACTTCACAGAAAGAAAATTTGCAGAATTGGAGCTTCGCCAGGATATCAGAACAGTGACACATGGCACTTTTCCATAGCGAAGTAATATAGTCGTTGGGGACATTATAATCATTCAAATAGTGCTCTAAATGGATAGAAAGACATTTATGGTGAGACAACTAAAAGTGGGATGAAGAAAAAGCATAGCTGCAGCAAATCAAGGAACAGTTGCTCGCAGAGCAACTCGAAGTAAAGGAAATGGTCAAAAGATCACTTCGCTTTGTGATAGTCATAGAAGTAAATGACAAAGAGCAAGTTCCACGACAGGTGGCGAAACTTGAAGAAGTGATCCAGCAGCTACAATAATTCATCGTAGATTTAGAACTACGCACTGTGCCCGAAACCCCGGAAGACGTAAGGGACCTAAGAGAAGCAATTGCCCGCAGTGCAATTGACAGACTAAAAGCTCTTGCCCTGGAATACAAGCAACTGAGTAACTGCAATGCCCAAACATATGAGAACCTCACCAAGAATCCAGAGTTACAGGCACTGGAGTCACAACTCTAGGAAGGGAAGCAACATGTAGACACACTACAAGCACAGTTGAAGGCCTTGTCGGCTGTAGAGAGAATGAAGTGGTCTCAAGAGAAACGCACTGCCCAACAACAGATCCATATGATTCAAAGAAAAGTTATGGAAGTAACTCAACAACTCCAACCAGTACAAGATAATGTGTGCCAACTGTTCACAGAGGTTGAAAGCTGAGGAGAAAATCTAGAACAGGTTGTCACCGCAGCAGAACAACGCCTAGAAGGGCATGTGAATGACACAGTGATCCAGGAGTTCGTTGAGCAAGAGTTCGTCGCACATTAGCAAGTCGAAGTAGCTCGAGTGAAGCTCGAGGCATTCAAGGAAGAACTAGTGAGACCAAAGTGACTCGGTATGAGTCACTGGTGAGTGTTGGGGGCTTGTTGGCCCTTGACCAAGTTTTGGGAGATTCTTGGTCATGTTGACCTATTTTGGACTTCGACAGCCTGTCGAAGGAGGAGAGAAAGACGAAGCAGAGATCACGGGATATCGGCCCCTTTTTGGGTCCTTTTTTGGGTTTTTGGGATTATGTAATGGGTTTGGGATGTCATCCCATGGGGTTTTACCCATTCTTAGGCCTATTTTATAATGTTTAAATAGATGTCTAGGAAATGTAAGGGAGGGAATCTATGTGATGTTAGGCTACTATTCAAATGTAAATGTATGCTAAGTGCAAGTAGGGTCTGTAAGTGCTTTATGCATGATTGTAAGATATTTGCAGAGCTAAGTGCAAGTGGTTGTAACAGACGGTGGAAGGATTTGTGCTGTAACGCAAGGAAGAAGGATATAGCGAGCTACACAGATCTTTTGTCCTATGCGCAGAAGGGTTCAGAGGCTCTATGCATGTAACCTATTGAGAAGCTAATAAAGAAGAAGAGTTGGTGGACATAGCCCCAGGGTGGGAGTGAACCACGTAAATACTTTGTTACTCTGCTCTGTGTGATGTTTTGATGCATTTATATGTTATTTTCTAAGTGCTTTGAGATGATTAGATAGATATTCTTATGCTTAGTGCTACTGATATCTGAGAATATTCGATCTGATCTACTTGAATCTTCTTAGTGATTGATCTGCTAGATCTGAACTATCTACCTATGCTAAGTTCTTAAATACATTAGATTAGTGTGAATGTTGTGAAGCTCTATTTTATCAGTGAAGTGGATATTGATTTCATATTGAGGAACTAACGATGCTAAGTGCTTTATTAAGTAGTATAATCACAGATATGTTTCCTAGCTAAGGTTGCAGACACTTGAGTCCTGCAGCCACCCCTGCCTCTACCTCGGGTGAGACTTCATCTACTTCGCAGGTGTTGTTGAAAGGGCTGGTAGTTAGGGTTTTGTTGGTGCATTTTTGTAGCGTTGAACCCTGGGTTTCCTTTTAACCTATCTAGATTCTTTGATTCCATCTCGTAGTTAAGGACACATGATGGATCATTCCTGGGATTAATGATTTTATATATTTTAGGAACCGAACTAAAAGTCATTACGCTGGCTTGGGAACTAGTTAACAGAAGCATCATCCATGGAGGTTTATGGAGGTGAGCAAGTCGTCTCATGGTGAGACCTCTTGTTCTTTGGTTTGAAAAACTAAAGACCATTATCCTGGCTTGGTAACCGAAAATGATATTGTCACTTCCATAAAAACCCCTATGGTCATGATGGACCGGCTCGTGATGAGACCTTCTCACTTACAGTTTGGACCTTATGTTCTTTTTAAGAACACAGGTGATCCATTCATGGCATGAAATTCAACCTCTTTAATGATATTTACTTCAATACGGGGAAACACATCCTGAGAGTTCCTTAAGAAAAAGGATGGTGTAAGAAGTCTTAAGGTTATCATGATTTTAAAAGATTACTCCAGGTTTAGAAACAACTCCTTAATTTCAATATAACCAATACGGGGCAAGGATAATGGTGACAATCAAAATTTAATATTTACCATCAGAGCATAGTTGTATTTTATTTCAAGACCAAAGTTGAACTATCTCAAGTTGTTTGAAAATTAACAGGTATTACCATCTTTAAGTGATGTTTCATCATGATGATTAGTCTCGAACAAGAGAATAATGAATCAGAAAGATATATATACAAAACGAGGAAGAAATTCAATCAAAGGTAGAAAAGAAAGCAACACAAAAAGATGAACCAAATCAAATTTTATTGAAGAAATTCAAAACCAGAAGTCAAAATGAACCAATCAAAACAACAGAAATCAAACTTCACAAAATGATTTGGCCAAAAGCAAAACTAGGCCCACCTCTCATTGAGAAAAAGGAAGAACTATAATGTCCATATCTTTCCGTATAGGCAAGTTCTTTTCTTAAGATAACAATGCACGAGACGTTATTTTGACCAATGCTTATTATTAAAAGTCATAGAGACTACAAGGAAGTAGAAAAATCCTTAATCAGGATGAGTGCAATTATGTGCAGTGGTAAGCTATTCTTGTAAGGGTAAAAATAATGTGAATTAAAGATCAAATCCCTTATCTCTTTATTAATGCTTCATAATATTTGAAAGCATTCAAAAAACATTAATCAAAATAGTTATGAAAAGCAAAGAGAAAGGAAAAAATAGAGTTCCCTGACAACATTCAGGTGATGGTTCTCTTTGCATAACCATGTGCCTTTATAACTGCATTATTGAAAGGAAAAAAAAAATGAAAAGGAAAGAAAAACCCAAAAGGAATCTATCCCTACACCTACTCTAACTTCTACATAGACCAAAATGTTAAGTAAAATCGTATTTCCAGTGCATCCACAAGAACATATTCAATCCTGGAAGGCATAGAAAGTCGAAAATAAGAATAAAAGAATGTAGTATTTGCAGATATGAAATAAATATGTCATGCTTACCTCCTATATATTCATTTAAAAACAAATCAATCACGACCTTACCATTCTTTTGAAACTTCTTGATGTATGAATTCTCCATCCATTCTGCAATCTTGTCATGATATGGGTCATAATGACATGGAAGAATGTAAGTAAATTTGGAAACATTGTCAATGTTATGGGGACCTGACATAACCATCAGCCAAGTTCGAAGTGCCCCATCCTCCTAGCAATTATCTGAGTGTTCATCAATTTCTTCACATGGAGGATCTAAAAAACTCATGTCATGCTTACATCCTAGATATTTAGGTAGAAACAAAGCAAGCACAACTTTATCTTTATTATGAAGATTTTTTAGATACAAATCTTCAAGCCATTCTAAGATCCTGTCATAAAAATTAGGATGCAAACTATGACTATGATGAAATGTATATATCAATGGGGAACACATCATAAGAGGATTCATGACATCAATTAGATTATTGGTTTGAACACTTCCTTTGATGAGATGGAATGTTTCAAAATGCAAAGCATAATCATTAAAATTCGAATTAACCAAAGAATGAATATGAAATGTAGAATATTTGATCTCCATAAGAATGAGTGCATTGTATTTTTCAAAAATAAGTCGTGTAAAATCTTCTTGCAACGTGTCTTTTTTCCATGCGAGTGATGAAAGTGAAAGAGCGTCAAATCCGACTTCATAAATGTTGTGTTTGGAATTAATTTCACCAAATCTTGGCATATCGAAAAGATCTTATTGTGATGGAAAAGACTAAGATATTGTTGGTAAAGTATCATGTCCACCAGAATTTAAGAAGAGATTGGGATATAAAGAGTAAAAGGAATCATAAATGAGCACATGAAATTAATTTCTTGAGTTATGATATTTAACAATTGTATTCTCAATACATTCCTCTTTACTTTCCTTAAAACTTTCACTATGTTTTGGTGATAAATCCTTCAACATAATATGATCATCTAAATTTGCCTCATGTATTATAGACAATTCAAAACTTCCATGACAAAAATCTAATATTTTTTGTGGATAAGATATGATTTGTGGATGAAGGTTTAAGGTTTCTTCTTCAAATTGCAGATTTACATCTCTAATCAGTTTCATAGGAATGTTAGAATTCTTAAGATCATTTTCATCACATAATTGTTCTTCAATAACTGAATTTAAGTAATTATTAGAGTAAGAGTTAGAAGAATATGGAAATTCACCTTGACCCAACATCAAATATTCTTCCACGATAGTCGAGGACTAAATATACAATGATTTAGAGGAAAAACCAATTTGATTGTCTGTAAGAACCTTTTCAATAGATTCTACCTCCTTGCTTGTTCAAAAATTTTGGATGGATTCCTCTCATCCTGCAAACAAAATTCTTCTCGCAATTGAGTGATAGGATTTGTAATTGATTCATCATTTGCGATTGAAAATGGTTGGATGAAAAGGGCACAAACATCAGAGAGGAGATTTAGTACAAATGATATGTCATCAAGTTGAAACCTACAGAGAACGTGATGGATGCTTGTTAAAAATGCCTCTGGAGATGAATTTTCATTGATTAGCAAAGCCTGAAACTCTTCACATAATTGATTGTAATCATAGATTTCAAAAGCATCTAAAAATTCCTCTACAAATTGAAACCAATCAATAATGTGATATGTTGGAAAAGACTCAAACCAATGTTTAATCCAACCCCTAAAAGTAAAATCTCACAATTTGCATAAAACCTTTAAATCATAAATATCATGCTTGATTCATTTACACGAAAACTTGTTAAGATGGTATTTTGCAGATACATTCCCCCCACCGTCAAATATTTTGTGGATACATTCCCCTCGCCATCAAAACTGAGTTTGGACAAGAGAGAGATTATCCCTTGCTAAGAATTGTTGGACAACCCAGGGGGGGGGGGGGTGAATCAGTTGTTACTATGATTAAACAATTATGACCATTTTAAACTCTTTACAGAACACTCAATAATGATCACAATAATGTAGGGAAGTAAGCAATAGAATATTCAACATCAATCACACACATGAAATATACAGAGACAGATATTTCATGAGGAAACCCATAAAGGGAAAAACCTCTTCTTCTTGATATGATAAGTAATCTTTATTTTATGTACATTATCATTCTTATGAGCACCAACTCCTTTTGAGGATACCACCTTTGTTTTACAAGCAACAACTTGCTGAGAGCACCAAATATATGGTTTCTCTATCACCCATTAGAAGGAAGCACCAACTCCCTAAGTGTTCCATCACCAACTAGATGGAAGCACCAACTTCCAGTTACACAGGCACCAACCTGTATAATGGAGAACACTAGTTGTCCCTTGCACCACCCTACCACCCTCATTTTTTTGGTTGCAACCAGATGGAAGCTACAACTCCTTGTGTTCAAGCACCCACTTGAAACTCTGAGGACAACAATCCTCCCTAGAACCACCCTACCACCCTGAAATATAAATATTTTCTTTTCATAAATTTATCACAGTGATACAGTCTTGATCAATGGCTTACCATCCTCATCATTGTTTTTCTACAATGCTCTACTCTACCTACAACGGTGTCTTCATTATCGCATCTTCTTGAGCTTTTTGATCTTCTGCTCTGTCTCTGCATGTGCAACTTGGTTTTCTCTCTCTCTCAGATATGCATCTGTGTTCTATGTATTTATTCTGCACTTTATTCTCTATGTCTTATTTCCACTCTATGCGATATGCCTCTTCTGTGCATTTCAGATCCTCCTCACAGCATGCTTCCACCTGCATGAATAACTCTCAAAAGAAGAAACCATATCTTCTTTGCTCTGCATATATTTATCATGCCACGTCCTCTGCCACATCATACACCTCACTCTTCATTCTCTCTAGCGATCATGCTAAGTTTGTTCTTCATCAGTGGTCGTTATCCTGAGTTTCTTTGGCTTCTCTGGCAGTTACAGTCTTCGATGCTTTTCCATATGTCAATTGTCTCTATGATGAGTCTTCATATACTGGTAGTTAGCTTGAGACTCTTCAGTTCCTCTGGAAATCACCCTGAAGCTCTTCGAATTCTCTGCCGGTTATGCTCAGTGTGTTCATCATTAGTGGGAGTTATCCTGAGATTCCTTGGGTTCTCTGGCAGTTGAAACTCTTTGTCTTCTCTGTCAGTTATATCCATTCGTATTTGGATTCTTTGGATTCTAATCCCCTTCCTTCACGTGACCACTCGCGGTGACCCAATCTTTTATTAAAAAGGTTCTTCCCAATCTCATTCTAGTGAGCACTAGCTCTTTTTCACGATATGACCTTGGGCTATGAACTTCACATGACCACGTGATTGCAGGCATGTCCATAGGCGGTTTGAGGGAAACCCTCTTTTTTCCCCACAATTCACTACGAGCCTCCACGCATCCTTTCTCCAAAACCTTGGTTTCGATTGCAGCCCGCTCATGAAAAATTAAGATCCAAGCATGTTCTGGCCCCAAAATGTGACGAGACCGTCGATCTTACAATCTTAATGGTGATCCTAAAACAGGGGGATCAGATCAGACGGCTTATTTCACGGAAACAAATCAATGGTCAGATTTGACCCTTACACTCATCCTTTCATTGTTCAATCCAATAGCTAGGACTTAATCAAACATTGAGATGGATGGTTGTCGGAACTTCACCCTTCGGAATTTCAACTTCTCAAACTTACACTATCCTTCCATTGTACTATTATCAATGGTTGAGAATAAACCCAAAGTGATCTTTCAGATCAGACGACTTTTGTTCTTGCTGACATGGTCTGCCACATGTCCTTTCTGAGGTGGTCTGTTGACGTGGGTGAGATGTGTAGGCAGTGTAGTGGAATGTGGAGGTAGAACATGGTAGTGGAGTGTGACGTGTAGCGGGTAGTGGAGTGTGAAGTCATAGCGCAGAGGTGGTATGTATGAGTGGTTTGGTGGTTTACTCGGAGGGGGGGTCAGGCGGTAAGTGGTAATGAGCGAGGGGGGTCCAAGTTAAAATAATGGTGACATGTATGAGGGTTCCACAAGGAAAATACCACCAACTCATACCCCCCCCCCCATGGTTAAAGGCAGAAATCTTGGGGGGGTTCGATATGCCCTGTCAACCGTAGATCTGAGTCCTTGATTCTCGGCTACTGAGATTAACGTGCCCTTTACCCAAATTATCATTTCCTTCCACTTTAGAATGATATGACGGTTGTGATATTATTTGGATGATCTGATGGTCGAGAACATATTTCGTCTCTTCGGGTCTCCGGACTTTGGAGATTTCAAATCTCAAACTGACATCTTGAAGTGAGATTTTTTATGGAGATTAACCTCCTCACATATTTATACCTGAAATGAATGATGTTAGTTGGATTAGGATCTTATATCAATAGCCCAATATTTCTGCGATACATCTCTTCTATCTTATCTTTTCCTTCCACTTAGAATGATCCAACGGCTGATGAAAATTTGTGTTTGATCCGACATCTGACGGGTATTCGGATAATCAAATTCTCAACTCTTTAGTCACATTTAACTTACCCTTCAATTAATTCGATGCGACGGTCGAAGGATATTCGGGTGATCGTGATCTCAGATCTTAGATCTTATCCCTTTCTTATCTTGTCCTTCCACTAATTCAATATGACGTTCATCGCATTTTCTCCAGATATGATGCTCCACATTCATTTCGGATTTCAGGCTTCGTGTAATTCAACTTTCAAGTTGCCAATTCTTCCGAAGTGAGATTCCTTGAATGGTAACCTCCTCGCAAATCCACTGGATCTAACGGTTGTTGGTATTTTGGATCGGTGATCCAATGACCACTATCTCTCTTCCTCCTAAGCTTTTGATCTCTTCGACTTAGAATATTTTCTAAGTGTTCACGGGTCTCGACCTTTTCTCCTCCTGCGAGTATGTCTCTTGGACCTCATCTATAATTTTGGAAACTGTTATCTCTTTTGAGCTTTCTTTTCTTTGCATATTATTCTCTTTTCCTCTTGAGCTGATGATTTTCCTGTAAAACATTGATGTTGTTGTTCTTGCCATCAATGACAAGCACACACTTTCCTGTAAAACATGCCAACAATATCCCCCTTTGGCATTGATGGCAACCCTAAAAGGTTGTTGCTTGGACCTCCAACTGTATCATCCAGACCACTCATTTTCTCCCCCATTGACATCAATGTCAAAGAAAACATGCTCCCCCTGAGCTATTGCAGTACTTTGCGAAGGTATTAGATATTCAACCAACACATACTCCCCCTAACAGAATGGACTCTCTTAGGTTGATAATGGGGTCACGCCCAACTTCTGGCGTAGATACTCAAACTGAGCTTTTTCAAGCAGTTTAGTGAAGATATCAACAATATGATCTTTGGATGGAATATAATGCAAAGAAACAACAATGTTGGTCACCTGTTCCCTCAAGAAGTGATACTTGATGGGTATATGCTTGGTCTTGGAGTGAAATACAATATTATTTGACACACTGATTGCACTAGTATTATCACAATGAATTGGGATCGATGCAGTATAATTTACCTTCAAGTCTGCAAGTGTTTAAATCATCCATAATACTTGGGTGCAACAAGTGGTAGTTGCAATGTACTCAGCTTCTGTAGTCAATAAGGAAATGGAACCTTTCTTCTTTCTCAACCATGCTACAAGAGAATCTCCTAAGAAGAATGCACCTCCATTCGTGTTTTTCCTTTCATCCATGCAGTTATCCCAATCAAAATTTGAATAGACTAATAATTGAAAATTCTGATTCCTAGGATACCATAGGCCATAGTTCATTGTTCCTTTCAAATATTTGAATATTCTTTTGACAACTTTCAAATGAATCTATTTAGGTGCAGACTGATACCTTCCTACCATTCCAACAACATGCATTATATTTGGATGAGATGTTGTGATGTACAACAAGTTGCCTATCATAGACCTATATGAACTCTGATCAACATTAGGTGAGTCACCATCCTTGCTTAGCTTGCATTCAGTGACCATAGATGTGCTCACAGGTGTAGAATCTTCCATTTGAAACCTTTTCAATATTTCTCTTAGATATTTATCCTAAGAAATAAATAGTCCTTCGTACCTCTGAGTAATTTGCAGACCAAGAATAAATGGCAGTTCCCCTATCATAGACATTTCAAATTCAGACTGCATTGCATAAGCAAACCATTTTACCAGTGAAGCATTATTACTTTCGAAGATGATGTCATCTACATAAACAAACACAATGAGAAAATCATTACCCTTTGTTTTGATATTTAGATTGTTGTCAATTGTTCCTCTCTTGAACCCTTTGTCTTGAATATACTTATCCAATCTGTAGTACTAGGCAAAAGGAGCTTGTTTCAACCCATATAAGGCTTTCTTCAGCTTGCAAACAAAGTCAGGGTTATCTGACAGTTGAAAACCTTCTAGTTGTTCCATATAGACTTCTTCTGTTAGATCTCCATTTATAAAATATGAATTTACATCCATTTGATACATTTTAAACTTCTTATGATAAGCATAAGCAAGAAACATTTTAATAGCTTCTAATCTTTCTACGGCCGCAAATGTTTCATCAAAATCCAGTCCTTCTATTTGAGCATACCCTTTACAGACCAATCTGGCTTTATTACTGACAATTTTTCCTTGTTCATTCATTTTATTCTTAAACACCCATTTGGATCCAATTACATTCTTATATGTCGATCTAGGAACAAGCTCCCAAGTATTGTTCTTCTCAATCTGATCCAGTTCCTCGTTCATTGATTTTAACCAATTTACATCTTCATTGGATTCATTGAAGTTCTTGGGTTCCACCATGGATATGAAGGCTATATGTGATTTCTCGATGCCTTTGATTATCCTTCTCCTGGTTTGTACACCTTTGTATTTCTCACCAATTAGCTGACTTGTAGGATGATTCTTTTGAGTAATTCTGCAGGAAGGGTTTGATGTTGTCTACTTATTTGACTCTTCCTGAGTGTTTGTATCTTCATCTGACTTGGAGTCTTCTTTTTCTGATTACTAGACCTATTCATGTTCAACTTCAACTATATCCTTTATGGTTGATTCAATTTTTCTCACCTCTCTTACTGGGATTCCTTCATCAATTTTTATGTCAATACAATCAACCAATTTATGCAGCCTCTTATTATAGCATTTGTATCCTTTACTATTTTTAGCATACCCTGAGAAGATGTCTTCATCAACCCTGTCATCATACTTGCCAAGGTTTTCATTATTATTCCTTATGTATCACTTACTCACAAAGACTTTGAAGTATTTGATTGAAATAGGTCTTCCATACCACAATTCATAAGGTGTCTTGTCACTGTGTGGTCTGAGGTGAGATTTGTTAAGAATATGGATTGTTGTGTGTATTTCTTCTACCCATTAGGTTGACCAATGTTCTTCTCATTCATCATTGACTTGGCCATTTTTTTAATTGTTCTTTTTTGCCTCTCAACTACTCCATTTTGTTGTGGAGTTCTTGGGATTGTGTATTCTCTTTTGATCCCATGTTTATCATAGAATTCCTTGAAATCACTTGACATAAATTATCCTCCTCTGTCTGATCTTACAACCTTTAATTTGTTCCCTGTTTGATTCTCAGTTAAAGCCTTAAATATATAAAATTTCTCAAATCCTTCATCTTTTTCTTTGAGAAAAGAAACCCAAGTGAGTCTGGAGTAATCATCAATGATCAGCATGAAGTAGTTTTCTTTCCTTGTGCCTTCCTGTCTTGATGGTCCACATAAATCCATATGAACTAATTGGAGTGGTTTCTCTGTTGAAGTAGAGCTCTTGGATTTAAATTGTGTCCTGGTTAGCTTTCCTACCTGGCAAGGTTTACACAAAGAATCTTGTGGCTTTGATATTCTTGGAAGATACTTTACTACCTCAAGATTCTTGAGCTTGATTAAGTCGTCAAAGTTTATATTTCCAAGTCTCCTATGCCATAACCAGCCTTCATCATGTTTTCTTAGATGACACTCTTCTCTATCTTCTATCAATACATATACATTATTATTTGTCCTTATACCTTTATCCAACACTTGTCCTGAGTTTACAGACTTTATCTTACAATCTTTGGAAGTGAACACCACTTCACATCCTCTATTACACATTTGACTTACAATGAGAAAATTATGTTTCATCTCATCTACAAGTAGAACATCCTGGGATTTTCCTTTACCATTTCTCAAACTCACCATCCCTTTACCCTTTATTTTACCTGGTTCATCATTTCCAAAGGTCACATTTCCTATTTTTCCTTTACTTATAGATAGAAACTTATCCTTGTCTCCAGTCATGTGCTTGGAACATCCACTATCTATATACCATGGGCATTTTTGTTTTTGAGATGAAAGTACTAGACCACATTTTTCACTATCTTTCTTTTTCCATGTGCTGGCATTTTTGGCTAATGGTTTTATCCTTGGATCTACTTTGTAATTATTCAAATGGCAGTTTGCAGCTTTGTGGCTGAAGTTATGATAGTTATATCATTTGAGCTCATTGTTCAATAGGTCAAAGTGATTGGTGCAACTTTGTCTACTCATTATTTGTTTAGTTCTATGTTGCAAAGATTGGTTATTTCTTGATTTCCTCGGTTGCATGTCTCTAAACTTAATTTGACAATTTGCAATCTTATGACCAAAATTAGAGCAGTAAAAATAGTAACCATGGAAGAAATTTTGGTACCTGAAGGATGGCCTTCTTCTTGGCATTTGTTACTCCATCTTCTGATATATATTTTTTTTATTAGGGATCATCTTGTCTTTATTAGCTTCTGGTGACAGAGTACTCACATGGTCTGATTGTGTACTGACTTGGAACTTGATCATATTTACTAGCTCTTTGCTTTCTGGTCATTTGTTGCTTGAACCATTACATAGCCTAAACCGGACTTCACCAAAGGATATCTTTGTTTTCTCAGAATTTTGTTTAGTTCTGTTGAGGCTTTAATGCTTGGAAGATTTTGGAGATACAATGCTTTAAACTTCTCCATCTCTTTTCTAGTTTTTACTACCTCTTATTCCAAGGCTTCACATCTTGCCTTCTTCTATGATAATTGTTGTTTCAGAATGTCCTCTATTTTCTTTGCTTCTTCTAATTCCATTTTTAGCAGGGAAAAGTTTCATCAGATTTTTACTATCTTTCTCGAACTATATCAACAATTGTTTTTGCTTTCTCTTATTAAGTCTGAGTCTGTCAATCTTCCAAAGCATTGATCAACTCTCCTTCCAAGTTAACCATAGCTTCTTCATCATCAAGATCACTTCATGTTATTTTATTATCATAATCCTCTTTGGCCATAAGCATGAATTCGTTTACCTTATCTTCACAAGAAGAGTCACTATCTGTGTCTCCTAAAGAGTCATCATTGTTTACACACAAACTTTTATTTTTACCAAATCTATTGGATTTGTACTTCTCTTCACCTTCAAATTTTTGGCCCTTCTTCTTGTGTGGACACTTAGATGCAAAGTGACCTGTATTTCCATAGTTAAAATATTTGAAGGGCAACTTGCCTTGGTACTTGCCTGATCCTTTCTTTAGTCTTCTCATAATTTTTGCTTCAATTTCATCAGGCTCATAATCCTCATTCTTATCTTCTTTAAATGATGCTTCTCTAGAGGTGGTTTTATCCTTTCTAATCCTCATTTCATAAGAAGTTAGAGTTCCTAGAAGTTGATCAATAGACAAGGTCTTAAGATCATTTAGTTCTTCTATTGCAAAAAATTTTGAATTAAATCTATTTGGTAGAGATCTTAAAATATTCTGAACTAAAAATACGTCTTTAATTTTCTCACCAAGACCCTTCATGGCATTCAAAAGCTCCTCAACTCTTAAGAAAAAATTATTTATTGTTTCATCTTAATTCATATTTAGTTGTTCAAACTATAATCTATAGGTTTGAAGCTTGGAATCCTTTACCTTCTCATTACCTTCATAATTGCTAATGAGTTTGTCCCACATTTCTTTGGTAGATTCTAAGTGCATAACTTTTACAAAAAAAAATTCTGCAAGCCCACTCAAAATAACATTCATAGCCTTAGAATTGAAGCTGAATTCTATCTTGTCATCCTTATTAGCTAATACAATTGGATTTACATAACCAGTGTCAACCACATCCCAGACATCTGCACCTAAAGCCATTATGTAGGTTCTCATCGTAACTTTCCAGAAGCCAAAGTTTGTTCCATTGAACAGGGAGGGATTATTGGTTGAAGTTCCTTCATGATTTGTCATGTTTAAGCTTACGGATCTACCTTTAAATAAAAGGAATTGGATCTGATGCTAATCGTTGGACAACTGAGAGAGGGGGGGTGAATCAATTGTTACTATGCTTAAAAAATTATGCCCATTTTAAACTCTTTACAGAACACTCAATAACGATCACAATAATGCAAGGAAGTAAGAAATAGAATATTCAACATCAATCACACACATGAAATATACAGAGACAGATATATCCTGAGGAAACCCATAAAGGGAAAAACCTCTTCTTCTTGATATGATAAGTAATATTTATTTTTTGTACATTATCATTCTTATGAGAACCAACTCCTTTTGAGGCTACCACCTCTATTTTACAAGAAGCAACTTGCTGAGAGCACCAACTCTCTAGTTTCTCTAGAACCCACTAGAAGGAAGCACCAACTCCCTGAGTGTTCTAGCACCAAATGGATGGAAGAATCAACTTCCAGTTACACAGGAACCAACCTGTATAACGGAGAGCACTAGTTCTCCCTTGCACCACCCTACCACCCTCATTTTTTTGGCTGCAAACAGATGGAATATACAACTCCCTATGTTCAAGCACCCACTTAAAACTTTGAGGACAATAGTCCTCCCTAGCACCACCCTACCACCCTAAAATATAAATCTTTTCTTTTCATAAATTTATCATAGTGATACAGTATTGATCAATGTCTTACCAGCTTCATCATTGTTCCGGTACACTGCTCTTCTCTGCCTGCACCAGTGTCTTCATTCTTGCATCTTCTTGAGATTTCTAATATTCTTCTGTGTCTCTACATGCACAAATCAGATTTCTCTCTCTCTCTCTCAGATATGCATCTCTGTTCTATGTCTTTCTTCTACGCTTTATGCTCTGTGTATTATTTCCATTCTATGTGTTATGCCTCTTCTATGTGTTTCAGATCCTCCTCATAGCACGCTTCCACCCGCATGAATAACTCTCAATAGAAGAAACCATCTCTTCTTTGTTCTGCATATATTTATCATGCCAAGTCCTCTACCAAATCACACACCTGACTCTTTGTTATCTCTGGCAATCGTGTTGAGTTTGTTCTTCATCACCGGTCATTATCCTGAGATTCTTTGTCTTCTCTGGAAGTTACAGTCTTCGACATTTTTCCATTTGTCAATTGTCTCTATGATGAGTCTTCATCCTACTGCTAGTTACCTCGAGACTCTTCAGTTCCTCCGGAAATCACCCTAAAGCTCTTAAAATTCTATGGCAGTTATGCTCAGTGTGTTCATCATCAGTGGGAGTTATCCTGAGATTCCTTGGCTTCTCTGGTAGTTTAAACTCTTCATCTTCTCTGTCAGTTACAACCATTTTTCTTTAGCTTCTTTGGCTTCTAAGCCCCTTCCTTCACGTTATGACTGGTGGTGACCCAATCGCCTATTGAAAAGATGCTTCCTGATCTCGGTCTAGTGAGCGCTATCTCTTTTTCATGATATGACCTTGGGATATGAACTTCACGTGACCACGCGATTGCGGGCGCGTCCATAGGAGGTTTGAGGGAAACCCGCTTTTCGTCTCGCAATTCACTACAAGCCTCCACGCATCCATTCTCCAAAACCATGGTTTCTATTGAGGCCCTCTCATAAAAAATTAAGAACCAAGCATGTTTTGGCCCCGCAATGCAACTGGACCGTCGATATTACAATATTGACAGTGATCCTGAAACGGACAGATCAGATCGGACGGTTTATTTCACGGAAACAAATCAATGGTCAGATTTGATCCTTACACTCATCCTTTCATTGTTCAACCTGACAGCTAGGACTTAATCAAACATTGATATGGGTGGTTGTTAGAACTTCTCCCTTCGGAACTTCAGAATTTCAACTTCTCAAACTGACAGTATCCTTCCACTGTAACATGATCAACGGTTGAGAATACACCTGAAGTGATATTTCAGATCAGATGACTCGTGTTCTTGCTGACATGGTCTGCCACATGTCCTTGATGAGGTCGTCTGTTGACATGGGTGAGATGTGTAGGAAGTGTAGTGGAATGTGGAGGCATAGCGTGGTAGTGGAATCTGACGTGTAGTGGGTAGTGGAGTGTGACGTCAGAGTGCGGAGGTGGTATGTATGAGTGGCTTGGTGGTTTACTCAGAGGGGGTGTTAGGTAGTAAGTGGTAATGAGAGAGGGGGGTTCGAGTTAACAGAAAGGTGACATGTATGAGGGTCCCACAAGGAAAATACCACCAACTCAAACCCCCCCCCCCCATGGTTAAAGACAGAAAGCTCGAGGGG
>SNQJ01S0004538.1:80133-94558 GCA_010110895.2 Picea sitchensis
GGTTAAAGACAGAAAGCTCGAGGGGGTCTGATATGCCCTGTCGAGCATAGATCTGAGTCCCCGATTCTTGGCCGCTGAGATTAGCGCATCCTTTACCCAACTTATCATGTCCTTCCACTTTAGAATGATCTGATGGTTGTGATCTTCTTCGAATGATCCGATGATTGAGAACGTATTTTGTCTCTCCGGATCTCCAGACTTCAGAGATTTCAAATCTCAAATTGACTCCTTGAAGTGAGATTTTTTCTGGAGAGTAACCTCCTCACATATTTATACCTGAAACAAATGACGTTCATTGGATTAGGATCTTATATCAACAACTTGATCTGTCTGTGATGCATCTCTTTGAGCTTATCTTGTCCTTCCACTTAGAATGATCCAACGACTGACGAAAATTCATGTTTGATCCAATGGCTGACGGGTATTCGGATAATCAAATTCTCAACTCTTTAGCCCCGTTTAAATTACACTTCAATTAATTTGATTCGACGGTTGATGGATATTCGAGTGATTGTGATCTCATATCTCATCCCTTGCTTATATTGTTCTTCCACTAATTCAATCTGACGGTCATCGCATTTTCTCCAGATTTGATGGTCCACATTCATTTTAGATTTCAGGCTTCGGGTAATTCAACTTTCTAGTTGCCAATTCTTCCGAAGTGATATTCCCCAAATGATAACCTCCTCACAAATCCACTGGATCTAACAGTTGTTGTTATTTTGGATCAGTGATCCAACAGCCATTGTCACTCTTCCTCCTTATCTTTTGATCTCTCCAACTTAGAATATTTTCTAAGTGTTCATGAGTCTCGACCTTTTCTCCTCTTGTGAGTCTGTCTCTTGGACCTCATCTGCAATTCTGGAAACGGTTGTCTCTTCTGAGCTTTCTCGTTTTTGCATATTGTTTGTTTCTCCTCCTGAGCTTATGATTTTCCTGTAAAACATCAATGTTATTGTTCTTTCCATCAATGAAAAGCACACGCTTTCCTGTAAAACATGCCAACAGGAATATCAGGTAATGAGAAGTGGAAAGCATGTTCCAACACAGTGATTTGGGAAGGAGCCATGAAAAATTAAGAAATTGAAGAAATTGACTCCAAATAGTTAGCTTGTCATCTAACCTGCCTTCTAGTGCATTATAGGATGACATAGAAGAAGAATTATAAATTTGGAATTATGATAGGCTGAGGGGTGAAACATTTAATCATTAAATTTACCTCGGCCCTCCTTCTAGCGCCATTTGTTGACGGGCGTTTATGACACACTGTCAAATGGAAGGTTAGATCTGGACCGGGGTTGTATTATTAACCCAAGTCATTTGGTATGATCTAACCCGATGGGTTTAATGGCTCTGTTAGCCAACTAGGGTTCTAAAAACAATAAAAAGAAATAAACTAATCTAAAGATATGATTCTAACAATTGATATACTAATTACAAAATGTTAAGATAATAGTGTTACTATACAATGATTATATACAAATTGCGAGGTTTGAATAAAATCTTGAAAAAATAGTTGTTTGATAAAGTTTTTGAACAAGGTCAAATCTGAATAATACTCTTTTTAGTGTTTAACGATATTAAACAAGTAAATAATAAGCGAATACGATTGAAACAATGACACAAAAAAAGTCAAAGCTAATTAATGCAATCATCATTTCATTCATAAACAACTCTGAATAAAAGAAAGAAATGCATATGCTAACCTCTAACTGATCAGCCATAAAAATCTAAGTTCCTTTTCCTGCGTTGTATGAGCTTTTGTTTGTCCTGTATTAAGATGAAACCTATGACAGAGACAATCATAGAACTTCCTGAAGAAATTCAAGGAAATATTTCATGTTTTGGAGTGAATTTATAACAGCAGAAAAATAACTAATTAAATATCTTGTGACCTCAAGATAACCAAAAATTGAGGACGAAATAAATCTCAATCCTGAGCATTTATGCTATCAATCATTTAATATCATAAGTAAACTCAAAAATAACTAAATAATTGATCGATCATAGGTACAAACTAGACCAACAAATCATGGACGACATTTAATAATCAGTGATATGAAATATCATGTGAAGACAAGACTAAACCTAAATAAACACTAATAACATCTCATAACATAGAAATAATTGGAGAATACAATGAAACAAGCATTGCACAATTCACACAAGTCTAAAGCCAACAATAAATTGTTTTCCCATATCACTTCCACCATCATATGTCCATTCTGTAATCTAGAAAAAGTTGTCCACTCTCACAGTTTCAAACATCCCTTTTAAATCCCAACAAAGATTATTGATCTCATATCTTAAGATAGGTTCAGATCTCACAAAAATAATATCGGTTTTAACAGCAAATTCGAGTTTGTTTGATAACAGGACAATTCATCATAAAATAGCATGAGTTGGTTTATAATGATCTTGTCCTAATACTATTTAATAGATGTAAAAAAAATTATGTTCAAAACTGACTCCATGACACATAACTGAAGTATATCAACATCTGCTTCCTCCATATTAATCCTTGGTTTATGAGCTGGAAACTTCTTTGACGAATTTAGGTGAAATCTGGAAAATTGCACTTCAAAGAACGACATGTACCTGCTAAACCGTTCACCATTTATGGAATCTTCTCACGAGTAATCTAAAGAAACCCATTATGCAAGTGGTTTTTAGCGGTTTCTCAAAATTCTTCACCATTTTCCCATAATGTGCCCTGCAAAATTACCTCTCCATTTTGTTGTGGATGAAATCTTGAAAACTCAGCCTTGAAGATTCACTTGAAGATCCTAGAATATGTCATTTCTGGAGAAACCCTTCTAGGTATAGGTAAATAGACCTTTTTCCTAGATGGGTTTTCGACGGTTTCCCAAAATTCCTCTTTGTTTGTTTGTAAATTGGTTTCAAAATCCGCTCCCTGTGGAATGACGGGAATCCCCAAACCTGCTATTTTTTATTCTTTCTTTGATGCGAGAATAGCCAAACAGTTTATGATCTATTTGCATCTCCAATTTGACGTCATGTAAAAATACCACATGCTTCATCACTTGATTTCGTAGGGCACATGAATATCCTCGAGCTTATCACCGGGTCAAACGATAACAAATTACTCCTTAAAAATAATCAATGAAAACATAATTAACCAACCACTAACTATTAAGAGGATACCCATAGAATCGTAGTCAATATTCACAATACCATTCAGATATATATTGATCAAAAATCCCAACGCATCAATCATTTAACCATTTTAAGAATGGTTGCGAGTGTTATTGGTGTCTAAAGCATGCATGTTTCAATATGATCCCAATATTTAATGAGAGTGACATCTGCAATGGTAACCACATCACCAAAGTGTCGATGATGTTGCACCATGTTTATGGTGTGTTGGCTCAAAATTCATTGTTCAAAGCTTGAAAGTTTTGACCCCATATATAACATGTGTTTTTGCCATAAGAATTCTACGTTGAGTTCCATGCCAATTCGAACATATGATAATTCAAGTATCGGAATAAAGGTTGAGATAAGGTTCTTATATAATTGGTATTACAAGATTAAGTGAGATCATTACAACCTTATGGAGGCGTTAGCATCATCCAACCCTCGTGTCATTTGATAATTATTCATGACCCATCTTTGTTATAGAAAAGGGGTTATGTAGGATGTCATCAATAATAAAATTTCAAACATTTTGTGTTATACTAACTGATCCTTTTGATATCATTCAAAGCTTGTGATAAAAGGTCATGTAAATCATTTCAAACCAGTCTTGGAACAAAACTAGTTTCAAATAGCCAAATTATGTATCTTTCTTTCAATCAATCATGAAACCTTCTAGAAACACAAGACATGAGCCATATAAAATTCTGGAAACACAACTCATCCAAGCCATAAGATCCTTCAATCAACATGATAGTCATCACTAGCCAGAATTAAATGAAAATCGATTATGTAACTCATTGTAATTGTCAAGATTCAAACAAAATTATGAAACCATAGACTTTCATGGCAGAGCTCATAATTTTTAAGACATTTGTGTATCATATTATCTAGTACCGCATATATGAGTTTGTCTCTCATACATTCAAATTTGACCTAATGTGAACAAATTTCATATTAAAAAATGTGTCGCCATAAGCTTTCGCACCTGTAAGGTCATTGTTACTTTTCCATATTTCCAACCAAGCCATTCTTAAAGTTCAAAAGAAACAATGATATACAACAGAAAAATTCAATAAGAGGTAGTGACAAATTCCCAAATCATGAAGTTCGTTCATTGGCATCAAAACTCTGTAGAAAACGAAATGAAATAGTGTTTGAATTTCATGTTGGAAGTCATGAAATTAAAACCAGATAAAATAAAAGAATACAACATTAAGACCACAAAAATATATAAATGATAACAATAAATAAAATCATATATACATGCCAAACAATGAATTTAAAAATCTCATGTTGTAAATTAAGTTATTCATAAAAATACTGAAAACATGAGATGGTTGTTGGGCTTCCAACAAATACTCTGCTACTTTATTTATTAATAAAATCTAGGTTTCATTGTATTGGTGTACTCTCTATATTTATGTGTGTGTTCCATTTCGTTATCATTATAATATGGATCAGTGGTATCAAAGAAATATGCTCTGTGTTATTTCTCAATGCATATCACCGACAAGGTTAAGGTATAGAGAGTTGGGTCTCAAGGTTGTCGTCGGCCCAAGAAACCTCCCATGGAAGAAGAAAATAGATATGACAGAGCAGGAGATCCTATCTAGATGTTTCTTGAGGAAGACCTCATGAAATAGAGGAATGAGATGATGGACAACTTCACCTAGATCCTTCGATGATTACCGACAGTAGGCGAGGCACCTTCAACAAGGAGCCATTTCGGAGGTGCGACACCTTTCAAGGTACAATTTAACTTCGATATCCCTTTATTTGAAGGTCAGATAGATGGAGATGATTTGGATAAATGGTTAAGATTGTTAGAGGGTTATTACGTTGTTCAAAAAATTTCAGACATCGAAAATATCGCCTTTGAGCTCCTTAAATCCCTTCCCCATGTCAAATATTGGTGGGAAATTTACTGGGAGAGACACAATGAAGACAATTCAATGACAATCAAGAATGGACCCACTTGGGCGGACTTTGTTTATTCCCTCAAGGAGGAATTATATCCTATTGGAAACTATGATGACCAGTACACAAGATTGATGACTCTACATCAAGGGAGAGATCACCAAATAGTTTCTGAGCACACCAACATATTCCATACCTTTCACTCAAAGTTGGGTATCAGAGACTCTGAGCGACACCTAGTTTTGAAGCACCACAAAGGCCTAAACAAGTACATCCAAATAGAGATGGATTTATTGGACATCTCCTCTCTCAAAGACACTTATTGATATGTTGTCAAAATCAAGAAAAAAATTAAGCAACAGAATAAGAAGGAGTTCGGGTCTACAAATATGCAACAACAAAAGTATGGTAAAGGTGGACCTAGTTCACAAAACAAGGGATAGAGTAAGGAAATAAAACCTCAAGACAACCATTCCAAGCCACAAGAAAATAAGGCTAATGCGAAGATGAATAAGGACACTGGAAAGTGGTGTGAGTTCCACAAAATCCCATGGCACAACACTGATGAAGGACACTTGAAACACTCATTATTGTCTGAGCTTAAATAAAAGAAGTCAGACCCTAAATTAGACTTTGATTCAGAAAAAATAAAGTGGATCATCGATATAGAACCTAGTGCTACCATAACAACTGCAAAAATCCAACCAGATGAGTCTGAGGAGCTTGAGGAGGGGAAGTGCCTTGTCCATTCACATATGTGGGTGAAGGGAACCCCACTACATTTCATTGTTGACAGTGAGATCCTGAAGAACCTAATCATAGTTGAGGTCATCAAGAGGCTGAAGCTGCCAACATGTCGCACCCTAAACCATACACCATCGGTTGGTTGAGCCAGCGATTAGACCTTTGCATCAACCAACAGTGTCGCATGTCCTACAACATCAAGCCCTTCAAATATGACATAATGTGTGATGTTTCCCCACTCGAAGTTTGTGATGTTATCTTAGGACAACCTTATATATGGAAGCGTCATGTTGTTTATGAGTCCCAACCCCATAGTGTCATTGTTACTTTTGGAGGTTATCCCTATAGGGTACCATAGGTAGTTTTGACTATTGCAATTTCATTGATCTCGACAAAATAGTGCCAGAAGGTAATCTATCAAAGTGCAAAGTTTTTCCTCTTCATGGTCTAGCCAAAAGGTGAATGAAAGTTCATTGCAAATACCACAACCTGTGCATAGGATCTCTCTACACAACAGAAGCAAGTGGACAAGGTTGTAGTGGAATATAAAGATATATCCACTTCACCTATAGGAGTGCCTCTACACTATCAAGTCAAACATTCCATTGACATGATATGTGGTGCACCCTCACCCAATGCTCCAATATGCAGGTGCTCCCTTATGAAGATTGAGGAAATAAAGCTTTAGATTCACAAGCTCATCCGCAAGGGACACATTCGACCAAGATCCTTGTGTGTCATGGGAGCCCAATTGTATTGGTACAGAAGAAGGATGGGACATGGTGACTCAGTATTGATTATAGATCCCTTTACAAAGATCACTATCAAGAACCAACACTCAATCCCTTGGATTGACAATATTCTTGATCATATTAAGGGTTTCAAGTTCATTATTAAGATTGATCTAAATTTTGATTTCCACTAGATTTCAATAGAACAAATCGATGTATGGAAAAAAACCTTCAAATCTAAAGAGGTCCTTTTTGAATGGTTGGTCATTCCCTTTGTGGGGTAAAATATATGCATTAATTTACCAACATTAAATTATCAACCGAGAGTTTGTAAACTTGGATATGCAAGCAAAAGAAATGAAGGATTGGAGCTTATTCTAACCTATGCTAACAACTAATGCCAACAAGCACACTTCTAAATGAATGAAAGTAGAACTAGAAGTAAAATAAAAGTGCAGAAATAAAAAAGAAATTTAAACAATGGAAAAACCAAATTAAAGAAAACCAGCTAAAGGGAAAATCAATCAAACAAATAGAAAATGAAATCTAAATTAAAACCATGCAATTGAGATGTTCGTCAAAGCTTCACCCAAGAATAGAAAGTTAGTTTTGTTTATGTACGAAAATGAATGTGCGGGTATGGGATTTATGTACAAGAATGAGATTGATTTGTATGGATATTTCATTTAACGTTGCATTCACACTTATATAATAATAACATTTAACAATATTTAACAAAACTCTAATGAATAAAAAAATACATAATTACAACATAACAAATATTATAACAATATTAACAAAACATTACAGTCAACATAACAAATACACTTCTAAATAAATGATTAGCAAAATAGTATAAACATGTAACAACACATTATTTCTATTAACGAAATATTATAAATTTATAATGAATAAACAATAACAAAAGGTTATAACAAAACAATATATGTAATAGACAAGTTTTACACATGTATTAACAATCAAACATTATATATTATGCACATCTCAACAATTTAAATAATAATTAACGAAAGACAAAAACAACAAACAAATAACAATGTAATGTAATGGATATAACAAAACAAACAATATAAAAGAAGTCAGATATCGGATGCACAATACAAACCTTCGTAAAAACTTAAAAAAAAAATGTCAAACCTATGTACGAACTCAACCAGGAATGAATATTTACAAAGCTAATTGCAGCATTAAATGAATACGGCGAGTGGAAGATGAAATGAAATGTTGAATAATGGGATGCGTAAAGTGATATGTAGAGGCCACAACTTGCAAATGGACAGATCGTGAGGTTTTATGAATTGCAGAAGGTGATGACTGATCTAAAATATGTGAGAGAACGAAGTGACAGAAAAAGAAAAATCGTAAGATTGCAAGTGCTCTTTTTGAGGATTGATCTCATGAAATTATCAAATTAAAATAATGCACATTGAAATTAAACTCATGCAAAAATTAATCAAAACAACAATCTAATTAATAAATAAAAAAACACAAAAATTAAACACACAAACAAATCTAATTAGCAAATATAAAGAGGCAGATTGTTACCCATGATTGAGTGGCCCTTCCCAACCTGACTAAAGCTTCCGAGAAAGATACCAAATCACAAACTGCTCACGCCAAAACCAATTCTCCAAAATACCATCCTATCATTGTATTGAAATAAATCTCAAAATTACATTATTCTGAGATGGTTCTCACATAATAATTTTTAAAAAGAATAATAAACATGTTCCCCATCCCCCTATTAGAATCAATAATTAATAGAAGAATTATATAACTCAAGTAGAGAGATGATAACATCCCCTACTTCTTCGTGAGACAAAATACCAAAAATGGAGATGGCAGCAACAAATCAACTATCCTTGGCTTTGCAGGACCAACTTAGAAAAATTGGTTTCGATCCATATCTTCCATGTGATGGCTACAACCAACTGAATATTCTCATACTAATTTAATTGATCTGATATCCATTTGACGTCAAACTCAAGGCCAGGTCACCAAATCTGGGCATGGTGTTTTCAAATTTGGACATACTATGAAATTTGTGAAAGTGAGAGTTAAGGAGCCAACAATAACTCCTCAACCATTCCTATTTTTGGAAAACAATTCACTAGAGACACAATTTTCCATCCTGGGAGAAAAACCCATGTCTTAGAATCCTCATATTATTATTTATTTGCACAAAAATCGAGGGCGAATTTGAATGTCCAAAATTTTTATTAATTTTGGTTGAATTATTCCCCCTGAGCTGGAGGTCCACGTGTGTGACCTGGGTGTATTTTGACAGATGAGTCTGTATGTCGACATCACTGCAGAGAAAACCCATGTTTCTTATTTTTTTCCTCAAAGCACATGATTATGGTAAACAACGACAGGTACTGGAATGACAATATTGGGGTGGAAATGTTGAACTGTTGTTATGGTACAAGAATATTGATTGTGCTAGTACAAGAATCACACTTCACAAATCATCATAAGTAAACCATGATATAATCATATTTAAACCACTAAAAAGATAGAAAAGATGATGTATGAACCACACTGGATATAATGACGAATGTTGGCATTTAATTAGGGTTTATGGTGTGTATTAACAACAAAATGTGGGAAAAGGTGTAATAATTAATGTTTTTGTATAGCAGAAAACATGGAAAAAGTGGAGCTAAACACCCTTTTTGCTTGATTAATGCTCTAAAAAAATCCATGAGGATGATCAATGGTATCTTGTGGTCATTCACAAACTCTTTTGTGGTCGTATATTTGGATGATATCCTCATATTCAGTCGAATCTGGGAAAAACATCTGCAACACATCTAGTAGGTCCTAAGCACCCTGCAACAACACAAGCTATATGCCAATATGGAGAAATTCTCATTTGACATGCATTGAATTCGATACGTGGGATACACTATGGATGAACATGGGGTGCATATGGACTGACCAATATCCAATTCATTCATGACTAGCCTGCCCCAAAGACTATGTCAAAGTTGTGTAGCTTCTTGGGCCTCGCCAACTTATACCATAGGTTTTTGTTGGGATTTTGTCATATCGCTTAGCCCTTAAGTCAAGTGAAAAAGGGTGGAGCTAAAGATGAATTTTCCTGGTCTAAATCATAGCAGAAATCATTCCATGATCTAAAACATTGTCTCTTCTCTACCCTAGTACTCATGATGCCAAACCTACAAAACCATTTGAGATTGAGACAGATGCCTCTAACTATGTTATTGGTGCAGTCCTCACTCAATAGGGACATCCAGTGACCTATCATAGTGAAACATTATATGATGTTGTCAACAGATATCCCCCCCTATGAAAAAGAGATGTACTCCATTGTGAAGGCATGTCGACAGTGGAAGAATTATATTTTGGGAAAGGAAACAATCATCCACACTAATCACAGTCCTCCACAATTCATGCAAATGCAAGGAAAGTTACAGAATGATCATTGGTTGTGGAGCCTGATTATCTTCCTGATTCAGAGGTCTTTGTTTTTAGTCATGTTTATACCCCATGAAGATTCTACACCTCATAATATTGTACACTCCTCCACGTGGGGGGGTTGTAGGGGGGGCTTTCCCCCCTTGCGAGGTCCGAGGGCCAGTGGGGGTTGGGCGGTGAAGCCCCTGAAGGAAAAATTTCCTTGTAAATGTATATTGTAATTTCATAGTCAATATTGATCATTCATCATTAAGTCACAGATTTGACGGTACAGATAATGTTAAGGTTTTCTTCCCTAGAAGGAAACCCTCTTTTATGAGGGAATTGTATTGTAGCTATGTATTTTATCGTGAATATTGTATTCTGAGAGAGGAGACTGTGAGAGAAAGAAGAGGAATTTACAGTGGGTGTGTTGTAGGTTGTATGCCTTCATTTTGCTGGATAATAAAAATGAAGGACATGGAAATTTCTCTAGTGGATGTGTCCCACACTAGGTGAACCACATATATCTTTATCTCTATTGTATTGTGTATCTTTTGTGTTTTATTTGCACGTTTTATTTTATTTTATTGCTCCACGATCCTGTTTTTATAACAATGACTACCATCATAAGTGGTCCACATACCTGCAATAATTCCACTTGAACATCATGTACAAGAAGGGAAACACCAACCATGTTGTATATTGCCTCAGTCGACCCTCAGTTGTGGCACTTACCATAGTTCTTAACTCTTGTGGCCATGAGACCTCTAGGTGGAAAAAATTATACAACAATGAATTAGACTTTGTTGCTACCTATCAGACATTGAGCACAGAAAAATTGGTTCTACACTTTCATCTCTAGGATGGATTGTTATGACATATGGGCCACCTTTGTGTACCTTCAAGAGAGTGTGCAAATATTATTTGGAAATCTCATTATAGTTGGGTGGTAGGACATTTAGGCATGGAAAAAAATGGCAATACTGCAAAAGTATTTTTATTGTCCAAAGCTTCAACAAGATATCAACAAGTATATCAAATCATGGACTACCTATGCCATCACCAAATCTGCCATTAAGAAATAGTGGTTGTACACCCCTCTGTCTACTCCTGATAGGAATTGGGAGTCCACATCCATGTATTACATGTCTGGTCTACCTTCAACCAAGCATGCTAATGAATGTGTCTTCGTGTTCATTGACCGATTCTCTAAGATGGAAGTTTTGACACCCTACAAGGAGAGTGTCACAGTCAAGGCCACTACTAAGTTCTTCCTCGAGTGTGTTTGGGTCTATTTCAGGATACCATAGAATATTATTTCAGATCATGATAGTAGGTTCTTGAGTAAATTCTGGTCCAACCTATGGTCATTGATGGACACCAAGTTCACCAAATTAACTGCCTTCCACCCCAAAACCTATGGATAGATGGAGGTAGTCAACATGGTGATTATGTGGCATAGCCTAAGAATGTACAACTCCAAACATTATCGCATCTGGGATGAGATTATTTCTTATGTTCGGAATAACGACAAGCGAGTCCTTCATAGCTCTACTAGACACAACCCTTTGCAGGTGTGCTTGGGGTTCCAACCATTGGACCTAATTGATGTAGCTCTACCCATTGCATCCACACAAGAAGAATCTTTCCATGCTCAAACTAAGGTTGATAAGGTCATCATATTTGTTGAAAACATTCACCACATTCTCCAACAAGTCCATGACATCTTACAGAAAGCCAATGCCAAGTACAAGTAGCGACATGACCAACATTGAGTTCCACAAAAATTTTAGGTTGGTGATAAGGTATCGTTACATTTGCAGAAAGAGTTCCTTGCAGGACCCCATCGCAAGCTTCACCCACTTCAATATGGGCCTTACACATAACCAAGGTTGTAGGTTAGAATGCTTTAGAATTAAGTATTCATCATTCCTTGGCCTACATCTAGTCTTTAATGTGGAGCTCCTTTGCCCATATTTTCCTACTCTACTAGAGACCTTAGAGGCAGTTGAGCACTTGGCCCCTATATAAATGAACCATGATTTCCTTGAGAATGATACGGTCGATTGAATCATGGATACACAGATGAAAGACACCCACCAATATAGCATACATCTCTAACAGGTCGTCAAACCAGAGAAGCTTATTCATCAAGGCTTGGCTCACCAAGAGCCAAATTCAGAAAAATTGTCCTCATCTAATGAGGGGACTTGACACAATAGATACCAATGCTCCCTAAGTGGGGAGGAATGATCCAGGTGGATATTGGTGGCCACCCAACTCTTCCACTGACTCAATATTTCTCTATCTTCTTGGAATATTTTCTACAATTTTTCGGGTCCCAAACTTTCGACATTGTTTTGAGGCCCTAAACAATTTTTTTTGGACATTCAAGGGGCCATGGGTAGCCAATGGAATTCCTTGGCCCCAGCCAAAATTTTTAATCCATGAAAAGTTGTTTGCATCGATTTATCATGCACCCCAAGCGAAGATTGTATGCAAAATTGTTTCCCCCACAAAGTTGATATGTCAACTAACCACCTCGAGGCCCGCAATACTTTTGGAATTTCATCTTCTAGGGTTAGGATTTTGATGTTTAGGGGTTTTTCCTCTCTTTTTTTTAGGCTTCATGATGTCAATGTTTCATTGAAGACTTCACGGGAGATCTAGATAAAGTAAGTACAAACAAATATTTTCAAGAAAGGACGAGAGATTCAATATGGAAGAATGAGAAAATATATTCACACTACTCCAATGAGCTAATCAATAATGATCATTGTGATACAATGAATGCGTGGAATACACTCATATATAGGAAATAACATTCCATAATTAAGAAAATCAATCAATCAGTTAGCTTTCCTTAGGAATGCATGCATGCATAATAGTGATGGTCTAAATAGAACTAGTCAGTTAACTCACACTGAACTAGTGTGTCGAAAATAGAAATTTCTTCAACACCACCCTGAACATCACTATGGAGTAAAAATGAGTTTCGTCCACTCGGCCATATTAGGTACTCATGTACAATGCAACTAATGAACATTGAATAAAAATGAGGAAAGAGGAAAATCCATGTGGGAACGAAACCCCCCCTCAAAAGACAATGCATCAAAAGAAGAAAAAGCAGTTGTTAGGCAATTTTGTTCTTCACTCGAAAAATATCCCACAAAGTATGAAACTTCTCCTCACTTAAATTCTTCGTGAAGATGTAGAAATATTTATGGATCTAATGAAGTCCTTTAGAAACCTGTCTAGCCTTGTACCTATTGATCCTGTGGACCCATTTGCACCTGAAAATATTCATTTCTGGTGGAAGTGGAACCAAATCCCAAGTCTAATTCTCTAGGAGTGACTCATACTCCTCCTGCATGGCTTCTTGCCATAATGGATTTCCCACATCTTCACTATAGGTATGTGTATCAAAATATTGAACCATATAGCAATGCATGGGCATCAAAGGTTCAGAAGATGAAAGTACATGAGAGGGATCCTCATGTTGAGATCGAGTCCTCCTTGAATCCAATGGATTCTCTCGAAGGAAACCTGCAGGCTGAAGTGTGAAGTGTGCCCTCTTGGACATCTATTGAAGCTTCGATGTTGTCTTCTTATCTGGTTGTACTATCTATTGATTTCCATGTACATAATATGAGTGTATGGAATCATCTTTGATGTCTAGAACTAATGGAAGCACAAGAGCATCTGCATGTTGCACTGGAGGTGCATGCAAAGTACTCTCCTTATGTGTAAGTAGAAAAGATGATTCATCATCAGCAAACTTAGTGAATTTATACAACCTTGATTTGTGATCTACCTCACCAATTGAAATAATGGAATCGTCATGCATGTCAAGTAAAGAAATGAAATCTGATGTAAATTCAACCTTTTTACCTTTCTGAGTGACCTGATAAACTCAAAGAAGATTCATGGAAAGATTTGGAACATGTAAAACATTCTAAAAATTGTTGTTACAGAGTTCCACTCTTCCCTCTCCTACTAATTCTACTGGAGTATCATCCCACCAATAGAGCATACATCTCTAACGGGTTCTCAAAGAAAGGCAACTTCTTCATCAAGGAAAGTGGCTCACTAGGAGCCAAATTCAAAAAAAAGTTTCCTCATCTGATGAGGGAACTTGACATAATAGATACCATTTTTCCCTAAAGGAGGAGGAATGATCCAGGTGTATATCGGTGGCCACCCAACTCTTCCACTAAATCAACAGTTCTCTATATTCTTGGAATATTTTCTATGGTTTTTCGGGCCCCAAACTTCTGATGTTGTTTTGAGGCCCTAAACAATGTTTTTTGGACATTCAAGGGGCCAGGGGTAGCCAATGGAATTCCCTGGCCCCAGCCAAAATTTATAATCCTTGAACAGTTCTTTCCATTGAGCTATCATGCACCCCAAATGAATATCGTATGCAAAAT
>SNQJ01S0004538.1:99360-110580 GCA_010110895.2 Picea sitchensis
TAAAAACTATATCAAATCCTTATAAATTTGAATATTTTTACAAAAATATCGCCAAACATTTATAGTTGGCATATGAAGGATTAGTAAGATTCGCCAAGGTTTCTACATTTTAAAACAGATTTCCATCCTTAAAATCATCCCTAGTTCATGCTTCCAAGTTGGCGTATAGCTTGTGTTGTCGCAGGGTGTGCAGAACCTGTTGAATATGTTGCAAGTGTTCAGCCCAAGTCTTGTTGTAAATGAGAATATCATCCAGATACACCACTACAAAATTATTGGTGAATGGTTATAGGATATCATCCATCATCATTAGGAAAGTGGTTGGAGAATTTGTCAAACCAAAGGGCATGACCAACCATTCAAAAAGGCCTTCCTTTGAGTTGAAGGCAGTCTTCCATACATATGTTTGTTCTATCAAGACCTGGTGGTAGCTAGAATTCAGATCAATCTTACTGAAGTATTTGTCCCCCGTGATTTGATCAAGGAGGTCGTCAATTCATGGAATCAAGTACCGATTTCTGACTATTATTTTATTCAAAGCCCGGTAATCAATGCAGAGTCGCTAGGTTCCATCTTTCTTCTATACCAGCATGATTGGGCTCCCACAAGGTGATGACATAGGATGGTTGTGCCCCTTGTGGAGTAGTTTTTGTATTAATTTCTTGATCTCCTTGTTACACATGATTTTGGTTACTCTGGTGATGTCTCTACAAGTGATGTTTTCAAGCTCCCACAACGACTTTTTGCCTGAGAAAAGTGACTGTTGTCTTCTTCCAAAAAACACATTTTTAAGATGAGTTCGCAGGCTGCCTATGTTATAGGGTGTGAGAATCCCTCATTCTCACAGGCCACCCACACTTAGGGTGCGAACTATTCGCAGTCTGCTCCATAGATAGGGTGCGAACCTGTTTTTAAGCTTGGAAAGGAGAAGAGGCCACGAAGGTTCTAGAAGGGGATCTTCTAGAAAATGAGTTGGCATTCGCATGGTTGGCATCCTACTGACTTCTCAGATTTGGTGGGATCATCCTCATCCATGTAACCATCCCTCCTTCTCCTATATATTGAAAGTTTTCTCATGGAAAATGTTAAGAAAGATTGAATGAAGAATTGGTGAAAGAATTGTGTGAAGAACCCTACTTGGATAGAAGCTTGAAGACTATATTCAGTCTATCAAGAGGAATTGGATCTTCTTCATGCAAATGCAGAGCAAGTGTGTGTGTTGGAACCAAGGGTCACTGAAAGGAAGCTTGCGACATCAAGGCGATCAGGTTGTATCTTCTACTTTCAATTAATATAATACAACGACATGTCCCTTTCCCATAAAATCACTCTTATTTTATAGCATAACTCCTTGATCATATGCATAAGTTGACATTGAATATACTTTGTTATCTTCACTTTGGTTGGTTTGTGTTGTCTTGGACCTAATTCCACAAGAGCACCGGAGCGAATAAGGAACAACAAAGATGTAAGAAAGTGATATCAAGGTATGTCACTTATTCCTTCTCTTTAGTAGATTCAATGACTACAACTTAGGGAAAGAGTTGTGTCCTGTCTTGTTTTGGTCTAGATCCATGTGGATCTAGGGAGATCTGTTAGTGTTCGCACCTACCGATTTTTCTGATAACACTCCTCATTCTCTAACAAAGAGTATCGATAGACTGGCCCATTGAGAAGCGGTGCGTCGGGGGTCAAATCGATGGGGTGCTTGACCTGGAAGTGTAGAGGTACCCCGATAGGTGAGGAGAAGACATATGAGTATTCTTCCATGACCTTATCTACTTTCTTCTGTTGTGTGGAGAGGTTGATCGTAGAGACCCTATATGTGGTTGTGATCTTTCACTTATTATGAGAGAGAATCACAAAGAAGACAAAATTCCCCGTCTGAGAGATGACCTTCCTGCATTTCTTAGCAGAGAACAAGGAAATAGCACTAGGTGGGACTGCCTCGGGTATCTTGTACAATTTCCTGTTCAAAGTAATAATAACACTACGAGGCCTAGACTCATACATAGCATGACGTTTCCATAAATAAGGTTGACCCAAAAGAACATCACAAACTTCGAGAGGAGAAACATCACACAATACCTCGTCTTTGAAGGGCTTGATATCATACGACAGTGGACACTTTTGGTTGACGTGGAGATCGCTTCCTTCGCAGAGCCATCCAATGGTCTAGGGTTGTGGGTGTAGTGTTCTTAGCAGATCCAGCCACTTGATGACCTCTACTGAGATAAGTTTCTTCTAGCTACCGCTATCAATGATGAAGTGCAATGGGGCACCTTTTACGCACATCTTTGAATGGAAGAGGCGCTCTCCTTCTTCTGGCTCGTATGTTTCACCAGGATGGAGCTTGGTGGTAGAAATGGTGGCACTGGGTTCTGCGTCAATGATTTGTCTTCCCATTTTTGGTTCTGGCTCAAAGTCAGAAACCACATCTGATTCAGAGGCTTTCACTTCAGCCACTAGGGACTGCTTTGAGCGGTAGTCAACACTATTATGCCAAGGGCTCTTATGGAAGTCGCACCACTTCTCAGTATCTTTCTTTGTCTTCTGGTGTCCTTATTTTCTTGCATCTTGGATTGTTTGTCCTGATACATTCCATATTTTCTTTGTCCTTTGTTCTGTGGGTTGGGTTTTCCCTTTCCTAGCTTTTGTTGTGAGGGGTTCCCAGGCCCAAATTTCCATGTCTTTTGTTTGAGATTCTACCCAATTTTGACGGCATATCGGTAGGCCACGCCCAAGGATGAGATGTCCAGAAATTCCATTTCATTATGGATGTATATATGCAGAGCACCATGATACTTGAGAACCATATTTCACTCTGAATATTTGATACCCAGCTTGGTGCGCAAGGTATGGAAGATATTTGTGAAATCTGGCACTACTTGGTCTCGTTCTTGCCGCAGTGTGGTCCATTTGGTATACAAGTTGTCATAACTTCCGATTGGGTAGTATTGTTCTTTAATAGCATCCTTGAAGGATTTCTAGGTGGTCGTGACTGTAAATAATGAGGTTTCCTTTGTTTCCTTTTTCTCACAGAAATTTTCCCACCAATCTTTCACATGGGGAACAACTTTGAGGAGCGCAAAAGTAATCTTTTCTCTATTCGAAAAGTTATGGACAGAAAAATACCCTTCTAGTAAATTCAACCACTTGTCTGCAGCATCTGCGTCTATCTAACCTTCAAATATAGGAATATAGAAGTTTATTTGTACCTTGAAGGGGGTGGTGCCTCCGCTCGAAGAAGATGCGTCTCCTGTTGGTAGTCACCGAAGGATTTGCGCGAAACTATCCATCATCTCGTTCCTTTGTTGCATGAGGGCTTCCTCAATCAATAGTTTGAAATGATATATTTTTCTCTCATCGTTTTTGTATCCTTCCATGAGAGGTCGCTTGGGCATGAGATATATTTTGTCCTCGAGAGAAACAAGCTCGAGACCCAACTCTTTGTACTCCGACCTCGTTGGGGACATGCATTAAGACAACAAGGAGCATACCACTCTGATACCACTGATCAGGATTTTATGAGCAGAACGAAATCACTACAGATTATTAGAAGGTTCTTAACATAAAATAACAGAGATAGATTAAAACTGGTTTTCTATTCAAGAAGTAAATAAGCTGAAATTGTAAAATGCAATGGAAACAAGCTTGTTGGAATGGTGGTGGCTTATCTCTGAGAAGAGATGTGATGGTTGCGCTCATTCGCAAGGAGAATATTAAAATGAGGCTCTGAAATCATTTTTACAATAAACAGGAATGCCCAAAACCCTAGACATCCAAAAACCTAACCCTAGGAGATGAAGCACCAAAAGTCATGTGGGCCCCATTTGGGTAACTTAGTACATCAACTTATTGGTGTCGTACCTTTTGCATACGATCTTCGTTTTAGGCATATGATATCCTGTTGGAAAGGCATATTCAAGGAGATTAATTTTGGAAGAAATATTGAAGGAACTTCCATATTTCTCCTCATTTTCCGAAAAAAAAAACATCATTTAGGGCCTCAAAACAGCTCCGGAAGAGAAAAACTGCTAAAAATAGTAAATTGCCAAAATTGCCAGAAAATTGTTTTGAGCTAGTTGGAAAAGGTGGGTGGCCATCGATATCCACCTGGATCAATACTCCCTCCTTAGGAAGAAATGGTATCCATTGCATTGATTTCCCCCAATAGATGAGGAAATTTATGTTGAATTTGGTCCTAGGTGAGCCACTTGCCTTGGTGCAGGAGTTGCCCTGCTTTGACGACTCGTAAATATAGATCCTTTGTTGTCGATTTCTCTTGATCTGTGTGTCCACAATATGGTCATTAGATTCATGTTGTATGTAGTCAGGGTTGATCTCTTTTGGTGTCAACTGTTCTGCTACTTCTGAGGTGTCCAATAATGGTGGGAAATAAGGGCGAAGGAGATCCACGTTGAACACTGGGTGCAGGCCAAGGAAAGGAGGAATGTTGAGCTCAAAATAATTATCGCCCATGGCCTTGGTGATGGTGTACGACCCATATTGGAGTGGTCGAAGCTTCCTATGGGGTCATGTAAGGCATTATTTCTGCAAGTGCAACCAAACTTTTTCGCCCCACATGAAACATATGTGGCACCCGATGTTGATCATGGCGCTCCTTATTCTTGTCATTGGACTTCTGTAGGATATCCTGAACCTGTTGGTGGATGTGTTGAATCTTCTCAATGACCTGGGTGGCTTTTTCAGCTTCATTTAGAGTAGGAGATGAGTCAGTTGAGGTGACCTCAAGGGGAAGTGCAACATCTATGGGACCCAATGGTTGGAATCCCAACCCCACCTGAAAGGGGCTATGGTCGGTTGAGATATGTTGGACATAGGAAAGTCTCTCATCCCATGTGTGAGGGTTCTTTGAATTATACATGTGAAGGATATGCACAGTCATTCGATTTACGACCTCAGTTTGGCCATTTGTCTGGGGGTGGAAGGCTGTGGATTTGGTGAGCTTGGTGTCCAGCAGTGACCAGAGGCTCAACCATAATGTGCTAAGAAATCGACTTTCCCAATCTGAGACAATGGTTTGTGGGATTCCAAAATGTACCCAGATCCGTTCAAAGAAGATCTTGGCAGTGGCCTCTGCTATGATGTTCTTCTTCCACGCAACCAGAATCTCCATCTTATAAAAGAGATCAACAACCACAAAACCATAGTCATTTCCCTGCTTGGTGGATGGGAGGCCCGACATGTAGTCCATTGAGATGGATTCCCATGGTGTTTCAAGAGTAGGAAGAGGGGTGTACAGGCCCTATTTTTTAGTGGTCGGTTTGGAAATAGCGCAGGTAGTGCAGGACCTGATCTAATTGTTGGTCTCCTGTTGAAGTTTCGGCCAGTAGAAATGTTTCTGTAGCATTGCCACTGTATTTTTGACACCGAAGTGTCCTTCCACCTGACTATAGTGGGCTTCCTAGATCAGCTTTGCTCGCTTTCTTGATGGAACATAGATATGGTCCAGACGACACAACAACTCATTCTGAAGATGGAAATTATCGACAACTGCATTTTCACCCAACATTTGGTTGGTGGTGGAGAAATTCGGGTGTATCTCATAGAGTTGGGGCCATCCATAGGTCTCATGGCTGCAAGAGTCTAGCACTGTGGTGAGTGCCACGAATGGATGTCTGTTGATTAAATCAACGACATGATTGGTGCTTCCTATTTTATACCTGATTTTGAGGTAGAATTGTTGCAAGTATGTCGACCAATTTTGATGGAAGTCATTCTGCAATTTTCCTTGTGTCTGCATGAACTACAATGGCTTATGATCAGTATGGATGACTGTCTCCTTCCCAAGAATGTATTGTCTCCACTAGCGGTAGACTTTCACAATGGATTACATTTATTTTTCATAAGTAGGGTACTTATGGACAACATCTGATAGTGTCTCACTATGATTGGTCACAGGGTGGCCGTGTTGAGTGAGAACAGAGCCCACAGCATAGTCTGAAGCATCTGTCTTGATCTCAAAGGGATGTTGTAGGTATGGTAGTGAAAGTATTGGGGCTAAGCACAAGAACTGCTTCAAATCATCAAAATCTTATTGTTGGGACTGGCCCCACGAAAATTTTGTGTTACCACCACCCCTAGTTATTTGCTTGAGGGCCCATGCAATATGGGAGAAGCCCAACACAAACCTGCAGTAGAAATTGGCAAGGCCCAAGAAGATCCGAAGCTCAGTGAGTGTGGTTGGGGTTGGCCAGTCACAGATGACTTGGACCTTGGTTGGATCCACATGTACACCATGTTGATAAATGATGTAGCCCAAGTAATGGACCTTGTCCATGATGAAGGAGCATTTTTCCAAGTTGGTGTATAGCTTGTGTTGCCACAGGGTGTGCAAAACCTGTTGAATATGCTGCAAGCGTTCATCCCAAGTCTTGTTGTAAATGAGAATGTCATCCAGATACACCACTACAAAATTATTGGTGGATGGTCACAGAATATCGTCCATCATCTTCACGAAAGTGGTTGGAGAATTTGTCAAAGCAAAGGGCATGACCAACCATTCAAAAAGGCCTTCCTTTGACTTGAAGGTGGTATTCCATACATATGTTTGTTCTATTGGGACCTGGTGGTAGACAAACTTCAGATCAATCTTACTGAAGTATTTGGCCCTCGTGAGTTGATGGAGGAGGTCGTCGATTCGGGGAATCAAGTACCAGTTTCTGACTGTGATTTTATTCAGATCCGGGTAATCAATGCAAAGTTGTCAGGTTCCATATTTCTTCTGTACTAGCACGATTGGGCTCCCGCAAGGTGATGAGTTGGGACAGATGTGCCCCTTGTGGAGCATTTCTTGGATTTGTCGCTTGATCTCCTCATTCTCTAACAAAGAGTGGCGATAGACTGGCCCATTGTATAGTGGTGCGTCAGGGGTCAAATCGATGGGGTGCTTGACCTGGTAGTGCAGAGGTACCCTGGTAGGTGAGGATAAGATATCTGAGTATTCTTCCACGACATTATCTACTTTCTTCTTATGTGGGGAGAGGTCGGTCACAGAGACCCTGGATGTGGCTGTGATATTTCATTTATTATGAGAGAGAATCATGAAGAAGACAAACTTCCCCGTCTAAGAGATGACCTTCCTGCATTGCTTAGAAGAGATCAAGGAAATAGCACTAGGTGGGACTGCCTCGAGTATCTTGTACAATTTCCTATTCAAAGCAATAATAACACTACGAAGCCTAGACTCATACATAGCATGACGTTTCCATAAATAAGGTTGTCCCAAAATAACATCACAAACTTCGAGAGGAGAAACATCACACAATACCTCGTCTTTGAAGGGGTTGATTTCGTACGACAATCGGCACTGTTGGATGACGTGGACATCGCTTCCTTGGCGGAGCCATCCAATAGTGTAGGGTTGTGGGAGCGATGTTGTCGGCAGGGCCAACCACTTGATGACCTCTGCTAAGATGAGGTTCTTTTGGCTACCACTATCAACAATGAAGTGCAGTGGGGTACCTTTTACCCACATCTGTGAATGGAAGAGGTGCTCTCCTTCTTCTTCCAAGGCATCTTATGGAATTTGAACCACTTCCCAGTATCTTTCTTTGTCTTTCCGGTGTAATTCTTTGTTTTTGGATTGGACTGGTTGTAATTATATTTTCCATCTTTTCTCTGTCCTTTGTTCTATGGGTTGGGGCCACCCTTTCCTGGATTTTGTTGTGATGGTTTCCCAGGCCCAAATTGTCGTGTCTTTGTTTGAACTTATGCTCGATTTTGATGGCATATCGGTAGGCCGCACCCAAGGATGAGATGTCCAGAAATTCCACTTCGGTCTAGATGTATCTATGTAGAGCACTCCGATACTTAAGCATCAGATGTCACTCTGAATATTTGATACCCATATTGGTGTGCAAGGTATGGAAGATATTTGTGAAATCTGGCACTGCTTAGTCTCTTTCTTGCCGCAGTGTGGTCCATTTGGTATACAAGTCGTCATAACTTTCGACAAGGTAGTATTTTTCCTTAATAGCATCCCTAAAGGATTCCCAAGTGGTTGTGATTGTAAATAATGAGGGTTCCTTTGTTTCCTTTTGCTCACAGAAATTTTCCCACCAATCTTTGACATGGGGAACGGCTTTGAGGAGCGTAAAAGTAATCTTTTCTCTAATCGAAAAGTTATGGACAGAAAAAATACCCTTCTAGTAGATTAAACCACTTGTCTGCATCATATGTGTCTATATGACCTTCAAATATAGGAATATCGAAGTTTATTTGTACCTTGAAGGGGGCGGAACCTTCGCTCGAATAAGATGTGTCGCTTGTTGGTAGCCACTGAAGGATTTGCGTGAAACTATCCCTCATATCATTCCTTTGCTGCATGAGGGCTTCCCCAATCAACAGTTTGAAAGGATCTCTTGTCCCATCATATTTATTTTCTCCTTCCATGAGAGGTAGCTTGGGTGTGTAAGATATTTTTTCCTCAAGAGAAACAAGCTTGAGACCCAACTCTTTGTAGTCCGACCTTGTTGGGGACATGCATTAAGATGATAAGGAGCAGACCGCTCTGATACCACTGATCTGTATTTTATGAGTAGAAAGAAATGACTACAGATTATCAACAGGTGCTTAGCAAAAAATAACTGAGATACAGTAAAATTGGTTTTCTATTCAATAAGGAAATAAGTTGAAACTGTAAAATGCAGCGGAAACAAGCTTATTGGAATGGTGGCGGCTTATTTCTGAGAAGAGATGTGACGGTTGTGCTCATTCGCAAGGAGAATATTAAAATGAGGCTCTGAAGGCCTTTTTACAATAAACAAGAATTCCAAAAACCCTATACATCCAAAAACCTAACCCTAGGAGATGAAGTGCCAAAATTCATGTGGACCCCGTTTAGGTAAGCTAGTACATCAACTTCCCGGGGTTGTAACTTTTGCATACGATCTTCGTTTTAGGTGTATGATAGCCCGTTGGGAAGGTATCATCGAGGAGATTCATTTTGGGGGAAATATCAAAGGAACTTCCATATTTCTCCTTCTTTTCCCAAAAAACATCGTTTAGGGCCTCAAAAGGGTTCCGGAAGTGAAAAACTGCTAAAAATAGTAAATTACCAAAATTGCCAGAAAATTGTTTTGAGCCAGGTTGAAAAGGTGGGTGGCCACCGATATCCACCTGGATCATTAAAATTCTTGAATCCTTCTAGAATGAAGTTTCCAAGGTTGTTATTTTGAAGTACCTATGCCACAAGATCGATTTTCTTCTTCATGCATGTGTATTCTTCATTATTTGGTTTATTGCAGTAAGTGCATTGCTTCCCCTTCTTCTTCTTCTTCTCTTTGGAACCTGAAGAGTCTTTGGAACCTGAAGAATCCTTGAAGGGTTTTGAATATCCATCCTTTTCTTTATGTTTCTCCTTTCCTTTATGTTTGGATTTATGATTAGATGATTGTTTCCCATCTTGCATGGTGAGTGCATGTGCTTTGGGTTCCCTAATTAGTCACATTTGAATGAGTTTTGTCTTCTCATGTGTGAGAGAATAAATGAATTGCTCCATGGTAGGCATATTCCACTTTGTTCCCAAGAGATATCTGCCAGAATTAAAAGTGGAGACATAGACAACATATTTTGGTCCTAACTTAGCCAAGATTGTTAGAATAAGTTGGTCTACTTATCAATACCACAAGATTCCAAGATCAATGTCAAATATTCAAACTTGGTAAAGAAATCATGTATATTATCAAAAAATTTAGGATCCAAGGTATTCAAATCTACCTCAAGCATATGACCTCTCATCTCATCCTTCTTTCCAAACAGACTTTCCAAGGTGGTCTAGATCATGTTTGTAGTCTTGCATGCGACAACATGAAAACATAAATCAAATGAAATCAATTCAAGAAGAAGTCATGTGGCCTCATCCTTTCGGTTCACCCATATGGGCTTCTCAATTGTTGATGTAGGTTATGTTTTTGTCCCCATATTCGTCAAGTTGTGCAGTCCTTTCCTTCTGAGTTGGAATTCTTCCTTCGACTTCAAATTAAAATAATTGTATGGTGTGAGTATTACCACCAAGTTTGACTATATAATTGGTGTCGTATCCATCTCTCCCACTGTGTCTGAGAACCCCCTAAAATTTACTCTCAATCTGCAAGTGAAAATTAAATCACAACAGAAAGGGAACTTTTAGGAGGTGGTTTCTCCTTTTATTAAGACACAGAGAAACCATGCCCAAGTGGTCTCCCTTTTCTAGTGTATTGGGAGCGACCTTTGTCACACTCTGCTAGTGTCTAGGGTGTGACCATCCCAGAATTTGAAAAAATCATAAGTCTGGGTGCGACGGTCGCTCCTTTCAACAAGGAGAAGGTGTGACCCTGTCAAAAAGGGTGTGAATGTGTCTTTTACATGGATTTTTCTTGCCAAAACTCTGATTTTCCTTATTCTATGGCTTGATCCAAGAAACATAGCTCTGATACCATGTCAATGTTTCATCAAAACCTACACAGGAGATCTAGCTAAAGCAAGTAAAAACAAAGCTTATAAAGAAAGGACAAGAGATTCAATATGGAAGAATGAGAAAATATATTCACACTACTCCAATGAGATAATAAATGATGATCATTGTGATACAATGAATGAGTGGAATACACTCATATATAGGAAAGAACATTGTGTAATTAAGAAAAGAAATCATGCAGTTAGATTTCCTTAGGAATGCATGTTCGCATTCAAATGGTCACCAGGTGAGCAAAAGGAGAGCGCTTGCATACCCTGTTGGGTATGGCAGGGCAGAACAACTGTGGAGCAAAAGGGTTAAAGAAAACAAAACTAACTACAATCTAACTATCAACTGAAAGCAAATAACACTATGAAAATAAACAAAAACATCAAACATAAGACACAGGGGTCATCAATGGTTTCAGGCTTGGTGTATTAATGAAACCAGAGCATGCTGAAGAAAGAGACCAGAGGTTCCTTCTCCTTCCAGCGGAAGGCTCTTCGAGGCCCTCAACACAATGCTTTCCTTACAAATGAAATGAACTGTGCACAGCAGTGAAAGAACTCTGGGTGATGCAGTTGATGGGTTTGTTGTCAAAGGAGGAGCCTTGAACCATCTGAACAGCATAACAATGCTTAGAATTCCTTGCCAAAACAGTGAATCCTCACGGCCTTTTATAGCAACTTCACGGGCGGTCACGTAACCTTCTCCAAGTGTGAATAGGGGCGCATTAGGGTTTATTTAGGTCATTAATC
>SNQJ01S0004539.1:26771-71477 GCA_010110895.2 Picea sitchensis
ATACATTACATCATTAAAAAAATCCTGCAAAATGAAAAATATTATCCCATAGATTAAACATATTCTTCCCACAGGTATATTATACATAACAGTTTGTTTTATTGATAAGGACGAAACCATAAAATGCCATATGTATTATAGACACATCACAAAGAATTCTGCAAAATAATATAATATTTTGGAAAAATGATAAACAGTTTGTTGTTTCTGGGAAATTTATGTGTTGGACAATTTGCTTTTCAAAATTATTTTTTTAAATTAGAAACTGTTTTTGGAAAAATTATAGACAGTTTGTTGTTTAGGAGAAGTTTGTTGTTTATGAGAAATTTATGTGTTGGACAATTTGCTTTTCAAAATCATGTTTTTTTAAATTTAGAATGAAAGTGAAATCCCAACATTAACATTTATGAAAAATCATGCTTTATGTTGCAACAAGAAGAAAAGTCAAGTATTTGTAAAACGATACTGGATAATTTTTTGTAAGTGTAAATTGAAAAAAAAAAAAAAAAATTAAAAATAAACAAATATAAATTTATATTAACTAAACGACGAGATGTTTGTAACTGTTCAGTTTATAAATGATTAACAGAATTTATGTGAACATGGATATATGATAGTCGCATAAACCACACCATTGGAGGCATCAAACGCTGCAGCTACTCTAAACCTAATCTTACAAGTCACGAAAACAATTTTCAGAGGAAAAACGAACATAAATATAAAGGAAGACATACCACAATTTCCATATGGACAAACGAGTTGTGTGAAGAATTAAATTTATTGAAAATTCATGAATCTAGGTGCCCAGCAGAGCAAGAGGTAGCAATTGATGGGACTGATCAACCTCTAGTCATTTTCCCTTAAAAGTCGATCCAAGTGAGAGGCGAGGATGGCAAACAATGAAAGAGTTTGAACACGACTGGATTCAGAAGGATGAAGTTGGGCTTGGCCTTCCAGAAGACGCCGATGGGTCGGGCCGTAGATATTACAATTGTCCATATCAGCCACTCGGGCGGCCCCCACGGCGTAGAATTTCATTGATTTCTGGCTATTCATGGAGACAAAGGGTATGGCCCTACAGGAAAGCATTAGAGAACGCCATGAGTCGGGACAAATTAATATGTCAGTGATCGGAATGACAACGGATGAATTGCCAGTTGAAGCGAATTGAAACGTGGAATGTTTATTACTTACCTGCCTTGCTTTCTTTTCCACCAAGTTTCTCATGGATATGGATCTGTCTGTCCCACTAACCACTAACCTGTTCGTCTCGTTATCCATCATTTCTTTTGAATTGGAACAGGTGTCTGCCATTCAAATATATATTAGGTAAATTGGAACAGGTGTCTCATTCAAATATTAGGTCTTCCTGTGTTATAAATTGTAACGGCTTTCTGCCATTCAAATTGCCATTCAAATGTTAGGTCTTCCTGTGTTATAAATTGAAACGGATGTGTGCCATTCAAATATTAGGTCTTCCTGTGTTATAAATTGGAACAGGTGTCTGCCATTCAAATATTAGGTCTTCCTATGTTATAAATTGGAACATGTTTCTGCCATTCAAATATTAAGTCTTCCTGTGTTATAAATTGGAACAGGTGTCTGCCATTCAAATATTAGGTCTTCCTATGTTATAAATTGTAACAGGTGTCTGCCATTCAAATATTAGGTCTTCGCCGAGAACGCCCAAAGGGCGGACAGCTGAAATTCGTGGAGAAAATGTAACGCACACAGAAAATGAAACGCACATGCAGCCAGAAAATGAAACGCCTAGACAGTTGAGGAAATCTAAATGGTAATCTGAAAAGGTTAATCATTTAAACTTGGCAACTACAGTAATTTCTTAATATGATTAGGTAAATGTTAAAAAGTAAACAGGGTAACTGATGCATTCAGAAATACAAGGAAGTTATGAAGAATAAATCACATTCATTGATTTGGGAGGACGACTAAGAATATGCCAGCATCTTCAATTGTTAACCATCAGATTATAATTTTAGATTAAAAGCTGATTAATTGTGCTCATTATCAATAGTAGGTGTACGCCTTTCCGCCTAATAAATTGGAACAGGTGTCTGTCATTCAAATATTAGGTCTTCCTGTGTTATAAATTGCCATTCAAATATTAGGTCTTCCTGTGTTATAAATTGGAACAGGTGTCTGCCATTCAAATATTACGTCTTCCTGTTTTATAAATTGAAACAGGTGTCTTCCATTCAAATATTAGGTCTTCCTGTGTTATAAATTGGAAGAGGCGTCTGCCATTCAAATATTAGGTCTTCCAAAATTCGCTACAGAAAAAGTACTAAACTTCTTCTGGAACAATAAAAGTGAAAACGTCCTTGTTGGGCTTGCGCAAATTATTCTATGAACGCAACAGAATAACAAAAGTGAAAACGTCCTTGTTGGGCTTGCGCAAGTTATTCTATGAACGCAGCAGAATTTTCAAGATGATTGGGAGGATAAATCTTGAGAACGAAGCTTAGTATAGAAGAAAATGATTGATGGACTCGTGTTTGTCGTCACCCACATTGGATGACATTGTCAATCAAAATCATCTGGTGGCAAACTTAACCAATGACAAAACTACCTATGATATTCAGAGGAAGGGCCTCTCCTCCGCATGTCATTATATTATATTACCCAATAGCTTACTAAAAGCCGATTTTTTTTTATGTCTTGACTACTAAGATCAATATATTTATTACGTATAAAAATTCTTGAAACGTCCAAAGAAGAATTACAGGAACTCCATTGTCTTTATGTGCACGTATACAATTAGATGGGACTGTGAGTGCCAGCATTTTTTAAGTCGACTTTCGAAATAAGTTTTGACTACTAAGATCAATATATTTATTACGTATAAAATTCTTGAAACGCCCAATAAAATTCTTGAAACGTCCAAAGAAGAATTACAGGAACTCCATTGTTTTTATGTGCACGTATACAATTAGATGGGACTGTGAGTGCCAGTATTTTTTAAGTCGACTTTCGAAGTCATCGTGTTTGTGTCCACATAAACAGTTGGATGGGACTGCGAGTGTTTCTTACGCGTACTTTCGAAATCATCTGAAGTTTACAGGAAACAATTTTGTTTTATGCGTACTTTCGAAATCTCATCTGAAGTTTGCAAGAAACAATTTTGTTGACCATAGTAGCAATGACGTTAATTATCCAAATTACCCAACTCCATCAAAATCCTCTGGAAAAGTCAAATTTTTAATAATGATTTTTCTAGTTGTCTTCATGATTTCTAAGAACTTACCAAAGCATCTTTCCTTTAACCGTCCAACAAAGTTATTGAAAAGGTTTCCTAAGCTTTCCAGGAGGGATTTCACAGATTAACCATTGGTGTTGTCTATAGGAGGGATTTCACATTTCACTATTAACCATTGGTGTTGTCTACAATGTCCTTACCACATAGCAAGCCCTCTCCACATTGTTTGGTATTCATCCTCCACAGATAGGAGGCTGAATGGAAAACCATGGGTGCAAATTCTAAAACCGGCTCCTTTGATTGGAGGGCACCAACTTCAAAATTCCTTCCTTTCAGTATTAGATTGATCAATAATGTTCGAAATTCCATCCTTTACTATTAGATTTATCAATAATGTTTTTCAGGTTGGAAGGGAAATAAAAGATCCATTTATGCATACTATAGAAAATGAAAATAATGCACAACAACTACTATTTACACTCAAACTGAAACTTATATAGTTGTAGAATTCATTTATTTATACTCAAACTGAAACTTATATTAGTTGTAGAATTCATTTATTTACACTCAAACTGAAACTTATATTAGTTGTAGAATTCATTTATTTACACTCAAACTGAAACTTATATTAATTGTAAAATTCATTTATCTCATAAATGATGTGAAATAATAGTGTGTTTAACATCATTTACACTCAAATTGAAACTTATATTAATTGTAGAATTCATTTATCTCATAAATGATGTTAAATAATATTGTGTTTGTTTGTGTGTGAACATCATTATTAGTTAATAATATGCCAACAACAATATTAAAATAGTTATGTTTACTAAATCAATTAACAAATCGCAAGTAATAGCTCTATTTCTATATCCACCCATTATAGAAATTAACTCTATATGTTATAAATCTTTACCACTTATTCATGGAATTAAAATAATTTATAAAATAGATTAATGAGATATATATTCATAACAAATAATTAGAATAAAAAGTTATCTTTTTTAGGGTTAACTAACAATTCTATCTTATTCAATACTCTTCCACCTTAACATGAGAACTCTTATACAAAGGCCACTACTAAGTTGGGGCTATGAAACAACACTAGAGAACTCCTAAAGGTTGGCTCTAAAATTTCTAGCACAAATTAATTTGCAAATTTCTTAGAGATGGAAAATATCATTGTAGTTCCTTCAAGAACAATAATTCATCTTCAACTAACCACACTCTTGGATCTTGGCCACACACAAAAATAGGAAAGGAGTTCTAGATTATTTGTAACACAATCCCTTAGGTAATCCCATTTCCCTTTAATGCTCAAGTGCAAGCAGGAACTCTAGATTTCCAAATCTTGAAAATGGTTCATCTCTCTCCAACATTCAAAGGTACTTTTGGCCAAAACACTAGGTTATGTCCAATATGATCTCAAATATATTTATGTGGCTTTTCTTGTTAGTTGAAATAAAATATTTAAAGTAAAATATACTAAAATATAGTTATGAAAATAAAATAAATAGAACTACTATTGCGAAATCACAATAGTAAACAAAATTTTATCGATATTTAGAACTAAATGCAATGTTCACTTTCCTTTTCAAGTGAGAAACCTCCAACATGAGAAAATCTCCAAATACAATAATATTTACTTGGAAATAGATTACATAGTTTCTACTACTATATATGGTATGCAATTGATCAAAACCCTAATGAGTAATCCCATGAATATGTGTCACCATTTATATTGTTTTTTTTGGCAATGAAAGATATTAAAATTCCTAGATTTTTAAAATACAAGGCATCAATTTCAACATGCAATGAAAAGAGTAATTGTAGAACATCTTGTTACCTTTTTACTTATATTTAAAAAACATATATATATATATATAGTTATTGAGTAGATCAATTCTACTTTTTATTTGCACCATATCCTTAAAAATTATAATAAGGATAATGATCATCCTATGTGTTCCATAATGTTTTAGGTGTAAAAAAATTTTTCATTAACATTTTCCATAAACATAATCTACATATACCTACAATCCTATTCCATTTTCATGTTCAATTGTCTAATAACCCTCCTTTGACTTATTAAATCCAATCATTGAATGCATGTGTGATATAGGTGGAAGAGTCATCTCACCTGGTTATTGAGAGCATAGGCCAAGTACACTCATGATGGGAATTGTATCATTGAATGTCTATAAGAGGTTTAGTAAGAGACAACATGGGATGAGTTAAATCATTCTTGGGAAATACAAGACTCAAGAATGCATTGGAGAAAAGGAAAATAAATTTGAGTAGAGAGAGATTATTTTTGGGAATACCAAGAAGTGAGGAAAAAATACAGTTTAGAGTTGGGAAATGGTACGAAATTTAGTGGGGATTGAAGACAGCTTGCTAAAGATGGTAATTAGGATGAGAATGAGGTTTCCATTCCTGTAAGTGATTTTTTTATAAGAAATTACCCAAAGGAGAAATTGTAAATGATATTGTGAGCATCCCTGATTAGAGATTCCTAGATGGTCTATGAAAAATCCCCGAGAGGATGGAGATTGTGTGAGGGAATACAATGCAGAGAAGAAATCCCATCCCTTGGGATGGGTAGTTGGAATTATTGTACGATTCATGTCACGATTTTTGACTAGGTATTGAGTTGTTTGAGTAGATTGTATCCAACCATAGGAGTCTATCATCCTTGTGGAATCATATCCTGAGTTCTAAGATAACCTACTTTTAAGAAAACTGGAGCAACATGGTCTATGGTTGGGAGAAATGTCAGTTTGGTCAATATTGATAAAGATAAGTGTTGTGGCCATTTTATTTAATTAATGCTTAGTTTTTTTGTTTATTCTATATTTTCTTTGTTTAAATGATTCTTTGTGTGAGAAATAGTTTTCATTTACAATTATAGAAATGAGTGATAGTTGAATGAGTCATTTTTTTCATATTGCACACATGCATTCATATTAAAAATGGTTTTAGATTTATTTTGATTTGATTTCATAATAATGTGGTCTCACATGGGGTTTGGGGTTTGGGTATGTTAAAGTGCATACATATTTTTCTATATTTTTTAATGAACAATAATACTTTTAATTAGTTTTTTACTAAATCAATTAAAAACCTAATTGTTTAGTATGGCCTTTTTGTGTACAAATTTTACTTCTAATACTTAAAAAGTGAGAGAACCAAAAATACTTTTTTGCAAAGAAAGTATTAGCAAGGTGAACTATGTTTTTTGCTAATTTTGTTTGAATCTAAATTTGAGGAGAAACCGTTGTTGGGTAAATAATTGGAGGATTAAAAAAATCAAGATATTATAAGGGGGTGATTAACCATAATATAGAAGATCACAATATATCTCTATTTTGACTAGCATAAAAAATAAAAACAATATTGTTAAAATAATAACAATCTATCATTATCTCCATGCTAAAATAGGGCATTGGACAATTCACAAACTATTGTGGGTCGATAGAATTTTTTATCTTTGTGACACTATGAGGGTTGAGTATGAAAATAAATTTCTCTTAGAACATCCTACATACAGCCATGTTACACCACAATTTCAAAATATTTGTTACAATACTAACTTTCCTCGCATTTTTGTTGATTAACTCGGTTGGTTGTCATTGATGTTGACCCTTGAAGCAAGTTGATAACAATATGGTTGAGTTAAGTTTTTTTGAGGTATAAAGGTATGAATATATATATATTTTCATATAATACTATTCTATATAGATAGTACATGTCATGTCATTTTTGGTGGTATGTGGAACATCACATAACTCCTGATGGTTAAAGAGTTATGGCCTTGTGAAGTTGGAGAAACCTCATGAGTTTTTCTAAAATCCCCTAGAAGGTCAAAGAAGTCAAATTATTCTAGAAACTACTAGAAGAAATTGACTAGTCAAGTGGGTGAAACTAGGAGTTAATCATGCGTTAAGTGGTTGCATTAAGAAAATAATTAAAAATAAATTAGTTGCAACTAGAGGTGAAGAACTTATTATTTTTGGATAAAGTGGTTGTAAGTGGACACGTGGTTAGAAGTGGGTTATCCCTAAAAGAAGGAAGTTGGGTAAAGTTAGTTAGAAGGTAACCCCTTGTAGAAGCTACTTGGAGAGTATAAATAAGAGAATAAGGGTATCATATTAGCACCTAATGAGGACATTGAATATATATTGTTTGTAAAACATTTATTGCAGGTACTCATTGATACATCTTAATGTACACAAGGTTGATAAAGTAAAATATGGTTGATCATGAAAGTTTTGGAATTGCATAAATATTGAAAAAAAACCTAGTTTTGAGGTGTACACGGTCTGCAGTGGAGAAAGGTGCATATGTACGCAGGTTGAAGGAGAACAGGGCACATATAGTTGGGAAAATACATAAAAGCTTGAGTTGTTGAGGGTGCAAGGTTATCGGAGTATGAAATCAAGCTCCTAGGAAGGTCTATAGTGATCAAGTAAATCAGATCAATCTATAAGTTCAAAAGGTATGTCTTATTTCTATGTGTAGTTGGATAGTATTGTCTACATGAGATATGGTTATGGGGGTTTGAGGATTTTCCCTAGAGAATTTGTTTGTTGTATGGAACCTTTGGTATGAGTTATATATACATAAATACAACACTAGTATGCTAGTATTATTCATTGATACATCTAGTTGGTTCAAGTGTTGAGACATAACTAGTATTTCTTGGTACATGGTTGAGGGATTTTGGTTGTGAAGTGGTTGTGAAGTGGTTGTTGTCATTTGAGGTTGTATATTAGTGAGGTTTTGATGTCTAGTCCATGTGAGGGTTATTACACTTGATCATGATTGTATACACATGTATGGAACATGACTAGAGAGACATAGATATATTTGGTTTGAAGGATATGTATGAATATGTATGCATAGGGAACAACTAAAGGTTGGACATGGTGACAGGTTGCAGGTTGATGTGACAGATGCAACAAAGGGTCATAGCTTCAGAAAGGTGAAACCCTATCTCTTAGAAGGTGTACGTAGGATGCAATATATAAAGGTTGCCTACATATGTAGGTTTCATTATAGAAAGGGAACTTACTGTACTATACCAAATATAAAATGTATGCAGAACAGAAACAAAATGCTAGTAATGGAAAAATAACAACAATATAACTAGAACATTCACCCCAATAATACTAAAATGATATAAGAATAACAACAGAAATAACACTTTGAATCTGAAAGCAATGTTCACGAGCCTCTTCAAGGGGGAAACCTCCTGTTGAGCAGAGCTCTATTACAATAATATCCAAGCTAAGGTTCTCATACCCTCGACTCCTATTTATACTAAAAAGAAGCATCTAGAGGAAGATCCCTCTAGAAGCGGAAGCTTCTATTAGGTCTTCTTACATCCGCCTTATTCTATTTTATTGAAAGGCCTTATTAATATTGACCTTTATTACATCTGAATATATTGTTCTACCTATGTGCAGGTTAGGACCCTAACATGTACGCCCCCATAAAAACAACCTTGTCCTCAAAGCTTGAGATGGGGAAGTTGTTGCAGAATGGTAGTTGGTTCCCAAGTGGGATCTGTTGGAGTTGTATCTTTCCACTGGACTAGCACTTCCTTGATGGTTTTCTAACATAGGCGATGCTCACGCTAGTCCAAAACTTCTTCTGGTTGTAGCCAAATGGATCCTTCTTCAGCTAACTCAGGAAGGCTAGTTTGAATTTGGCACTTAGCTCCAATCACCTTCTTTAAGCATGAAACATGAAAAATAGGATGTAGCTTTGAATGGCTGGGAAAAGCTAACTGATAGGTGACTTGTCCCACACGCTTGAGCACGTTATAAGGACCATAAAATTTAGGTGCTAGCTTATGACAATGCTTGGCCTTGAGGGAAGTTTGCTTGTAAGGTTGCATTCGAAGAAACACCTGATCCCCTTCTGCAAATTGATGTTCAGAGTGACCTTGATCTGCTTGTTCCTTCATGTGATTCTATGCCATGACCAAATTTTCTTTAAGGGTATGGAGAATAGCCTCTCGAGCTGTAAGTGTTAGGTCAACCGCCTGGACCTTCGAGGCAGTCAGTAAGTATGAGAGAACTGAAGGTCGCTTCTGTCCATATACCACTTCAAACAGAGTCATGCATATAGATGTATGGTATGAAGTGTTGTACCACCATTCAACTAGGGGTAACCATTGAGCCCATTGATATTTCTTTCTCGAGGCAAAACACCTCAAATATGTTTCCAAACACTTGTTGACAACTTTTGTTTGGCCATCAGTCTAGGGATGATAAGTTGTGTTGAGATGCAATTATGTGCCTTGTATCTTGAACAGTTCTTGCCAAAAATTGCTTGTGAAAGTTAGGTCACGATAAAGAACAATAGAGTGTTGCATGCCATGATGCTTGAAGACCTGATCCATGAATATTTGAGCCACCATGGATGTTGTAAACGAGTGTTGAAGGGTGCAGAAATGAGAATACTTGGAAAGGAGATCAACAACCACCATGATGATGGATTTATTTCCCTATTTGGGTAAGCCGGTAATAAAATCCATAGAGATATCCTTCCAAATAGCAGGTGGAATCGAGAGCGGTTGTAGTGTGCCCAACAATTTGATTGTTTCTCCCTTGTTGCGTTGACACACGTCACATTTAGCTACAAAATTACAAATGTCTTGTCTCATGCCATCCCAGAAAAAGGAACATTTGACCTTGTCATAGGTTTTGGTGAACCCGGAGTGCCATGTTGTGGGTGTAGCATGAAGCTCAAAAAGTACCATGGATTTAAGCTTTGATTTTTTACTTAAATACAAATGGCCTTTGTATGAAAATTCCTCATGGAGCCAAGAGTACCCTAGGGAAGATGGAGCATTGGACTGCAATTGCTGGATCAACTGCGAACTTTTGGGATCTTGTAGCCATTCCTAGTGAATGGCTTGGAGCCAATCTGGTACATTGAATGAAAGAGAAAAAAGGGATCCTTCATCTTCATATTTTAGGGAAAGTGCATCTGCAACCACATTGTATTTTCCTTTCTTATAAATGATCTCATAATCATATCCAAAGAGGTTAGTCACCTATTTTTGTTGTTCTAGGGAAGAAATGCATTGTTCCAGAAAATACTTTAGGCTTTGATGGTTTGTATTAATTTGGAACCGTTTCCCCAATAGATAAGGATGCCACAGATCCACGACATGTAGAATAGCCAACATTTTCTTTTCATAGATGGATTTTCCCAGATTTCTTTCAGATAGTTGCTTGATGGTAAAGACCAAACGTCAACCCTCTTGCATAAGGACAACACCAATTCCTTTCTCTGAGGCATCACATTCCAACACAAAGGTCTTTGTGAAATTGGGAAGGGCGAGGACTGGAGTGGTGCACATGGCCATATTCAAGGTTTGAAAAGCTTGAGCAGTGGCTAGAGTCCAAGTGAAAGAGTTCTTTTTTAGGAGAGAAGTGAGAGGTGCTACAATCTTCCCATAATTCTTAACAAACTTGCGATAATACCCTGTTAAGCCTAGAAATCCACGCAAGCTCTTAAGAGTCTTTGGGTGAGGCCAGTCTTGCATAACTTCAATCTTTTTAGGATCCACCCTGACGCCATCTTTGCCAACCAAATGACCCAAGTATTCTACTTCTGAGGTGCCAAAAGTACATTTAGAATGTTTCAGGAAAATTTGGTGTTGAGAGAATAGATGGAGAACTCGATCCAGGTTTGTCCAGGTTTTTCTATAGATGAGGATATCGTCAAAGAAAACTAAGACAAAATGGTGGAGAAAAGGATGAAAGACATGATTCATGAGGCTTTGGAAGGTGGAGGGGGAATTACACAAACCAAAGGGAATGACCAAAAACTCATAGTGGCCCTCATGAATTATAAACGAAGTCTTGGGGATATATACCTCTTTCATACGTATATGATGATAGCTCGAACAAAGATCCAGTTTAGTGAAGAATTGGGCGCCACTCAATTCATCCAGGAGGTCATCAATGACAGGAATGGGGAATTTGTCTTTGATGGTAAGTTTGTTGAGAGCACGAAAGTCAGCACACATTCGCCAAGAACCATCTTTCTTCAGGACCATGACCATAGGAGATGAATAGGGGCTTGTACTAGGGTGGATAATGCCTGCATTAAGGAGTTCCTGGACCATTTTCACAATTTCATTTTTTTGGGAAAAGGGTTGACGATGCAGACAAATATTTGGAGGAAGGCTTCCTGGTACAAGGAGAATGGAATGATCATGAACACCATGGGAAGGAGGGAAGCCTTAGGGAGTGGAAAATACCAATTGATTTTTAGAAAGGATGGCTTGAACGTCTTACGGTACCGAGGGTGTCTCTGTTGCTTGTATGGCATGGAGTTGGGCGATAACACCAGAATAACCCTTTTTGAGCATATTTTCCATGCGATGGGAACTAATGATCTCAGGTGAACTGATAGTTATGACTTGGAACTTATATTGGTGGCCCTCTTGGTCGAATTGTATCGTTAAGTCTTTAAAATCCATGAGAATGGGACCCAAAGTTCTTAGTCAGTCTGCACCCAACACAATGTCACAACCTCCCATGTTGATAGCAAACATATGTAATTTCAAGTGGTAGTCACCAATTTGGAGACACACATTTTCACAACACCCTCCACATTTCATGGAACCACGGTTGGCAATCATGATTTGGAAATTATTGATGGCATGGATGTAGCAATGAGTTTCTTGGGCAATGCGACGATGAATAAAATTATGGGTGCTACCACTATCAACCAAAATGATGATCTTCTGATGCTTGATGTAAGAGATTAGCTTGAGGGTTTGGGGAGTGGAGAAGCTAGTGAGAGCATTGAGGGAAATTGTTGGTTCTACTTCGGGAGGGTCTGAGGGAGGGGTTATGTCAATGGATTCAGGTGATTAAGACATAGAGGGAGTTTCTTTATCTTCTTCTGAAATCTCCTCGGAGATGGCCATAAAAATATTTTGTTATTTACACTTGTGGCCCAGGAAATATTTTTCATCATATTTATAACAAAGGCCTTTGAGTTGGTGTTCAACCATTTCAGCCCCGGTCAATTTTTGGATCATTAGTGGAGCAAAGGTAGTAGTGGGATTTACTGGTTTATGGTGAGGGATGAAGGAGGGTTTGTGGTTTTGAGAAGATACAACCTGTTGTGATTCTTTATCTCTTTTGGTATCCTCCACCCAAATCTCAGTCTTATCCATGAGGACATGGGCCCGAATTTCATCCTTGAGGCCGTTGATAAAACACTCTCGGAAAAAGGCATCAAACATGCCCTCTGTTCTAAAATCTAGGCACTCAAAGGTAGATATAAAGTCTTCCACTGTTCCTAATTGTTTCAGCTTTGTTAAATGGCCCAAAGGGTTGGTGTCAGTTTCAAATCATTCACAAATCTTTGCCACAAATTATGTCCAAGCAATATACCCTTCATGTGAATTTTTTCTCCATTGCCACCATTTCCACCGTTCTTTATCTAGATGGAGAACACCATACCAAACTTTGTCCAAGTCATATGTAATGTTGTATAAAGAGAAGTAATGTTCCATTTGGGTTACCCAACCAATGGGGTCTGAGCCATCAAATTTGGTCACATCCACCAGTGGAAGGCGTAGGTCACATTGAAAGTGATTGTTCTGCAAGGTATGGGAATGAGAGGAATCGTCACCTTCAGTATGTGGGGGTGAGGAAGAGGAAGGGTTATCTATAGGGATATGTAGTTTGGTGAAGAGTGAAGAAAAAACTGATTCAAGCTGGGTGGTGAGGTCTTGTTTGATTTCGCCCATTAAGGATTGCATGGTTGTATTGATGGCAACAACATTGGCACTAAGTTGTTTCACTTCTTGTTGGGTCTCAATGAGACTAGATTGCAAGGTGTTGAAGAAAGCTTCCAAGTCTTGGCTACAAGTATGGGCCATGAGGATGGGGGAACTGAAAAGGGGTAGGTGGGGTAAAAACAATTTTCCGAAAAAATGATATGGATGAATGTGATAAGGGCAAAGAGATGAATCCAATGGAATAGGTCTAAAATAATGGTGAAAAAAATTCTATACTTTTATTTTTTATTTTTTTTATGGAGTTATACTCTGGTATGAATAATATTTCAGAGAGGGAATGCCCAAATGCTTAACCAGAAAGAAATTTGTATTTACTTAGAAACCCGAACACAATTGCGCGGCAATAGATCTTGTCTATTTTAATTTGTTTATGTTTCTGTCCCCAAGGGTTAGGTATTCAAGGGTTCTATAGACAAGGGTTTTCCCTGTGCTATAGCTCTCTGATATATGTGCGGGGTCCAACAGTAGTACTCGGCACAATATCTCATGGCACTAACTAAGGAGGATAGATTGTACCCTTAGTCGTACTACCCGACTACCCAGGTATTAGAGAGTATCTTCCCGAGTGTTGTTCTCGGTAACACTATAGCAGTCAGGTGGTCAATCAGTTTATCTAAAGAGGGATTTCGGTAATATAGGTTGATCCATACATAAGTGTTGTCTGATGCACTACCACTTGAAGGGGTACCAACAGGGATTACAAGGGTGGCCAACAGATGTGCACTTAAGTACCACTTGTATTTCCTGCGTGTATGAATCCCTCAACCATGGGTTTATGCATGTAATGACATATCTCTGTGGATTAAATATGTCGGAATACATCTCTACCCTAAAAAAAATAAAAAATAACCCACACTTTCTGCCAAGGAAAGTGCTCTGATACCACTTGTAATATACCATATATAAAATGTATGAAGAAAAAAAATAAAATGCTAGTAATGGTATAATAACAACAATATAACTAGAACATTCACCACAATAACACTGAAATGATATAAGAATAACAACAGAAATAACACTTTGAATCTAAAAGCAATGTTCATGGGCCTCTTCGAGGGGGTAACCTCCAGTTGAGAAGATCTCTATTACATTAATATCCAAGCTATGGTTCTCATACCGTTGACTCCTATTTATACTAAAAAGAAGCATCTAGAGGAAGATCCTTCTAGAATCGAAATCTTCTATTAGGTCTTCTTACATCCACCTTATTCTATTTTATGGAAAGGCCTTATTAATATTGACCTTTATTATATCTGAATATATTGTTCTACCTATGTGTGGGTTAGGACCCTAACACTTACATATTTGAGTTGCAACATAGATAGGGCATATACCTATAGATTTTTGTTGGTACGGGCTCACTACTGATATAAGTTGATTACAGGTTATTGGCACAGGTTTGTTACAGGTTGTCGGCACATGTTGGTACAAGTATACATTGGTATATCTCTCAGTGACAGTGTGGCAGTGGTTTCATCATCTATTTGGAACTTGTATTTAAGGGTGACAGGATGGGGAAAGAACAAGTGGGTTGTAGCCATCTTCCAGTTGTAGCCAAAAAACATAGTAGGTTGTTGCCTCCTTCTGGTTGGATCCAGAGAATTGTGGAGTTGGATCTTTCCTTAGGTTCTAGCCTGAAAATTTAAGGGGTTGGAGCCTCCTTCTAGTTGTAGCTGGAAAGAAAAGGAATTTGGTGCTTTCGATGAATGCAAATTGTAAATCCATATAAGAAAAAACATTTTGTGGTTTTCTCCCACATTGGTTTTCCATGTAAAAATACTGGAGTATTGTCTATGTGTGTGATTTCTCATTGTTCATGGTTTATTTATTCTACACTTGTTGAATGATATTGGCAAAATAATCATAAATATTAACAACACTCATATATTGTGGTTAAAAGGGAATAAATTTCTCTATTACTAATTCATCCCCCTCTCAGTACTCCAAAAAATTGTATCATAGAAGGTTCCTTCAAGAATTAGTTTAACCACTGGAAGCTAGATCATGGAAAGCAAAATTATGTATAAAAATAGAATACCACAGTTTGATGGAAAAAAATATGCATTCGAGAGTGGAAGGATGAAAACATATGTACAATCATAGAGATTATAGATTTTGCAATCATTAGTAGATGGGTATAAAGAACCTGTCATTCATGTATCAAATGAAAATGGAAAGAAACTAGATGTAAATAATTCGAAAGAAAAAAATGTTATCCTTAGTGGTCTGGTTGATTCGTTATATGTCAAAGTTATGCATTACAACTCTACAAAGGAGATTTCAGATAAAATTTATAATTTGTATGAAGGAAACAAAGTTTCAAACCTACAAAGGTCAATTTGAGTAGCTAAAGATGAAGGAATATGAAAATATTGCAGCCTACTTTTTGCGAGTTGATGAAAATGTGAATGAAATTACAGTATTGGGAGAAGAAATTTATGAATCTATAATTGTTCAAAAAGGTGCTAAGATCTCTCCCAATGAGATTTGATCCTGAAATATCAACACTCAAAGAAATAACATATCTAGATTCGATAAGCATGGATGATATACATGGTACATTTACAGCCTATGAAATGAGAACTGAATGGAAGAATCCAGTTACAAAAGAAGAGAAATTCAAAGAATCAAAAAAATTAAAGGAAAATGGAAAGAAAAAGACAAAGTTAGATAACAACAACAATGACATCTCAGAATATGATGAATAAGTATCGAACTTTTTCAAAAGGCTAAAAAAGGGAACTCGCGGAAAATATAGAGGTAAGATTCCATTGATTTGTTTTAATTGTGATGGTATTGGTCATTTTGCTAACAAATGTCCTCATAAGAAAAAGAAAAGAAATGAAGAAGATGATTCAAACAAAAAAACAATATACAAATAAAAAAGAACCAAAAATAAAGTCTTCAAGAAAAGCTTATGCACTAAAGAAGACAAATCCTCATCGGACAAAGATGAAGTCAATTAAAGTGATATATAAATGCTTCTATTCATGGAAGTATAAGACTATGATAAATAAGACACTAAAGAAGAATATGAAGAGGCATAAGTTGACTATAGATAAGAATTGTTGAGTACCATAGATGTTATAAAAATGGAAAAGAAGAAAAACAATTCACTATAGGAAGAACTAAAAATAAAAGAGGAAACACAAAATTCGAACTCCGAAGAACTGGAGAAGATGATCTCTAAATTAAAAATCCAAGTTGAGGAAGAAAAAATAATTGAAGAAGCACTCAAAGAATGGTTGGAAGAAAAAGATAGGATTGTTGAAGGTTTGGAAGCAGAGATTGTCACATTGAGAAAATGCCTTCAAAAGAAAAACATGAAGAATATCTCTAAGGTTTTGGATAACATTATCAATAGTTACAGAATACATCATGACAAGTTCGGGCTAGGATACAATAAGAAATAAAAAGGTTCAATCTCCAAAACTACAAATCAAGAAACAAAATCGAGAAGTTATGCAGAGACAATTAGAGGATCTCCTTAGAAGGAAGAAAACAAGAGGTTTTATCATTGATGTTCCACAACCGAAAATATTTAGATTCTAGAATCAATAGTAGTTAGAATGAAAAGGATCTCAGGAAGAATATGGGTTCAGAAGAGTGACTCTTTTCAGAAGATATTCAACTCCAAAGTATCCAACTATATTCTTTGGTTTATGTTATTCATGTAACAATTTTGGACATAAAGATGTAAATTGCAGAGAAAATAGAAGGAACATAAACATAAACAACTATGAAAGTCATGCACAAAATGGTTATCCAAGAACGCCAAATGAAACACAGAGAAGAATATACAACATGTTTGAATCCTTGAGCACTGAAGTAGAATTATACAAGTGCAACAACTTTGGACATGTTAATGTTTTATAATCGGTCATGCCAACTGGAGTTCAATATGTACTTTTCCATGTCTGAAGAGTCATGCCTTGGCCCTTAAAGACCATGGCATCCCTTGTCTCAGAGAATTAGTTTTATTTTTTAAGTCTGTGAATTCATATGTTGAGTCCTTAATCATGTACATGGTTCATTTATCCATTGGTTCGAAATTTGGGTTAAGGAGTTCAAAATGTCATAGTTGGAGGTCATTTGATGTGTACATAAGGTTAAATTGATCAGATCTTCATTCTACATGTCAATTTGAAATTCGTTGCATAAACTCTTAAGCTGTGCAACCTCCTAAACCATTCGCTTGTCCTATTAAAATATCTTTGAGGTGGTTTGATGTGATATTTGGGTTTAAATTAGTCCATTATTATGTTATACCCATTTCATGTTGATCCTGCTTGAGAAGACCCCAAATCATTATGCACTGCACAAAGTCATGTAGGTGCAATTGCATAATGAATAGAGGATCAAGACATTCAGTTTTGTTTGAAGGTTTTGACAGATTGGAGAATGGTATGGAAAATTCCATGAGTTCATCAATATGATTACGTGGTACTAGTGTTGCATTTAAAGCTTCTTTTTGCAGTTCTAAGATGTACTAGGGTTTTGAAGCTTCGATGATCAAATCAATGCTTGGGAGTAAGATAATCATTTCAGAGATGTTGGATCATGTTTTTACATGTTGTTTATATAGAAAAAGGCATCCAACATTGAAACTTGAACCAACCTTAAATAAACAAGATGGAAATGAAGCTGTTGCGCAAATTTTGCAGGGCATGTTATGCAAATTCTGGAAATGATTGTTTTAGCAGTCAACTTCAAGCTCATTTTATGAAATACTGGAGAATATGTTTGAGAAACCCAGAGAGGGTTTTTTCAAGAACAAACCAAATAAAAAAAAACTCTCTCATATTTTTAACATGTGTTATATTTTGGGATTTTTGAATGAATCTTTACAACCCATCTTTGCAAATTTAAGCATTTAATGATTTCATGTTTTAGTCATCATATTTTGGTGCATATTTCGACAAGCCAGTGAGGAATTTTTTAAAACCCAAAGAGGTTTGTGTCAATAACAGACTCAATAACAAAATTGTCTCTCAGGTTTTGAAGAGGTATCATGGATTGGAATATATGAAATGATATTTGAGGCCTATTTTACATCATTTCACCAAGTTGGATTTCTTGTAGGTTACTATTGCGCAACTATGATAGAGTGTCCAAAATGTGTCCATATCATCATGGACAGGATAGAAGAGGTGCCACGTTGTTGGATTTTTAGGATAACCATCGTTTTGACTACATAATTACCAACAACCCTTCGACCATTGGCCCTTCTGGATACCAGAAGGGAACACAACGCATAGAGTGCGTTGCGCAGTCTCACCCGATATGGCTTCAATGGGTGGTTGTATGACTCTGTTGTCTTCAACCATGGGATGGGATGTGCTTCTCTCTCATGGGAATTACATCTACTCAACTGCTATCCCTCGAATACCCATTTGTTATACTAACCCTAGTTGGATCTCAGTTTTTACGAGTGACACCATTATTCCAACAAAACTTCACTAACCATTATAACATCATATACCGAATGAAATATATCCATTTAATGCAACATAAGATTCATATCCAAATACGAACTATGAAATTCATCCATTTAGTGTTGTTCTACATATTTCATTAGTCTATCCTTAGTGTGCAATATTATTTCCTTTATCATGTTAACATGTTCATAATAAAACGCATTAAAGAAAATACAATGACAAGTAATTCAAACATTCACACATAAACTAGATATACCATGGTTCACCCCCTCCTGGGGATACGTCCACAAAGATGACTCACTTTACTTATTTATTAATCTTTCTACAAAACCCAGTGCCGTGCACCGTACATTTCTTCCTCTATTACAAAAGATCTCCACAGATCATGACAGTCTTCACAAAACGGAGAAATTCTAACCAACCAAGAAGCCACCAACCCTTTCTACAGTCCTAATACATTCTAATTATACAAAAAATGGGACAAAGCCCTTACAAAAAACCCTAACCCTAAGTGGATTAGGTTTGTCTACTTTCCAACTCAATCAATCTTGGCTGGTCCATGATCCAATTGTTCTCCAAGTCAGTGCTTGTACACTTTCCAACTACTCCGCAACAGTTTTCCACTGTGTAACTAATTTTCCTTGACGTTTGTTTTCCTCTGTTTCTGGCACTCTGTTTCCTTTGTTTCTAAAGCACTCCCCATTTTCTGGTGCGACATTATAATTTATTATTTTTTCCTTGATTCCTTTAAAACTTCCTTGGTTTTCTCCCAAAATTGGTCTGTGCCAGCAGGCCCCCAACACTGACATGGTTACTCGTCCCAACTCACTCAGTGACTCATACATCTTTCAATTCTTCTGTTAGTGCCTCATACATCTTTGTTTCTTGATGGAATTGACCCTGATCCTAGTTGCTCTTTTTTTCATGGATTCTACATTCTACACAGTGACTGGAGGTTTCAATATTTATCCACCCTCTAAGCCTATCTTCTCTAATTTTAATTTTACGCATCGATATCCATGACCAAATACTCAGCCTTTTCCTGTAGAGGCTCCAACTGATCATTCTTTGCAATATTCTCTGCTTACACTGCCTCTTCTTCTAAATGTAGACTCTGTCAATGTTTCATGGAAACCTGCACAAGAGACCTAGATAAAGCATACACAAACAAATATTATCAAGAAATAGAAGAGAGATACACAATGAAGAATGAGAGTCAATGCATATTATGTTCGAATCAATGAGTGAGCGATCGATATTCACTCATATAGGCAATGACATCCTATAATTAGGAATGCATGCATAATAGTGATGGTCTAAGATTAGAAAGTCTAAAATAGAACTAGTCAGTTAACTCCCACTGAACTAGTGTTACTCCCACTACACTAGTGTGATGAAAATAGAAATTTTTCCAACACCCCCCCTAAACATCACTATGGAGTAAAAAATGAGTCCCGACTACTAGGCCATTTTAGGTACTCATGTACAATGCAACTAATGAACACTGAATAAAAATGAGGAAAGAGGGAAAACCACGTGGGAACAAACCCCCCCCCTTCAAAGATAATGTATCAAAAGAAGAAATGGAAGTTTCTAGGAAACTGTGTTCTTCACTGCAAGACAATCCCACAAAGTCTGAAATTTTTTCTCAGTGAATGTCTTGGTGAATATTGCATCTCAGTCTATTCAGAGGAAGCACAGAACTGCAAATCAATGATTCTGTCATGTACTAAATCTCCAATGAAATTCATGTGGACCTCAATGTCTTTGGTTCGCTGTCGTTGTACTAGATCTCCACAAAATCTTAGTGTACTTTGATTTTCACACCATATGATAGTCAGATAGTGAAACTGGATACCAAGCTTGGTAAGGAACTCTTGAAGAAAAAGTGTTTGAATGACACAATTGACTACTCCTCTATACTCAGCCTTTGGGGAAGATAAATCAATGGTTGATTGTTTCTTACTTGACCAAAAAATTGGGCTTGACCCTAAACTAAGAGTGTACCCGAACATCCACTTGCGATTTGTCCTATCAGCATACCAATCTGAATCTGTGAAGCCTATGAGATCTAATGCACAACCAGTTTCATAGTGAATCCCATAACTCATGGTGCCCTGAACATATCTCAGGATGTGCTTTGTATCCTTCTAGTGCAGATCATGGGGTTCTTGCATGTATATGGAAACTTCTCCTACCACTTATGATATATCTGGAAGGGTGTGTATGAGATAAATAAGAATCCCCACCAGTTGTTGATACAAATTTCTATCCACTAATGGTGTATCCTCAGGATCCTCAAGTCTGATCCCAAATAAGAAGGGCGTAGGTGCAAACATGCAGTCTTTCATGTGGAATCTATCCAGAAGATCCCTTACATACTTATCCTTAGAAATTTTTATGCCGAAATCATCCTGATTGATCTCAAGACCAAGAAAGAAGTGTAGTGTACCCATGTCCGTAATAGAGAACCTATCATGCAAAATATCTTTGACCGAATAAATGTTTGAAGAAGAGCTACCAATGATCAAAATATCATCAACATAGAGTACTAATATCATCACATATTCATTAGTCCTCAACATGTAAACATTGGAATCAGATTTACATCTAACAAAATCATGTGAAAGCAAGTAAGAATCCATCATTGCATACCATGCTCTAGGTGCCTTCTTGAGGCCATAGAGAGACTTCTTCAGTATGCATACTAAAGATGAGTTTTGAATGAACCCCTGTGGTTGATCCATGTAGATCTCCTCTGAAGGGTCACCATGAAGAAAACCATTATTCACATCCATCTAGTGAACTTCCCATCCTTTGGCTACAGCAATGGCTAGAGCCAATCGAATGGAGTCCATATTTTCTACATGAGAAAATGTCTCATCATAATCTATCCCATGAATTTACTGACATCCTTTTGCAACTAATCTAGACTTGTACCTACTTATTTGACCATATGCTACTCTCTTGGTCCTGTAGACCCATTTTCATCTAAAGATTTTCCTCCCTGGTGGAAGTGGAACTAGATCTCAAGTCTGATTCTTTAGGAGAGATTCATGCTCCTCCTGCATGGCTTCTTCCCATAGTGGATTGCCAACAACCTCACTGTAGGTATGTGGATCAAAAGATTGATCCATACAAAAATGCACGAGCATCGTTGGTTCAGAAGATGAAAGTACATGAGAAGGATCCACATGCTGAGATGGAGTCCTCCTCGAATCCAATGGATCCCTTGCAAGGTTTCATGTTGCCTGAAGTGTGGATTGCGCCCACTTGGGAATTTGCTGAATCTCTAATAGTACTATATCCTCATTTGGTTTTACTACCTACCCATCTGCATGTACAAAATCTTTTGAATCTGTGTCTGAATATGTAGCATCTGAGTGTGTGGAATCATCATCTCTGATGTCTGGAACTGATGGAAGAACAAGAGTTTTTGCATGTTGCATTGTAGGTGAATGCAGAGGACTCTCCTCAAACTGAACAATGTGCTCAATGATGAGTCAGTCTATAGATGGATCAATCAATTTGTACCCCTTCATATCATCTGGATATCCCACAAATATGTAAGGTGTGCTTTTTGGATCTAAGGCTTTCCACTTTTCATAAGGAATATGGGCCCATGCTCTAGATCCAAAGATGTGGAAGTGTGTGACATCTAGTTTGTCACCTGTCCAAGACTCAAAAGGTGTCTTATCCTCAAAAGATCTATGAGGTGATTTTTTCTATATGTAAGCAACACATTTAAGTGCCTCAGCCCAAATCTTGGAAGGAAGTGCATGAAACATGCAATTGGTCATCTCCTTGAGAGACTTGTTCTTCCTTTCAGCAACTCTATTTTTTTTGGAGTGTATGGAACTATGTGTTGGAACTGGATACTGGCTTCACGAAAAACATTCTGAACATATTTGTTGATATACTCCCCCCCATTGTCTGTACGAATGATATTTATTTTATTCCTAGTTTGTGTCTCTACTAGAGATTTGAAGTATTTGAGATGCTCAAAAACTTGAGAATTTTGTCTAAGAAAATAAACCGAAGTATAGCGTGAGTAATCATCAATAAATGTAATAAAATACCTTGCTTTGTTGATGGACGGATTTGGAAATGGACCCATGAGATCACTGTGAACTAGATTCAAGGAAGAGGAGGGTCTCCTTGCCTTCCCCTTTTCAAATTTCTCTTCAGGATGCTTGCCAAGAATGCATCCTTCGCAAACCCTTTCAGGAAATTGAATGTCTCGCAAGCCTTTGACCATTCATTGTTTGTAAAGTCGATGCATGTACCTAAAGTTTAAATGACCAAATATTTCATGCCATACTCTACTACTATCATTAGCATGTGTAAGTAGCAAAGAGGAGTCATAGTCAATAAACCTAGTGAAATTATACAATCATGATTTGTGATCTACCTCACCAACTGCAATAATGGAATTGTCATGCATGTCAAGTACAACAACTGAATCTGATGTAAATTCAACCCTTTTACCTGTTTGAGTGATCTGATAAACTGAGAGAAGATTTATAGAAATCTTTGGAACATGTAAAACATTCTCAAAACTTCCATTAGGAAGTTCCACTCTTCCCTCTCCTACAACTGCTATTGGAGTATCATCCCCCATGAGAATAGGAGGTCCAGAGCATGAACTCAAATAAGTAAAAACTTCCTCTTTAGCTACCATATGATGTGATGTCCCAGAATCTATAATCCATGAATTAGATGAGGAATTAATTGCAACCAAAGCATGATGATTACCTTTCTTAGGCGCATGGTCTTCTTCCTTCTTCTTCTTCTTGGCTCCTTCAGGAATGAAGTCTCCAAGGTTATTCTTTTGAAGAAACTGTGTCATAAGATCAATCTGCTTCTTCATTCATGTGGATTATTCATGATTTGTTTTATTGCAATATGTGCACTTATTTCCCTTCTTCTTCTTCCCTTTGGAATTTGAATAATATTTGGAACCTGAAGAATCCTTGAAGGGTTTTGAATATCCCTCCTTCTTTGACTTTGGATGTAATAGCTCCTTTTGTTTCTTCTTCGATTTTTTATTAGATGACCCTTTTTCATAATGCATGGTGAGTGCATGTGCTTTGGGATATTTCATGAGCCCCATTTGTACTAGTTTTGTCTTCTCTTCTGTGAGAGACTCAATCAATTGAGCCATCCTAGGAATTTTCCAATTTGCGCCCAAAAGACATCTAGCACAATGGAAATTGGAGACATATACAACATATTTTGGTCCTATCTTGGCCAAGATTGTTAGAATAATTTGTTTCTCTTGTGTAGACTTGTCAATAGCACATTCACCCAAGCTCAAAATCAAATATTTAAATTTAGTAAATAAATCATGTATATTATCAAAACTTTTAGCGTCTAAGGTATTCAACTCTACCTCAAGCATATGACCTCGCATCTCATCCTACTTTCCAAAGAGTCCTTCCAAGGTGGTCCAGATATCATTTGGATTCTTGCATGAGGAAACATGAAACCATAGATCATTGGATATTAACATAAGAAGTAATCACATGGCCTCATCCTTACGGTTCTACCATCTGGTCTTCTCAAGTGTCGATGTAGGTTTTGTTTCTGTCACCATCGTCAAATTATATAATCCTTTTCTTTTAAGTTGGAATGCAGCTTTCGTATTTCATTCAAAATAGCTATACAATGTGTGTATTATCAATAGAATTGATTGAATAAGTTGCATCACCTCCATCCTACTATTGATTCTGAAAAGATCATGAAAACCCAGATCGTGGATTCTGAGATATGACTAATAATTCTATGACAACTATAAATATTATAAAACAACTATGTCTCCTAAAATATGATGTGGGTTTTGGATATTTTTGGTGAGCATGATAATCCCTATGTTATATGTCTCTGGTAAAAATTTCAGCTCGACCCAGATCGCAAATTTCTAGATATTGCAATTTCAATGCAGAAAACCAGTTTTTGGAGGGTTGTTGAATCGTAGCACCCTAGAGAAGGGTACAGTGTGACGATGATGAATTGTCACACCCTAGTGAAGGACACATTGTGATGATTGTCAAAAACTAAATCGTCGCACCTCATATGAAGAATATAGTGTGACGACATCGCACCTTGGTTGTGTATAGGTCGCGACGATGCGACTGTCGCACCCTTCGACAGGAATAGGCCATGAAGATTCCAATCGTCGCACCTTTCGATACAGATAGGCCGCGATGATTCCAAAAAATAGGTTTACTCAAGGAATATTTCGCTCTTCTCTAACTTTTCTGGGTTTCTCCAAGCAACTCGGCTCTAATACCATGTCAGTGTTTCATGGAAACCTACACAAGAGACTTATCTAAAGGATACACAAACAAAGCTTATCAAGAAAAGGAAGAGAGATACATAATGAAGAATGAGAATCAATGCATATTATGATATAATAAATGAGTGAATGATCTTCACTAATATAGGCAATGACATCCTATATTTAGGAATGTATGCATAATAGTGATGGTCTAAGATTAGAAAGTCTAAAATATAGCTAGTGAGTTAACTCCCACTGAACTAGTGTTATTGCCACTGAACTAGTGTGCTGAAAATAGAAATTTCTCCAACACACTCTTCATTTCTGCAGTTGTCTTAAATTTTTCAGGAAGTGACATTGTCTTTTGTCTCTGTTTCAATTCTTCCATTGCTACGTGCACCCTATCCTCCTTTTCTTGCAACTCCTGTGAGCTTCCATCTTCTTGTAATTATGTCCACAGTTGGCCACTTCTCTCCAACATATTTCTCATATTATGTATAGCCTGGGCTATATTCTCTACAAATTCTATTTTGTATTGATCTCGTTGCACACTTACTTCTAAACAAGAAGTGGGTAATGTGCACTCCTCCTACTCCTTTATTTGTCTCTTATACTTATCCAATGCCTGAGCTATTTTCTTCATCTTTTCTTCTGATGATACCTCCTTTGATCTTGTACTATCTAGGATGGTTAGAAACACTGTGTCAATGTGTGTCTCCATATCTTCAACATTTTGTTGTGCTAACTTATTTTCCTTCCCTTCCTAACTAATTAGTTCCTTCAATGTGATGTTATCATCCTGTGCTTTCAGTAAATTTATCGCATCCGACCTTGCCCTAGAATGGATTTTTTGTGTGACACTGATCTGCAATTTGTACAGTGCCTTTATTGGGATCTTGGGAAATTCCAAGTCCATTGTATCTATCTCCTTTAGAGTCTTATATTCCACCTCCTCATCAATGTATAACATATCAATTGTTATCATGAAATTTGTGCTCTCCTCCGCTATGATATGCATTGTTTCCCCTACTTGCCTTCCTTCCATAGTTTTTACCAGTGTTTCTTTCTATCGATGCTCTTTCATGATATTTAAATCTTCCAGAATTTTTTTTACCTTCTGCACCTACTCAATAATTGAAGTCCTATTCTTCTCGACATTCTCCCAATCCTTTGATAGCTAATATTCAATGTTTGTAGCTACTAATTTGACATCCTCTTATGTCAGTAATGTGTGAAGTGGTGTCCTATGGGACTTTTTATTCTTCCTTGACCCACTTTCTTGCTCCCATGTTCTCTTAATTTGGGAATCTTCTGGATCAAATGTCTCTGGAATGTTCGTATCCACCCCTATCTCTTGTCGAACTTATTCTTCCACAAGTATATCATGTGTCTTTGTCCTCACTTTTTTTGTGTGCACATGTTCTCTTATATCTTTCGGTGTCTTCCCTATGTGCAGTGGATCTTGCGTGGAACCACCCTATGATTTATTCTGTGTCCTTCATTTATTTTGGGGTCGATTCCTTCCCCCCACTTGGCCTTGTCTTGTATTCGTATTTTTTCTCACACCATTTCTACCTGTCTATTGCGCAGGGACTTTTATGTCCTGCGTCTGATTCTGTATTGTTGTCACTCTCCTTGGACTTACTGGCACCTTCCATTCATCAAGACAATCCTGGACATACATTTGGATATCTTGTGTCGTCATGCAGTAGCTTAATAGTAACCATTCCTTTGATGGATCCATCTTCACCTGCAACCACATATTGTGGTGTGTGGAATGAAAGTTAGCAATCTATCCAAACTCTTGGACTATCTGAGGTGAAATACTCCATGTGTTGGCTAAGTGATCCTATATCTATGAAAGGTATAGTGAGAATGTGTCAATGTTCACCTTCTTCTTCGTCGGGTTTGTTGTGCTCCTTAAGGAAGTGTATCGGCCTGCGCCACACTTTCCTAGTATTTGAACAAACACAATATATATTGGTTCTTTCCAACCTACCACTGCAATGAGGATGAGTAGCCATGAGTAGTGGAACTCAGAGCCCCAGTATTTTGTATCATTATAGTCCTCCAGGAAGGAATTGAGAAAATAAGGGGTCCACTCATCACGCTCCCCTTCGCGCACTGCACTGCAGCTGCTACCACCCCTGACGACACTTCTTCCTTCCTGCATTTCCTCATTAACTTACACCTTAAAAAACTTGTGGTGAACATTTTTTCCAGATCATTTATGTCGTTGATATTTATCCCCCTATTCTCTCTATTTGTGACATATTTCACTTTAATTTCATCAGAAATGGTCTTTGCCTTAGTCATGTCCTCCAGATACTATTATGGCTTCTCCCCATCCATGGGTATCCTAGTAATTGCTTCTATTAAGTCCACATTGATAGGCATTGGCCTATCCATCCATAAGATACTTCCATGCACCCTTTCTAGGAGTGGTTTCACACATTTGTTAATGTATTTACTGCACCCAAAGTGTGGTATGTCTAATAATTTCATTATTCTTAATGTGTTATAGAGCCCCATAATCCACTGCATGGGCTTCGATAGTGGCGCACCTCATGGGACCTCTCCTTTACATTCCATGTAATTGTGCTACACCAAATACGGGAATTTGATGGTGTCTTCTACATTGTGTTCTGAGTACTTCATACTGTTCACACCTCTTATCATTTCATCATCTGATTTCACTCCATTTGGAATATTTGGAATTACAATTGTCAATTCTACATGTGCACGTAGTATCCCTTGCACACTACTTTCATCCTGAGCTTTCTTTCTCCCTTACGGGGATGACACCTTGACCTCAGGTATTCCCTCTTGCTATGTGTATTGTTCTTTTTCCAACTCTGGGCTCTACTCTGTTGAACCCATCGCTTGTTCTTCTTCATGTGGTCCTTTTTCTCTCAATGTGTCTGAATCTGTCCTTTCTGCATATTTCTCAGGATGGTCGACCTCTTGCGATGGGTTTTCTTCCTCCTCCACCTATGTGCTATGCGGTACATACTTTGGCATATGTATTTCATCCACGTCAACTATTTTCATCATCCCTTGTGTCCTTGTTTGTTTCTCACGAGCGCTACTTCTCGTGTTTTGACCAATCCTACTCAACGCTGCTACTCGTTGTGGCAACATCTTGCTAGAATCTGAATTGTTGTGCTAAAAATCTTAACCTTCTGTAAAGAATTCTCACTCTCTTTCACTTAGGGTTCCTTCTTCATTCTTCTCCTTATCTAAAAACACAAATTGTAAAATTTTCCCCCTTTTTCTAACTTAACAGCGAGACAACTTACTGACATCTATTCTACACTGACAATTTTCGCTTCTTCACTTTTTCGTGCGAGGTGCACTTTTGTACCTATCATCTACTTTCCAACATGCAATGTCTTCAACACTGGTTTTTCTTCAGTGCACTATTAATGCTAAAAGTTCTATTACATCAAAACCTTATAGTATTCTCCTCTCCTTTTGTCTTTTTATTACCTTTCTTATTTTTATGGATTTTTGTCTTTTTCTTCTAACATCTACTATATAGAATATGTACAATCATACCTCCTTTTTCTTTTTTTACCTTAGGTTGTTAGGTCGAATATATTGATACAGTTTAAGTTGACTGCCATGCACCGGTCCTCTGAGTTTCTTCCCTACAAGATCTTTCAGTTTCATAACACCTCCATTTTTTATGGCCTCTACCTGATAAGGCCCTAACTAGTGCGTCTTGAACTTCCAATGGTTTTCTAGATACCTGATGTCATAGAGGAAAACTAAATATCCTTCCTTAAATCTTTTCTTCTATATGTGCCTATCATTCCAAGATTTTTCCTTCACTTTCTGTACTTCCTGGTGAAATCCTGCTATAATTATGTCTTCTTCCATCTCCATCAGCTGATCCAATCTTACCCGTGCAACACCTTCTTCTTCCATTTTGGTGATCATTGTAATGCGCAGACTAGGTAATAAAAAATCCAATGGAACCAGTGCTTCCTTCCCATACACCAATCTGTATGGTTTATGTCATGTAAGCTTCTTGCAGGTAGTCCTATTAGCCCAAAACACTACTGCTACATTCAAATCCCAATCATCCCTATTCACATTGAAAATCCTTATCAATGCATTTTATAGAATATTGTTAAAAGATTCTACTATACCATTCTCCTGGGGATGGTAATGTGTGATCTTCTAATTATGTATCTCGATTTCTTCTGTCAAAAATCTGATTTTACTATTAATAAGATGAGTTCCCTAATCACTCAACAAATTTTTGGGACATCCAAATCTGGTCACCATGTTCTCAAAGAGAAATTGCACTACATTTTTTGTGATGCAATCCTTCAGTGGGGATGCTTCTGCCCATATGGTTAAATATTTTGTCGTAGTGATGATGTATCTGGATCCTGACCTCCTTGCTAGTGATTTAATGGGTCCAATGAAATACGCATCCCATTTATCAAATACCTGTAAAGTTACTTGGGGCATAAGTTGCATTTCATCCCTTCTGGATGGTTTTCCCACCCTCTGATAGACATCACAGGTTTGACATTATTCCTTTGTGTCCTTGTTTACTGTAGGCCAGCATAATCATGCACGTAACACCTTCTTTGTTGCAGGATTTCCTACATAGTTACCTCCATCTTTACCTTCATGTGCTTCTACTAATACCATGGAGTGTTCATGCTCCATCACACATCTTCTCAGAATTCGATCTACACCTTACTTGTATAAATGAACTTCAATTAGTTTATAGTCTACAACATGCACTACCAACTTTTTTTTTCTGTGCGACAATAAATTCCTTGGGAGCCATTCTTGTGCTAAAAGATCCAACAATGTCAACAAAATAATCATCAACAATATGAACATAAAATAATTTAACATCAGGAAAATTCTCATTGAAGTTCTTTGGCTCCTCTCCATTAGTAATTCTTGACAGATGATTTGGTCATGCATTCATCTTCCCTAGTTTTACTATGATTTTGAAATGAAATTTCTGAAACAATAACAACCATCTACAGATCCTCCCCCCCAACATTTGCTTGTTAACTAGGTACTTTAAAGAAGAATGATATCTAAACATCTTAAAATGTTGACCCAATAAATAATGTATGAACTTCTGTAGGGAATATACCATAGCCAGACCTTCCCTTTATGTAGTATTATAGTTCTGCTCAGACTCAGACAATTTTAGACTAGCAAAAGATATTGGGTGATCAATGTCTCCTTCACCTAGTTATGCCAAAATGACTCCAAGTGCAATGGATGAAGCATACGCATGCGCATGAAATTATTTTTTCCAATATAGAAATCTTAGAATTGGTGATGTCACGATCTTCTCTTTTAGTATGTCCAATCTCTCTCGACATTCATTGTTCCACTGAAACTTGATGTATTTATTCAGTAACTTCTCCATGCGTGCAACGATCTTTGCATAGTCATTTATGAATTTCTTGTAGTACCCTGTGTGGTTGTTGGCAATAGGCCGAAGTGGAAAGAAGGATGATCGTGGGGAAATAAAGTGTCTAGACAGTCAAGCAACACCTGGAAGGAAACACAACACATGTGCATGCAAGAAAGCATGCACAAGGAAAATGACAGCTGGAAGGAAGAACATCACGCGCACACGAGAGGAAGAACTAACAATGGTAGGGTTAGGGTTTTGATAATGTATTGCAATGGATGAAGATCCAAAGATGTATAAATATCAATACTGAGGTATTATAGAGGGTTCACAGATTTTGTAGTTGTGTTGATTTAGTTAGTATTTCGGCTTTTGTAGTTTTTGGCATATAGTAGTTATGCATGAGCGGAGGCGATAGGTAATATTTTGTTGTATGAGCTATTTTGTAAGTTGTTGAGCTAGAGGAGATGAGAGAAGGCAGATCTTGAGGATTAGATCGCAAGCTGAAGATCCTGGTGAGATCTAGTTCGCCTCATATAGACCTTACCCATTAAAGTTATCTTGAGTGAGACCGCACAACGCATTCTATGTGATGTGTTGCCTTCTATTTTACCGGGAGGGACGATAGTTTTAGAGGCTTTGTTGGAAACCCAAAAGACATGAACCTTGGGTCAATAACTCAGAAATTATATAAGAAGAGTTAACCAACAAATGGTTCTATTTCCATAGGTAGGAACAAGAGAGGATTGAGTAGAGGAGATAAGTCGAGAATCTATCAAAGGTGGATTAAGAAAGGGTTAGGGCATAGACCAATGAGCCATTATAAGGGAATGTTGAGATCGTGGAATCCCACAAAAGAAGATATTGAAAGATGGTTGAGACAAAAAGATCTAGAGTTTGCACAGAAAGACAATAGAAACCCTAGAATAACACCTCGCAAATATTTTGAGAAATAAGTGTTTAGTGATTTTCACGAAGTCTTTTTCTATGATTTTCCATGTCTACTGTAGGAGTGGATACTAATATTGAAGGATAACCATGCAATGAACTAGATTCAACAGTTATATTGGACCCCAGTACATATTGAGCAGTTACAACAGGTGAACAACAAATTCACCTGTGCAATAGACTTCTATCTTGACATTATTGTGCCAGTCTTCATAATCGAGTTTGCAGTTGACACAGAGAAATCATATAGTGCAGCGGAGCACGAATTTATACGTGGATCGTGAGGAAGTTACATTTGATCACTGTATACTTATATTAAGATACTGATATATAACAAAGGTGTAATGACAATGGAATCAGATAACTAAACTTCCCTGCATGCATGGGGGAAGGGGGGAAGCACTGACAAAGAAAGGAGAAATGGAAGGAGGTAAGGATAAAGGAAAGAGGGAGGAGGAACCATTGGACCTAATCATGATGGACGATGACCAGATCAAGTGGTTCTTGGTGTCAATGGGAAAGAAGTGTAGTGGAATACCCTACCAATACAAGGTGAATACCAAGACGAGATACATAGCTGCGAGGGAAGGATTAGTGAGTGATGAGGAATATGTAGAGGATCTTTGGGATATGGACCAGATTGAGGAAATTTTGCATGCAACATATGAGAGAAATATGAGACGTCCAAGAGTGGGAGGAGAAGGAATCCATCCTATCCATATTAATGTCAGTGTGGAACCCATAAATCCATGTGTGACTAATACACCAAACAGAACGCCATTATTTAGACAACCGAATTTTGGAGGAATTTTGACAGTAGGAAGTACATTTACAGAAGGAGCGAAAACTGGGAGAGTCAGTTCAGCTAGCACTAGTCACGTATCTACACCGCGAGGAGGTAGTAGTTCAACATTCAAAATGGTTGAACAAGATCCCACCATCGGGTTACCATAATTTTGGGGAGAAGCAACATGAAATCCTGAGACGAATTTGTTCATTTGTGCAAAGATTCGGTAATCAAAAAAGATCACTGACGAAGATACCAAACTCGCACAACTAGCTATTATGCTAAGATACCACACACTAGACTGGTACATGAGTCTAGACACAAATAGTGCCCCTGGGACAACAAGGAAACTAACAGACATTAAAAATTTACTGATAAATGATTTCCAGAATCCAAGATCAGAGGATCAGTACATGAACGAGATCTTCGAAATAAGACAGACACCAGGAGAGTCTGTGTGGGATACTGATCAAAGATTCAAGCGAATAAATGGAAAGTTAAAATATCTCATGACCAAGATGCAACATCGGCACCTATTTGTCAACTCATTACTCCCACATTTGAAATACCTTTTATGACAACATAAATTTTAGACGTAGGAAGAGGCTCTATAGGAATCCCTGCAACTGGAAGAAATCCATTACCAGAAGACATACCCAGCTATTGATGAACCGAAAGAGGATTTGAATAATCTAACATTTCAGCTGAAACAAAATAAGAACAAGGACAAACAAGAAGTTTTTTGGTTTACCACATGTAGGACAAAAGGACAACACAAGAACGAATGTCCAACGTTCGTGTGGTATATGGTAGCAGGAATGCCTAATCTGTTACCACCAAGAGGAATATGGTGTGAAATCTGCAAAAACCTGGGTCATGACCCTTATCACTACACGATGATGCAGAAATACCAGACATTCCCAAAGAGATCATATTGCACCTTTTTCAAGTCAGTAAGCCATGATGACAAAGATTGTAGAACTATGGAGTTAATGTGAGAAAGGACATCAAATGCATAGAGGGTACAGGACGAAATGATGACTAGGCAAGAAGCATCACAGTTCAATGAAGTCCCAGCTCGATACAACACTGTGCAATATAAGTATAATATTGCACAACAACCATACAATAATGCAGAACTGCAGTACAATATGTCACAACCCTAGTAAAATACTACACAATACAATCAAGAACCTCAGTCTAACATGTCACGATGAGATCGATCAGGCTATAGAGGAGGAGGACGAGCCAGAGGAGGTTTCAGATAGGGTAGAGGACCAGTAGTATGTCATAATTGTCAACAATCGGGACACTATGCAAGGGAATGTCTACTTCCACCAATGACTTGTATGTATTGTCACGCATCAGATCATGACACAGAAGAATGTCCGACACTACTAGTAAATATTTAGGAAAAGAGGAACCAAAACAACTAGCACGTTCAGTGGATTTGGACTGAAGCAAGGGATGAAGAAAGAAACATCAACATAGTTACTCGCAGAGGAGCTAAAACAGGCACTGATGCAGCTCGACAAGAACCAGTGCAGAACCAGTGGGTAAATAAGAACACTGAACCAAGGAACCAGTTCAACATGCAGAAGGGGAAGGATATCTTTAAGTAAGCTAGACAAGAATTTCAGAAGGAGGACATAACTTCGACTTCAACTATCCAACATAACAAGGAAGCACCAGAATACGAGATGCATCCATCATTGGATCATACCAACAAGATGCAACGCATGGGACAAGTAAGTACAATCAAAGGATTTTTTCAATCATGTGTAAAAGTATTAAATGATCCACCATCTGTGAAAATACTGCAAAATATACTAGAAAAATGTAGCAAGGAGATGAAAGAAAATTTAGAAACAAAAATAGTTAATCACCTACACAGAAGAAGAAGAACCAGTAGGGAGTTCATACTGAATGTTGACATTGAAGATTTTAAAATGGGAGACATTATACTAGATCTAGGATCTGAAGCTAATGTATTACCAAATAACACATGGAAGTGCATGGGAGAACCAATATTAGGATACTCACCTGTTCAATTGAAACTAGCAAATCAGCACAGAGTCTTACCAATTGGTAGACTGAAAGGAGTGACAGTAGATATCGATGGAGTATGCACTAAAGTAGACTTTGAAGTCATTTAAATAGTATACGACACAACACCTTACCCAGAGTTTCTTGGTCTGGATTGGGAATTTGACAACTAGACCATAATCAACTTGAAAACTAGGAAAATGACATTTGAATGAGGAGAATATAGGGTCATTGTTCCATTAGATCCATCCGAAGGGGAGAGGTTTGTAGAACTTACTTGCCTAGACCTAGAGGAAATCAACCAGATGTACAGAACAACTACGTGCAATGAGGATTATGTAAACCCAACTGTAGATGGGGCACTCAATTGGCGGAGCTTTACTTCCTGTGCAACAAAATCAAACATCGGTTTAGAGAACTGGCAGCAAAGGTTACATGAAGTATCCATGGGAATATGTGAAAGAATAGACCGCGCAGTAAGATGGGTAGGCACAAAAATCGAAGAACCACCCAACTTCCACAAAATAATGACTTGGAAACACTCTTGACACAGTATGAATACATAGTGTTAGAGAACCAGAGACTGTTAGCACTTGATATAGCACTCAAGTCCACACTTGCAAGATGTTGGGGTGCGCACAAGGAGACCATCACATATTGGTATCAATGTAAGAGGATACTACACATAAGGTTTGGCACCGAACATAAAAACAACAAACAACAGAAATATGATGGACATGGGGTAGAAGTGGAACACTTGGAGGAGTGTATAATTCTATGGAAAATGACATCCCTAGAAGAATGGCCTCATCACTTCATACACACTTTCAAGGGCATACCAGTGAACTAATATACAGACTAGGAGTTGGGAAAAGGAACTGTGACATGGATGGCATTGCAACATAATTTTACCGTCACATTTTCATTCAAACATGAAAACCCCAACATAGATGCATCTCTAAAATAGATAAGAGGAGTAATATTTATCAAAGAACCAGATATAAAATTTATCACAGAAGAGAAACAACAGAATAAATGGATAGTTAAGGAACTGCTGGCATGCTATCATGTGAAAGAGGAAGCACGGTATGAAGACGATCCGTGCAATATTCAGATTGAAGAGGAAGAATGTGAAAGAGAGGTGGAAGGTCCACCCATAGAATCAAAATTCATTTCCGCACCAATCAAAGTAAATAAAGTCAACATTGGGACAACCGAGAATCCCAAAATGGCCAGCATTGGAGACTACTGGGATGAGAAAATAGTAGAAAGCATCACAGAGTTGTTGCGCAAATACATAAACTTGTTTCCCGCAACCTTTACAGAGATGAATGGTATAGAAGGAGAATTAAGAGAGATGAAGATACCACTCAGACCAGAAGCAAGATCAATTAGGCAGCGACAATATAGTCTGAACCCCATATATAAGTAGAAATTCAAAGCTGAGATCAACAGGATGCTCAAAGTCAGCATCATAGAACCGGTTGAAGAGTTAGAATGGATAAGTCTGATGGTAGTTCAGGACAAGAAGCAAGGAGGGATCAGGATATGAATCGACTTGAGGAAGTTGAACAATGCATGCCTACATGACCCATGCCCTACACCTTTCACAGACAAAGTGTTAGAGAATGTAGGAGGACATAAAGCTTACTCATTCACTGATGGATTCTCAAGCTACCATCAGATCATGATAGCACAAGAAGACAGATACAAGACCATGTTCGCGATAGAATGGGGATCTTACCAATACATAGTCATGTCATTTGGACTAAAGAATGCACCAGCAATATTCTCTAGAGTGGTCATCGCAGCATTTAAAGAATTCATCCATCAATTTCTTGGAGTATACCTGGATGATTGGACAGTCTATAGTCTATTAAAAAACCATGTGGAATTTTTACGGCTTATGTTAGAAACATGTACATAGTGCCAGATATCACTAAACATAAATAAATGCATATTCGAAACACTGTTTGGGATACTATTGGGCCACATAGTATGCAAACAAGGTTTACTAGTAGATCCTGCAAAGATTGTAGTCATTGTTAACTTACCACCACCAAAAACAGTTCGTCAGCTAAGAGTGACATTGGGACACATAGGTTACTAAAGAAAATTTATCAAAGGATATGCAGAGATTACTACAATGATGGAAAATCTAATAAGAAAGGATACAAAGTTTCAGTGGAACGATGAGTGTCAACACAGTCTGGATACCTTGAAGGAAAATATGGCTATCGTGTCGATATTAGTATTTCCAGACTGGGAGAATACATTCCATGTCCATGTAGACGCATCAGTGATAACACTTGGAGGTATCTTGGCACATCCAGGAGCAGGAGACTTCGATCACACGATGGCATTTGTGAGAAGAAAGTTATCAGACTCTGAACAGAACTATAACACGATAGAAAAAGAAGGCCTAGCTATGGTCCATGCACTGCAAAAGTTCAGACATTACTTATTGGGGAACCACTTCAATATGTTCACAGATCACTCATCCCTAAAATATCTAGTCAACAAGCCAATGTTGGGGGGGGAGAATATGTCAATGGTTACTACAATTTCAAGAATTTTGCTTTGAAGAAATAGTCAAACAAGGAAAGTTGAATGCAGGACCTGACCACTTATCAAGGGTCACCAATGGAGAAGAACCTACGAGCTTAGAAGACAACTTTCCATATGCACAGATATTTTCATTTCAGATCGTTGATGAATACTTCACAGACATCATTCAGTATTTGAGTACGGGTACTGCGCTGCAAGAATACAACACCACACAGAAGAAAAACCTAGTAGTCCACGTGGCTGACTATCAACTAATTGGAGGACACCGATGCAAAATGGGCACAGATAGCATCGTGCGAAGATACATGTTAGAGCATGAAATACCACGCATTTTAGTAGAATCTCGTGAAGGAATAGAAGGAGCGCATTATGCAGGCAAAGCTACCATGGAAAAGGTATTGCACGTAGGACTATGGTGGCCAACGATTCACAGAGACTCGAAAGAGTATTATCAAAGATGCGATGTTTGTCAATGGATAGGAAAACCCAACATAAGAGATGAGATGCCATTACAACCACAAGTAACATTACAAGCATTCGACAAGTGAGCAATAGACTTTGAGGGACCAATCAACCCACCATCCAAAAGAATAGGATCAGGGTACATTATCACTGCAACAGAGTATCTAACAAGATATGTGGAAGCCACACCAGTGAAGGATTGCAGCGCAGAAACAACAACGCACTTTCTATTTGAACAATTCATTACTAGATTTGGGTGCCCAAGAGTTTTGATGAGCGACCAAGGCACACACTTCATAAACAGTACCACCAGTGCTATGACTGAAGAATTTGAAGTCCATCATCAGAAGAGCACACTGTATCATCCATAGGAAAATGGCACAGTGGAAGAATTCAACAAAATTTTGGAGGACGCACTAACAAAGATTTGCAACATCAACAGGGACGATTGGGACCTCAAGGTACCAGCAGTATTATGGGCATACAGGACTACATGCAAAATGTTGACAGGGCACATGCCATTTAAACTAGTTTATGGCCAAGAAGTAGTGGTGACATTAGAAGTTTTAGTACCAAGATTGTGCGTAGTAGTAATCACACAAATGAAAGAATGAGACGTAGTACAGGAGAGACTAAATCATTTACTGACCATGGAGGAAGACCGAATCTTGTCATGATTCCACCAACAAGTTTAGAAAAAAAGAGACAAAGCTTGGCACAATAGACACATCAAGAAGAAAATGTTCAAGAAAGGAGATCTAGTGCTGATGTATGACATCAAGTTGTTACAACAACCAGGAAAACTCATAATGCATTGGTTACGACCATACGAAGTAAATTCTATCACAGATGGAGGAGTTGTACAGTTACAAGATTTATTAGGCATAGAACTCAAAGGGATCATCAATGGGAGATGATTGAATATGTACAAGGACAGTCGACCACCCACTGCACATTAATATATATATATATATATATATATATATATATAGTGAAAAAGAACCAAAAGGGAAAAAACCAAAGAGGGTGCAAGGAACCAGAGGTAGAAAGGCCATGCAAAGTTAGAAACACAAACTCAGCGAGGAGAAAGACAATGGTCACATCCAAAGGGAAACAAGTGGGAAGAGAAGAGTCGTAAAAAGAAAGACGACATGACAACACTAGGCGGAATTAAAGGTCATTAAGGACTGATGGGATGCCACATTAATCGCACCAACAGAACATGACAGAACAAGATTAATGGAAATTATGAAACCTCCAAATATGCATTGAACCGGTGATCAAGGTACACTAAACCCATAATCAAGGAAGCATCCTCGACAATATTCATGGGAAATCCATACAACACATGGGCGAAGGAGCCAATAGTCTATTCACGAAAAGAGAACAGACACAGAGCAACAGAGGCTAAAGAGCATAGTGTGAATTCATAGAGATCACAGAGACCATTCGAATCCAACAGACACTTGACATTCACTTCCATGTCACCACCTAAGCAAGCATAAGCGAGCAAGACCGCTAGGAAAACCGGAGTTCAATCCAGGTCATGAGGACAGGCAGAATAAAGTGAACAAAAACCATCGGAGATCATCAATGTCGAAGAAATTCCATCTCCAAACAAAACATCGGTAAACCCTACACCCATCCTGGAAGAAATCCCATGGCCAACACTAGAGGGAATGAGTCAAGAGATACCAACGGAAGTGCAAGAGCAACAGAACTAGGAAGCAGAAACCCTGAAGGAGGTGCAACTAGAGAATATGGAAGAAGATCTGAAATTTAGTGGCACAACGTTGAAGCCGACAATAGTAGTTGAGCCAGAAGAGTCTCAAACAACCATCTCAGACCACCCAGCAGGGAGGACGGTTGAAGATGTATCGGCTTGTCTGGAATGGTATATGGAGGAGAAACTGGAAGCCGCTGGAACTTTGAGCCGTCCACCACAGTGGAATAAAGACAAGATATAGATACCAAGGCCACCTTGCAAGAAACCTGTAGTAGAAATTGTTTTACCGTGCATACTAAAGGAGGTACAGGTAGGACCAAAGCTATTGGGTCATATCAGGAATATCAAATACTCTTACGATGATGTAGTAGACGAAGACATGTTACTGGAAGTTGTGAATAGGGCATTCTTACAAACCACGAGAAAAAATTGGGTTGGATAACCAATTGATTAGCCATGCCAGTGGGAAATTGGGCTGGAGAAAATGGGAATTTTAGGTCTGTTGGACCTACAACATTTTGGAAGATGTTAGTTACTATCACTAAATTTTTTTCTGCAAATGGTTACAGGAATCCAACATCTCCAAACACCTATTAGTTCACCCACGACTTCAAAAATGAAATTCCAAAAAGGCACAAACTATACAATTGGTTACAAAATTAACATGTGCAGAAGAACTACAGGAGGCGCACGCACATGCACAGGTCAGAAACATCATAATAGCACACATGCATCCGAGGCATGATTGTGTACGATAAAAATTGTGCACTCCTGAGAATGATGCATTTATGTTTCTTATCATCCCCTCACCCACTTCTGGCTCATCTTCCAAGCTGATTTGACCCTCAAATCCGAGCTAAATCTGAGTGGGGGGCTGGTCAAAGACCTAAGTGTTCCCTAAAGGGCCCCTTGTTCACACTAAACACCAGTTGGATAATGCCTCAAATATTTGCTATAAAAAGAGGCCATGGGTGCATTATGAATTCAAGAATCTATTTTTATTGTTATACTTCTTCTATTCTCCTACAAGGAACCTCTTTCCTTTTTGGACCATACTAGCATCATTTCATTAAGCCATTCTCCTCACCTATTGAGGGAATGATCTTTGGATTTATTCACCATTTTCCTTTTAGTTTTCTATTTGTAAGAAGATATCTCACATAGGGGATTCAAAATCCCTCCCTTGGAGGAAGAGGGGACCCATAAGTCTCCCTTTCTCTTTGGTGTTTTCCCACTAATACAATCTATCCATTGGTGGCATGAATATTGGTCATTTTTTTGGTTGATTTTGGTTGTAATTTCCTTATGCATTGTAGTTTTGTTTATTTAGCTATTATTGGCTTAGTTGTTTATTTATTTATTTTTCTTGATGTGTCTAACTCTTTCACTAATTTTTGTCTTGTTCAGCTCACCCAATTAAACTTGTAGGTGTCCCTCTTTTGCTCATCCAAGTGGCGAAAAGGATACAGTAGATTGGTGACCATACTGGGGATAAGGTATCAATTTCCTCCCTACTTGGGTTGTTTGAGAACTTATTTTTTTATATATATACCTTGCAGGGATAATAATCGACCCAGTCCTACCTACAAAAATCTAAATTCAGAGATGGAATAAGAGAATTTCATTCAAAATTTTCTTCTCGACCGCATATCAAAACATGCATGGGTTTTTCATCCCACAAGCGCGTCTTCCAAGCACGTGCACCAACAACACTATGTTTTCCAGTGAATTTTGTGCACAATTCACCAACAGGTCCTTGTTTCTCTACGCATTGGCACCACATGCACCTCTATCTAAACTAGGGCTGGTGCACCTGTCCAGAAAATCCAACATTTTAAGAGTTTTGTTTTATGTTTGGAAGGCCCCTAACCTTCTAAATATTGATTCTATGCAATTTGTAATATGCACCACACTTAGATTCCCTCTCCACATGAAGGGTTAGTCAACCAATAGGCACTTAGGGGGTTAAAAACCATATTTTTTCCTCCTTTTGCTTTGAGTTTCCACATGTATGGCTTGTTTTGATTGTAAAAATTAATTTGGAATCATTCACTATCACATATATAAACACTTGCATTGGACCAGAAATCAAACTTCAATTATTGAGTATGCTCTTCTCTCGCACCATAGAGCAATCTTGAGAATCAAAAAAATGATTGAGGGAAGATTTCATCTCCCTTAAAAAAAAAATATTTAGGAGAGGAAAAAGCCCCCGTAGGCCCCCCTCTTAGTTTCTTTTTTAAACATCTTCAATTTGTAAGGTCCCATACATGCCCACATATTGCAAAGATAAGATAGTTTGGAAACTATTTTCTTAGTTTACATCACTAGGGGAGTTTAAAGATTATTGTAACGGGCCCATACATGCCCACATGCTTGCAATCTAGGATAGTCTTTTGAAGATTTCTTAGATTAAATCACTTTAGGGATTTTAAAGGATTAGTAAAGAACCCACATGTCCACATGCTAGTTCTTTAGGGACTTTAAAATTCAGCAAGGTTATACCAATGGCATCTAGTAAGATAGGTAATCAAGACTTGTAAGGACAATACGAAGTCCACATGTTGCAAGGTGACACCTAACTTATTAAAAATTTGGCACATTTTATCACTTGCTCACCCACAAAGTCACTACTCACTCACATAATTCCATCTCGAATTGTGGAGGTTGAAATAGGTTTCCTCCAAAGGGATTCTGAAACGTCTCGCTTTTTCTTGAAGGAATTATCCGCTCCCACTTAATTCAAATGAGATTGGTTCACACCCCCAATCTCTAAAACAACCACATCTAAAGTTTTTCTAAAAACTCACTAATTTTTCCTCCACAGGAGGTGCCAAAAGAAATTTTTTGTCTAGGTAGGATCTCCGGGATAGTAATCCAAATAGATCCCCATTATCTGGTTCTCACATGTTCAAATAGTAGAAGTTAAAAAACAGGGAACTTTAAAATCCTCCAAATCAAGTGTTCCTAACACCATAAGGCAGGGAGATACCCATGAAGGGGCGAAGGCCAAGGTCTAGTTGTTCTGTGCTTCCCCCCTTGATGCACCCACCTCTTTGATGGGATCTAGCCCATGACTCATTTCTAAGGCCAAAAATTGAAATGTCGCACATTGACCAAGGTACCTAGTGGCCACATTTTACGACATCTACCCAGGTGGCAATTGTGGGCTGCAATTGCACCTTGATCGGATTTTTTGTGTCTATTGGGAAATATCGCCAGCTCTTTCGGGATATGCACCAACTACCCCTCATTATAATTGATTGTTTCATCCTTCACTAGTTCCTCTTCTGATGGCTTCAGAACTTACTATTGAGTGTTATTGGAAGGTCTAGTGCTATTTGAGAGGAAGGTCCTGCGCTATTTGAGAGGAAGGTCCAGTGTTATCAGGGTCCCGTGTGACTTTTGAATCATTGGCCAAAACATTTTTCACCTTCTTTCAACTACCAATTCGTCATGACAATGGTCTAGAACTTCTCTCTAATTTTAAACAAACCTCAGCCACACATATCGCCGACCACATTCACAAATGGCATCGGCAACATGGTTTATGAAAAGTAGAAACCACCAGACAACAATGCCTCGATTGGTGTCTCATATCACTCGTCCCTCTCCTTGCCAAATATGTGGCCTCTACATTTCCCCAAAGTGAAGAGGAAGCCATCATTAAGGCTCAATAGTACAACCTTGTTTATTCACAATCAGGATACTTATATACAATACTACTTGATGCTCTGAGACTCGTACGATTCGGCCAGAACAAACCTGGGATGTCTCACTCAACAGATGGATTGATTGGTACCACAACACACCATAATTCTTACATCCAACCACCACCTATGTATGGTACACCCCAACATCCACTAGTGTATGGAGGACCCCTTTACTACCATCCTCCCCCTTATTGACAACCATACCCTACTGTTGCCGTCCCACCCATGAGTGGACCCGCGTCGACACCCATGATGCACCCTTCAGTTCAACCAGGTTCTAATACCCCCTCTACCTCAGCTTACACCCTGAGCACTAGTGAAATCACTATGCCTTCCTATGTACCGTACAAATCATTTCCACAAAATAATTTGTATTTTCCATTTCCTAGTCCTCCATAGCCCATTTCTCCTCCACAAGGACAACCACATGTTGTGGTTAACTTTGTTCATCCCTCTCCCATTCAGAAATTTAAAATTTTTTAACTGAATACAGAAAATATGTCCCATCAGTCGAAAAATGCCAAAAAGAAAGGAAAAAAACAAAACAATAATAACCCAGGACCAGGGGGAAATAACCCCCAACAAAACCAGCCTATTGGGGGAAACCAAAATTAGGGGAACCAGAACCCCCAAGGGGGAAATAACAATAAATGCCAAGGGAGGAACAACAACAACCTCTAGACGAACTTCCCTTGTGCCCTTTTCGGTGGGCATGGTCATTATACTCACAATTTCCCCCAAATTGTCAACTTCAAACGGATGAAATATTCCATGAATGCACCACGTCCTCCAATGTCGCCTACACCTCAGTAGGCCCCATAATAGTATTTTCAACAACCACCCACAACGGTGTTTCAAAACCCCATTCCACATCAAGGTGTGATAAATACTCTGCAAGAAGTACACCTTGCCCCACCACAAATGGGACAGTATCAAAACCCTGGGAATCCAACAGATCGCATTGTCTCCTCACTAGCAAAGAATAAATTTTCCTACAAATGCACAGTCGTCAATACAACACACCCCCTGAATATACCCCCACCACTTTGTAAATAGTTCTAGTTATAGTTGGGAAACCTTTGATGATTCCATGCCCTAGCAATGAACCACCCCTTTGTATTCCTCCCATTCCATTACGATGGAATGTGAACAACCCTCAGGCTAGGGAAACACACAATCACAATCTAGTCGATGACTTGGTGCAATCTCCAACATCCATGTCAGTCTTGGAAGTCCTCCTAACCTGTCCCACTCAACGTAAATCATTTCTTTCCACCTTGGGGGTAGTCAATCTGTTAAGGTCCTAACCCGCACATAGGTAGATCAATGTATTCGGATGTAATAAAGGCCAATATGAATAAGGCCTTTCAATAAAATAGAATAAGGCGGATGTAAGAAGACCTAATAGAAGCTTCTGCTTCTATAAGGATCTTCCTCTAGATGCTTCTCTTAATAGACATATTTAGTATAAATAAGGGTTGAGGGTATGAAAACCCTATCTTGGAGATTATTGTAACAGAGCGCTGCTCGATTGGAGGTTGCCCCCTCAAAGAGGCCTGTGAACATTGCTTTCTGAATCAAAGTGCTATTTCTATTGTTGTTCTTATATCATTTATGTGTTATTGTGGAGATTATGTTGGATATTTTACTGTTATTCTTCCATTTCTAGCATTTTATTTATGTTCTGCATATTTTATATATCTGGTATCTTGCAAGTGGTATTAGATCACTTTCCTTGGCAAAAATTGTTGGTATTTGTTTTTCAAGGTAGAGACGTATTCCGGCGTCTTTAAGCCACAGAGATCTGTCGTTATGCGCATAAACCCACGGTTGAGGGATTCATACACGCAGAAAATACAAGTGGTTTTTAAGCGCACATCTGTTGGCCACCCTTGTAACCCCTGTTGGTACCCCTTCGAGTGGTAGCGCATCAGACAGCACTTGTGTACAAATCGGCCTAGATTTCCTAAAGCTCTCTTTAGATAAACCTATCGGTCGTCGGACTGCTATAGTGTCACCGAGAACAATACTCGGGAAGATACTCTCTAGTACCTGGGTAGTCGGGTAGTACGGATAAGAGTACGGTCTATCCTCCTTAGTTAGTGCCCTAAGATATTGGTTCGAGTACTACTGTTGGACTCCGTACGTATATTAGAGAGCTATATCACAGGGCAAACCCTTGTCTGTAGAACCCTTGAATACCTAACCCTTGGGGAACATAAACATAAACATAAACAAATTAAACCGGTGAGATCTATTGCCGCACATCTGTGTTCGGGTTG
>SNQJ01S0004539.1:76391-110532 GCA_010110895.2 Picea sitchensis
GCGGATGTAAGAAGACCTAATAGAAGCTTCCTCTTCTAGAAGGATCTTCCTCTAGATGCTTCTCTTAATAGACATATTTAGTATAAATAAGGGTCGAGGGTATGAAAACCCTAGCTTGGAGATTATTGTAATAGAGCGTTGCTTGATTGGAGGTTTCCCCCTCGAAGAGGCTTGTGAACATTGCTTTCTGAATCAAAGTGTTATTTCTATTGTTGTTCTTATATCATTTTTGTGTTATTGTGGAGATTATGTTGGATATTTTACTGTTATTCTGTCATTTCTAGCATTTTATTTCTGTTCTCCATATTTAATATATCTGGTATCTTGCACGACCCTACTGATACTAGACTCATCACTTTTGATCTAGATTATGGGGAACCCCATCTCCCCTCTTTGGTAGATTTCTAGATACCAAACAAAATTCATAACATTACAGTTCATCAATGCTTCACTGATGAAGATGCATCTACATGCATCATGTCCAAAACCGTATGGAATAAAATTGGCTCCCTCAAGCTAATACCATCCGCCATCATTTTGAGAGATTATGATGGACAATTATCCTCTCCTAAAGGGAAATTTCAAAATGTCCCCATTCAACTCGAGGGAAAAAACATTCTTATTGACATCGAGGTTATTGATGACCCGCTCGATTACAACATCTTGTTTGGACGTACTTACATGTACGCTATGAAGGTTGTGGCCTCTTCTGTGTGTCAAATGATGATGTTCGCCCACAACGGGAAGATCATCACCATCGACCAAGTCTCACATTACGATCCCAACCTTTACTCCAACATCGATAACATCCTACATTTCATCCACACTAATTCCAATGCCTACCCACTCATCAAGATGGGCCCCATAATTTTCAAGGACCCATCCTTGCTAGGGACATACCATGGAGCCCCACCACTCATACACCCCTCAACACAAGTGTGTGTCATATCTTCTGATGGAACGAAAACTGGAGATACCATTCCTCCCACCGAGACTTCTTCACTCCCTGACATCCCACTAGTTACAGAAACCCTACCTTAGGAATCCTCTGAGAACCCTTCAACACCACTTGTTCCTGGTTTCACTCTCCCCCAGGGTCACATCTCGATTTGGGAGATATTCCCCCAAGCCATTATGCAAATCCCCTTCTTGTACCCCCCATCGGGTGTACAAGCTTTTTGGGTAGCCGTAATGCTCACCCTTCCTAACATGGTGCTTGTTATTCTAGTTTAGTATCTCCACCCACCTGATATGGTTCCTCAACCATCCCTCCCACCCCAAACTAAGGGAATCCTGATGCATATTCCAATACTCACTCCAACTGCACCACCTTCACCCCCACCTGCCAACCCCATCACCATAGTTGGGGGTAGGTGAAAGAAGAAATAGCCCACCACTCCACTTCCTCCCTGAGTTCAAAATCCTTGCACACTATGAGAGAGAGAAGGACACCCCACCAATATATGTCACTCTCTCCCCGAGATACATAATTTAATCCAACTCCCTTGAGCAACCACACTACTTGTCACTTCATCCAGCACATCTAGTACTACAATCATGTCCCCTACTAGAGGCAGTAAAGTGTTGCAAACCAAATTTGCATGTGCCATATATTCGTACTATGGCCATTACACCCACCATTTCCCTGCACTACCTTAGTTTCGATAGACACTAACGACAGTACGCCAAATATTTCAGCAAGAACCCCGCCAGAACCCCCGCCATCTGCGTTATCAAGCACTCGAGTCACCGAAATCCATTATGTCACAACCTCAATAAACGAATGAATGAGATTCCCTTGCTCTCTTTTTGAATCTCTTGATCATTTCACATATCAGTGTCCTATGATCATTGAATATAGACACCACCAAATGGCCCTTATTTATAATCCTCCAAACCCCTCACATCCTGTGATACAAGTGATTCCCCCTACTCCCTCTCCAGATATTGTTGATATTCTCTCTCCTGAGCCTGAGGCACTTCCAACTCCTCCATGGTTCATGGATAGCCTATATGAGGATTTTCCCCCAAATCCCCCCAATTCTATGGTTCATTTCCCCATGGAAATCTTATGACCAACCACAATTTTTAACCCACGATATCTTGACATTTGGTTTATGTCAAGCACTCCATCACACCATCTTCACAATACCTCCTCTATGAATTCACCACCTGAAGACCATCTCACGGTGAACGTTCCTAAGGTTACTTCCATAGATCCCCTATATTTGCACACCTTCCACTGTGACAAAGATATCCTTGAGGAATTAACTACACCTGATTTCCCATGGAATGTGCTCCACCACATAGCTCTCTTTCTCTCATAGGAATCCTTCGACCCTCCTATTCAAGCCTCCATATGCACAATCGAAACTAAGGATTTATATTGGTTCAACAACCCTATCCCTAAACCTGATGCTTTTGAAGACGACAACATGGACAACATTTCCCCCACTGTCAAAATTGACATTTTCATCAAACCATGAATCATAGAGGAAATCACCACTAGCGTCGCATGCTCCCATGAAGAAATCATAGCTTACAAATCTCTCTTCTAGGAATACCAGGAAATTTTTTCCTAGTCATACACAGAGATGCCCAACCTTGATTCTTCTATTGTCGAACATCATATCGACACATGGCCTGATATCACCCCTGTACGATAAAAGCAACGCCCACTGCACCCATCTAAAGTAGCGGCCATCAAAGATGAAATTGACAAACTACGCGTTGTTGGGTTCATATACCCCATCACATACACGTCATGGGTTTCCAACCCCATCCCTGTCAACAAAAAATAGGGCACCATTCGCATCTAAATTGACTTTCGTGATCTCAATCATGCTTGTCCCAAAGACAACTTTCCTATGCCTTTCATTGACCAAATTATTGATTACTGGGTCAGGCATGAGGCCTTGTCCTTCATGGATGGATTCTTTGGCTACAATCAAATACAGATCCACCCAGCAGATCAGTACAAAACCGCATTCACCACCCCATGGGGTACTTTTGCGTATTGTTTCATGCCTTTTCGACTCACGAACATCGATGCAATATTCCAACGAGACATGACCTATGTTTTCCAGGATCTCACTTGCATCATCCTCGCTTACTTGGATGACCCCACTGCTCAATACAAGAAATGAACACAACATCTAGATGACTTACGAGTTGTCTTTCAACAGTTTCGTCAGTACAATATTCGCTTGAACCCCCTCAAGTGTGTATTTTGCATCACTGTTGGACACCTCCTTGGGTTCATTGTCTCCCAACATGGCATCATAGTGGACCCCCTCAAAGTCCAATCCATCACCAGAATTCCACGACCACAAAATTTGTGCCAACTGCAGAGACTACAAGGCAAATCCAAATTTTTGCGACGCTTTGTCCCCAACTATGCCACTCGTGCACACGGTTTTCTTCACATATTGCATCATGATATCCCATTTTGATGGGATGAAAATGCCCAAACCAATTTTGATGATCTAAAAGTGGTGCTCTCCAACACCTCGTTGATTAGTCCACCCCACTATGATATCTACTACATCCTCTACTTATCAGCCTTAGTCGTCTCAGTAGCAGGAGTTCTCATCCAACTAGGGGATTATGGTTGTGAGCACGTCATGTACTACATTAGTAAAAAACTTTCAGAACCACCCCTGAAATACAACCACGAAGATAAATGCGCCCTAGCAATTGTCCTCGCAATCCAAAAACTATGTCATTATATCTTGCTTTGCACTACCAATGTCGTGGAAAATTCCAACCCCATGCAGCTCTTTCTTAGTTGGTGGAAAATTAATGGTAAATTTTCCCGATGGATCGTCATCCTTCAGGAGTACGACCTAGATTTTTCAACTCCCAAAAGCAAGAAATCACTCTTCCTCGTCGAACACATCACAACAATTCCCTTTGATACTACTAGTTCACCCACCAACACGGACTTCCCAGACGAACACCTCTTCTACATCCCCTCGGATTAACCCTGGTATGGAAGCCTTCCTGTCTACCTTTGGCCACAGAAATTTGGGTCTCACCTCTCCAAAGACGATCACCAGTGCATTCACCATCAGGCCCCTCGATATCTCCTTATCAGTGACATCTTATATGGACGAGCGGTCAACACCATACTCCGTCGATGTTTGACCATCGACGAAGCTGACAGAGTTTTGAATTATTTCCACAATGACACCTATGGTGGCCACCTCTCAGGTATTTCCACCACCCAAAAGATCATTCGAGCAGGCTACTTATGGCTCACATTGTTCCACGACTGCATCCACGCCGTGAAAGGGTGCGACAAATGCAATCTTTATGAAAACAAAGCACGAACACCACCCGCTCTTCTACACCCAGTCATCATTGTCGGCCTCTTTTTCAAATGGGGCATTGACTTGATGACTTGCAACCCTCCATCTAGAAATGGGCATAGGTACATTATTGTGGCATTCGATTAATTCACCAAATGGGCCGAATACATGCCTACTTTCAACAACACCGCTAACACTGTGACGCATTTTTTCTTTAATCATGTCATCTCCTGCTTCGGAGTACCACTTCAGCTACTCTCTGATCACTAAAAACACTTTGATAATGAGCTCTTCATCAAAATTTTCTCAAATTTAGGCTTCTCTCACGAGTTCGCTTCACCCTACTACCCTCAATCCAATGAACAGGTAGAGGTGGTCAACAAGGTCCTCAAAACCATGTTGCAATGTACTGTCAACAAAGATAATACCAATTGGCATCATATGTTGTTTTCATCACTATGGTCTTATCGCACGATAGTTAAAAATTCAATTGGTTTTACACCATTCCATCTCATCCATGGGGTCGAAGCCACTCTCCCCATCGAGTGCAAAATTCCCACATTGCGCACCGCTATCGAGCTATTACCTGACACTAGTCCAATAGAGAATCTCTTACTTAACATAGATTTTTTGGATGAAAATCGTCGGTCTTAACTACAGAACAGTGAGGTAGCCAAAAAATGGTCGAAGGCCACCTTTGACCGCCATGTTAATCTTCACTCTTTTAACGAAGGAGACCTCATCCTTGCCTACGATATTGTTCACAATACCCTCGGGCATGGAAAATTTGAGTCATTATGGAATGGACCCTACATCATCCAACACTACCTCACTAAAGGCACCTACATCCTAGCCTCTCCAGAAGGCTATCCTCTCAAAGAACTTGTCAACGGGTTGTACTTAAAGAAATTTTACGCCTAAGCATAGTCATTCTACACTAGGATTTTTATTTTTTTTACACATTTGTAGAGTGTTTAGTCTTCTTTTCCCTCCATGCCTTATGTATGATCTACCAATTGTTTTATTGAAATATGACTCCTCCATCGACCTACCACATCGATTATGCTAACGGAGCTAGTCGTTGGACACATAATCTCTCTTTGACTGCTTGGTCCCTCTATACCCTCTCACATGAACTACTCCACTCCAGTGGCATATGTTTGGGCTCAGTAACCAACAACCAAGGATAATACACCATCATGATTGGCCTCCTTGCTAAGGCCAGTCACCGTCATATTCGTCACATTATCATCTTATTAGATTCCCATCTTGTCGTCCTACAGCTCAACAATTTGTACCGTGTCTGTGATCCTTTCTTCTTCTGCAAATACCTGCAAGTTAGACTCTTATATTAACATTTTGATTCAATTACATTTACACATATTCCACGACAATTCAATCAAATAGAAAATAATATGGATAACCTAGTGTTATATTGGCATTTATCACATCAAGACACCATTACACATACATAAATCATCAAAACTCTATCACAACATATAGTTTAGACATCATAAACAACATCACAAAAAATCATCACATGTGAACATCATAGAGATCATAAACATGTATATCCATATATATATAATGATCATTGTATCATCAATGTTTACAAAAAATTGTACAAATTGTATGTCGGCCATAGGTAGGTGAGCCCCCTCATCCCTATAAGTACAAAATAGGTGTCACACTACCCTATAAAAAATGGGCTCGCAGGCCTATATAAATACAAAAAATATATACAACAAGAGAACTCATGTGGCCTCTAGAGAACCACCTCCAGGTCCTCTATCTAGAGGAGGTACCCCACAAGTTGGGGGTCCTCTAGGTCCTAAGGGCAACCGCCCATTCATATTTTCCCCCACTACAACTACTCTGTGGATCAAGGTCCGCAACTCTATTGGAAGGCCCACGCACTGCTCCAGGACTCCCTCATCCTGGATATGATTCCACATGCCTTTAAGAACTGCTTGTAGCACTGCCTCCAATTGGAGATGGAAATCCTCAAACACCTTTTTGGCCTCTCCCTAAGGTTCATTTGATGGCCCTGCACCAGGGTCCTCAAATCTACATCTTCGGTCAGCTCTACCATCATCGACTGGCCTCGCACCCACCTCGTCCCTCCGTCGTCTCTCTCCTGCCCGCGGATCTCCCTGCAGTGGCCTCACTAGTCCCTAATAAACCAACTCTCTAATGAACTCCACCTCTCGGCCTTATGGCCCCACATGTGCACACAGAACAACCAAATGATAGAATTAACATCCATCCACACATACATCATATGCTATACTATCAAAATCACAAAACATGTAACATACTAACATACCTCTATGGTCCCAAAACTCTCCAGGAGGTAAAACCATATCTGGGTCCTTCCGAAAGTCCATCCTAGCATATGGGAACTATAGTATGATCTGTGGAATCTAGAGCCACACACACACCAACTCGACCGTAAAGTAATGGCCACCCTCGCCACCCCCATGACATACCAAAATTGATTCCCACCACATCAATTGTGGCTCCCCTGCAATAGCCACCACCAAAACAACTCTCAGGTGCAACATGGGCACCCTCTCCAAGAACCACGCCACCAAGATCTACCCAAAGGCAAAATCCTCTGAGTTGACAATACGACATCGGTTGAGCTTCCCCATCATCTTGATGTGCAACATCAAGCCCCAAGAAAATTTCTCTCCACCCAATTCCCTCTACATGATCCTCAACTGACCACCACTGATCTGCTGAGTAGATAAGGATCTATAGATCCTCACGATCATCGCAGTGATGAACCAGTGCATCCATCACCCTAATTCCAACAACTGACCCTGCCCAAAAAAGCAATCCTAATTTCTATGTAAGAGGATGAGACCACTAACCTGTCTCGATCTCCCAGAATATCCAAATATCCTCTCAAAACCTCTCATCAACTCACGATGGTAGTAGGTACAAATGATGTGGTAATGTGGGCCCTACATCTATATATAGTCCCTTTTTCCAAACTTCCATGCTCAATTACAAGAGCTCCAAGCGTCTGTTTTCTTATCCGTCTCCATCCTCGTCCCCCAGGGTACCTTTTTCTCACATCACACCCAGGTACGCATGCTCATGTTCAAAACTATCGAAAAACTTTTATATGTTCCTTATCTACAGATATTATTCACGTCGGGTATTATGTTTTCATGTGCGCAGGTCATTGGTCATCACCTAGCAATGCAACCCCTTCAAGTATATGATCGACACTGGAATGTAATCATTCCCTCTAAATATCAATTGCATCTCTGAGTCACACCCTCCAACATTTTCCTGTAGGATCCTCACATCCAACTCTGCAGTACTATCACCTCCGCTGCATTTTAGTACTATCAACCGGTAACACTCTCTCCTACATCAGTTGTCCCATTCATAGTCCCCTTTGGCACTTTTACACTCATGCTTCTTTCACACCCTAGGGATGGGAGTCTCGTTAGTCTTACACATGTTTGAGAATCAACCACATACTCCTTCTCCTCATTTTTCCTAGCTTTCCCAATGGACTCCCAGGATATCTCCTCACGGTTCTAATTTGACTGCACCACCGCAATATCATTAACCTTCCACTTTCATCCACAATCAGTTTTCCCATCTGCAAATTTCCCTCCATTCATTTACCTCATACAAAAACCCACCCATGGGCCGCACACCCTCCGCCAATTATCCATACAACTTGTGCCCTCACAGGCCAAGCCACATTTCATTGGGGCACATGTTTCTATATATGTACGCTTATCCCACCTTATTTTTTATTTATTTGGTAATTTTAGAAAGCCTTTCATTTCCATCATTTACATAGATTTTTGTTGTCGCCTTTAGTGACCTTCCTTTTTCGGCAAAGAAACCCTTGTCACCCTTGGTTGGGGCATTCCTTCACATTTTGTGCTTGTTGACATCATCCATAAACCCCGAGTATCCCTCAGTCTGTATACCTGTGATCTATGATTTTATCCAATTTGTCATGCCTCTGGCACAATTGAACCCACATCTAGTCGTCCCCCTAATGCTAGATCCAGTTTCCCAGGTTTCTTCCACTCATACTTCACATATATCCCCAACCAAGGACAGTTTTGAGCCTCGCAACATATTGACTTCATCCATGTATCTCATCAGTTCCTGTTCTCATCCAGTGGATTTCATGAAGCCCTTTTCTTCTTGGAGTCGCATCCCCTTTTCTATCAACATCAACACAGTTTCTAGAAGGGCGACAATATCTTGACTCTTGTTACCTTTACAATGAGGAGTCTCAGAGGACACAGCGAGAAACATCATTTCTCTCTATTGTCATTGACCCCCATAATATTCGACACCAACACAATCTTATGTTACGGTGGGTCTTACTTCGCAACTATTGCAGTTGTTTTATACTAGCCGAAGACCTCTGAAATTTGTTGGTCTATCAATTCCTGTGAATCATCGACACTCCTTGCAAGTGTCATCGCCTATTTTTCATAATATGTTTACCATAAACAATTGTCATCTTCCATTATCAACCCATGCTGGAGGGCGATGTAGTTATCTACATCAGCATACAACTTCAATTATTGTCTTACACATTTGAGTTACATGACACGATCATGGGGCATGCCCGCTTCGTTTGTATAAAGTTTTGTATTTTTCCACACCTTGAGAAAGGTTTGGGTCCCACAAGTTCCCCTCTCCCTCCAATGGGTCTCTCTTGCAATTCCTCTCAACACTCTTTCTTACAATTGAACTCTCAGTAGAAGAAACATTGATGCATTTCGTCTATATGTATGCTCCCAACCTTACACATCATGGGGCATCTGTTATCACCGAAATTTCATCCGCAAATGGTTACTGGAATCTAGCATCTCCAACCACCTATTAGTTCACCCACAAATTAAAAAATTCATTTCCAAAAAGGCACAAACAATATAATTGGTTACAAAATTAACATGCGCAGAAGAACTACAAGAGGCGCACACACATGCACAGGTCAGAAACGTGAGAATAGCACACATGTTCCCGAGGCACGACTGTGTATGATAAAAGCCATGCACTCCTGAGAATGACGCATTTATGGTTCTTGTCGACCCCTCACCTACTTCTGGTTCATCTCCCAAGTCGATTTGACCCTCAAATCCGAGATGAATCTGAGTGGGGGGTTGGTCAATGACCTAACGGTGCCCTAAAGGGCCCCTTTTTCACACTAAAGACTAGTTGGATAATGCCTCAAATATTTTCTATAAAAAGAGGCCATGGATGCACTATGAATTCATGAATATATTTGTATTGTTATGTTTCCTCTATTCTCCTACAAGGAACCTCTTTCCTTTTTTGAGCATACTAGCATCATTTCATTGAGCCATTCTTCTCACCTCTTGAGGGAATGATCTTTGGATTTCTTCACCATTTCCTTTTTAGTTTTCTATTTGTAAGAAGAGCTCTCACATAGGGGGTTCAAGAGCCCTCCCTTGGAGGAAGAGGGGACCCATAAGTCTCCCTTTCTCTTTTGTGTTTGGCCACTAATACAATCTATCCATTGGTGGCATGAATATTGGTCAATTTTTTGGTTGATTTTGGTTCTAATTTCTTTATTCATTGTATTTTTGTTTCTTTAGTTGTTATTATCTTAGTTGTTTATTTATTTCTTTTTCTTGATGTTTCTAACTCTTGCACTAACTTTTGTCCTATTCAGCTGACCCAACTGGACTTGTAGGTGTCCATCGTTTTCTCATCCAAGTGGTGAAAAGGATACAACACCAGTACGCAACAACGTGCATCAAAAATATGCTAGAAATCACACATGGAGGGGATATATGGTTGGACAAGCCTGTTTCCATAGTCATTGAGCTTATTGTGAACATAACAGGATTACCAATTTGGGGAATGGATCTTGCATTGTTTCTGGAAGACAAAACCAAGGAGAAAGTGCTAGAAAAAGAAATGAAGAAGAAGTACAGAGCCAACAAGGGGACAAGAGGGATCATCATCAAGAGGATCAATGATGCACCCTCACAATTGGGGACTAAAGTCTTAGCCTGGAAGATTCTAAGAAAATTTTGTAGGGAGGAAGTTCCTGCTAGAGTTGTTGCAATTGCAACCCAGTGCACAGAAGGCACCTCAATGATTTGGGTGTCGTACCTCTTGAACTTGTTCTTGGATGAGTGCAAGGATGCGCAGGATCTAGGAACAAAGTTTCACTACTCATGGTTGATCATGCTCATAGCCTTTATGGGATGGAGGGAACCAAAGTACGTAAATTTTTGTAACAGAGACAAACCAAACTAGGGAAAGAGGTATTCATTGCTAAAGGTGATGGCGGGCACTAGTCACAAGAGGATGAACGGATCCATATTCGAAGGATACCTACATGACCTACAAGAAGCCATCTCTAAGATGTGGAGAATCACACCAGAAGTTGTCGTGCGATATGCAGACATCACCAATTTACACGCCACATGACATGCAAGGAAGGATCTGGATAAACAATTGCTACAGATGCGCTATTGCATCATAGAGGGTGATATTGACATGGTCATTAGCGAATGGGTCGATGAATGGAGGATCCCAACCATTAGCCAAGAAGTGTCAGAAAGAACAGCAGAAGAAGAGGTAGAGTAGGGAGAAATGCAGCCTCCATAAATCCAAGTTCCCAAGAGACCAAGAATGATCCAAGGAAAAGAAACATAGACAGAAGAAGGGTCAATGAAGACAGGGACCCATAATAGAAAGAAGGATAAGACACAGTCATCCAAGGAGTAGCAACAACAGGCCAAGCTCGCACAAGAGACAGCAGCAAATCCCAACCCACAAGTAGGGGCAAATAAGAGGCCATACATGTAGACAGGAATCACGTGTAAGAAATCAAAGGCACAACGAGCACCGCTAGAATATATGATCATGGATGATGATGGTGAAATGATCACCAGACTGGTCCAGGATTTTCTATCTGAGGACTTCGACCATGTTGCACACCATAGGGACAATATTCAACAGGATTTGGAAGATAAACGACAACTCCTCAAACAAATAGGGGAAGGGTTGACAACATGCAACAGGGGAATTAAACCATCAGCACCGCAGATAGAAGGAAGTGTGCAAGAAGAAGAAAGAGAGTCAGTCCAGGAAATATTGCAGTCGCATGTAACATTCCACATCAACCCTAGTATGTTTCACATGGATGAAATTGTGGGGAAGACACCCTTGAAGTACCTAAGCCAAATCCAACTTGTGTTGACAAGGATACCATCAGGGGATCTACACAGGTTGCAAGTGAGCATAAACCACAAGGTATAGTATCACACACGCAAAGACTTAATCGAACTGAAGCAGGCAACAAAGAAGAAGGATGCACTAGAAATAGTATATGAGAAGGCTAAATATGAGACCCAAGAGGAAAGGAAGTGCACAAAAGGATTGGAGTAGAAAGTGGCAGGAATTTATGAGAAGATTCCACAAGCCGTGCAGAGTGAGGAAATCACAACAACATAAAAGATTGATCAGATTTCACAGGAAATTGATCAATATCAGAGGGAGATCGAGACTCTCTAAGAACAACTCATACCAACCACTCCACCAGTAGTCAAGGTGCAAATGAAGCATGAAGAAACAACACAGTTGTAGGAGAGAGAGAAGTAGGTTAGCATAGCAGCTGACTTGTTTGATAAAGAAACGTAGCTTTGGACCTGGTCGGAGGAGGATCAGAAAATCCACAAGTGGGACATGGAAGAAGAAAGTATCAGTGTAGCAATCCAAGAACTCAAGCAGAGGAAGAAGACCATACCAATCACAGATCGTGTCAAAGCGACGCATGACATGAAGAGATTGTAGGCAGAGATAATCACTGCGCAAACCCAGAAACAAGAGTGTTGGGATCAAATGGAACCACTTCAAGAGAGGGTACCATAAGTCCTGGCACAAACGGAGGAAGCCAAGACACAGATAGCATAAACCCAGGAAGAATGCATGGAATTGGTTAGTGATGAATTCGCAGCTCAGGTAGTCGACACAATCAAGGAGAAGATTGCGCAGGTGCAAACACAAGCAACAGAGGTCAAGGAAAAGTTCCATATGATCACCAAAGAGATCGAGGAACCTCAGAAGGATTAGGTGGCTCAGGATGAGCCACATGTCAGTGTTGGGGGCCTATTGGTAGTAGGCTAAAGTGGAAAGAAGGATGATCTTGGGGAAATAATACATGTAGAGAGTGAAGCAACATCTGGAAGGAAACATAGCACGTGCGCATGCAAGAAAGCATGCACAAGGAAAGTGACAGCTGGAAGGAAGAAAATAACAGGCACACGAGAGGCCCACCTAACGACGGTAGGGTTAGGGTTTTGGTAATGTATTGTAATGGCTGAAAATCTAGAGATTTATAAATAGTGATACTGACGTATTATAGAGGGTTCACAGATTTTGTAGTTGTGTTGATTTAGTTAGTATTCAAGTTTTTGTAGTGTTTGTCATATAGTAGTTATGCATGAGCAAATGCGATAGGTAATATTTTGTTGTATGAGCTATTTTGTACGTTGTTGAGCTAGAGGAGATGAGAGAAGGTAGATCTTGAGGATTAGATCGCAATTTGAGGAGCCTGGTATGATCTAGTTCGCCTCATATAGAGCTTACCCACCTGAGGAGAGTTGTAAGCGCACGAGGTTGTAGATGTAGAAATATCATAATAGAAGAGACAAGAGCCAAATATTTCTGGACGTATCCTAGGAGGGAGTCAACCACGGTAATATATTTGTAATGTGATGAAAGAATGCATATATTTATCCTCTTTTTAGTAGTTATTTGTTGTTCTTAATGAATGAATGAGTTATTATATTTCCTAGGAAATATGGTTGCGCTATTAAGGGAATAAGTTGTTGAAGTTACTGCATAGTTGTGAATAACAGTATATTACATTTACCCATTCTAATAATGGTTCAATGGTCGAGTTCTCATATCTCATACTCAATCCTAGGCTGCCAACACCTAAGTCTTGTAGCCACCCATTAAAGATATCTCGGGTGAGACTGTGCAACACATTCTGTGTGTTGTGTTGCCTTATGGTTTACCAGGAGGGCCGATAGTTTTAGTTTCTTTTTTGGAAACCCGAAATACATGCACCCTGCGTCAATAACGCAGATAGTATAGAAGAATATTTAACCAACAGTGGCCCAATGCTACTCTCAATTGGCACACTGAATTTTGTGGTGGTAAATTGACAATAACAACAATCATCAAAGGGTCTACTGTCAAGCCTCATTTTCATACAATGTGCCCAAGTAGGATTCCAAATGGTGTGATAAATATACATTTCTTAATATTAAAAGGTATCTAACATTTCCTACATCTTTCTAACATTAAACTCGGAGTTTATACATGGTCCTTCAATAAACTTAATACTGTCCAATCATCCAAATAAACCTCTAAAACATTATGTTTAAAATCCTTGAATACACCTACTACTAATCTAGAAAATATTGTTGGTGCATTCTTTAAACCAAATGGAATTACTGTGTACTGATATGACCACCACTCTGTTGCAAATGTTGTTTTTTACTTGTCCTCCAGAGAAATTATGATCTGATGGTAACCTAAACTGTGAAAGAGTCCTCCCTCATTATCTAAAATCTCATCTATAAATGGAGTAGGAAAAGGATCATGTAGGCATGCATAGTTTAAATTCCTCAGATCCACACATATCCTAATCCCTCCCATATTCTTTTCCTAAACCACCATTGGGATAATCCACTCTGATTCTTCCATAGGATCTATGATTCTTGATTCTAGCATTCTGTCAATTTCTTCCCTAACCTTCATCTTATAGATCGTGTTTAATCTGTATGGTCTCTATCTAACTGGTACTGTGTATGATATGAGGGGTATCTTCATTTCCCCAAGTTCTCCTGCTACCCCTTTCATCTCTGGAAATGTGTCTCAGAATAAGTCACTATAATCACAGAATAATTCAGTTATCTTTTCCATTGTCTCACTTTCCCAGCAATATCTAATGTTGGCTATCTTGGGCTTCTCTTCAGTCCCAATATTGACCTTTTTAATATTCATAGGTGCAATAAACTATTCTGATTGTAACAAGGGTCCTTCCAACCCTATTTCTCCTTCCCCTTCTAATATATGTATGTCACGTGGGTTTTCCTCTACTTCTTCATCCTATACGACCTGATAATAATAAACTAATTGTTCAAGTCTTTCTTTTCTATAATCCTTGTCTACTATCACTATATCTACCCCATACTTTTCAAATATATTCCCTTTGATCCTCTGTAATACTAGATCCACCTCTGGATTCTCACTTTCAAATGCAAAGGTATTAATAAATTTATGTTTCACTGTGCCCCAACTTGCAGTTTCTCTACGCAGTTCCTGCTCCTTGTACCAATTACTAGGTATTCCTTCTAATATATGAATAAATTAATGCGTCCATTCCTATGGTGGTACCAATCTCCAGTTAGTGACACAATGATCTATGTGTTGTCTTGGGTTCCCTCTTCCATCATACTTTTGTAAGAATCTTTCCTATTGACTCCTACGAAATCTTATGCGCATCTGTTGCTTACACTGATACCAGTCTTGAATTACCTTCTTATGTGAACCCCACCATCAAGTCGATGTGTTCCTTAGTGATATATATGACACTAATAATCTCTGACTACCCAAAATCTCTGATTTGAACCCTGTCAAGAAATTTTCTAAATTTTCCTCTTTAGTAAATGTGGGAAACTATCTTACTTTTGTCCCAACCCATATTACTATGCGTGTAACTCTAGTGCACCTCCTAGTAGAGACTTCATGCAATCTTTGTTGCCATTTTTCTACTCCACTATCATAATCTAACATGTCTAAATAGATACTCCTCCAACTGAGTAATTCATCTGCAGTTGGATTCACATAGTCTTGATCTCACGTTGTAGTCCTATACAACTGGTTCACATAATCCTCTACAACATTGTCAAGAACAGGTTCTACATATATTTCACAATTTGAAGGATCTAAAGGTACTACTACCATAAATTTCCGAGCTTCAAATATCATATTTCTAGTCTTTAAATTAATTATGGCTCGATTATTAAAGGACCAATCAATTCCCAATAGTGTTGGAAATGGTATAGACTCATCCACCATATTCATCATTGAAAAGTTTGTTGTGATGCGCAGATCATCTATATCCATTGTTATATTCTTCAATCTACCAATGGGAATCACTCTCTGTTGGTTTCCTAGCTTCAATTGGATATTAGAATACCCTAGTGTAGGTTCTCCCATGGCTTCCCAAGTATTATTTGGAAAAATGTTGACATATGATCCTAATTCTAGGAGAACATTCTCATGTTAAAGTCTCCTATATTTGCATTCAATCTTAACTCTCTTCTAGTTCTTCTATTTCTATGGACATGATTAATCCTCTTCTGTTCCCCTAAGGATCCAAGTTTTGATACTGTGGTTCCTGATTATACTGTAGGGGTTGTTGAAACTATGTTAATGCTTGAAATTGATTCACATTTCCATACCGTGGTGCAGTTTATCCTGCCATCGACTCAGAATGCATCCTATATGCATATGAGGTTCTTTCTTTCATTAACTCCACAGTTCTACAATTTTTTTCTTCATGTCCCGCTGACTTACAAAAGTTACAGAAAGTACTTTTTCGTTCTATCTTGGACTTCTGCATCATAGGGAAGTGATAAGGATAATGCCCATGTGTCTTTCATATTTCACACCAAGGCCCTCTTGTAGGAAATGTATCTGGAAGCCCTACTCCCAAGTATTGCACAAATGTTGAAAACTCATTCTTGTGATGTCCCTCTAATATGCAAAGGGTACAACACACTGCTTCTAATTACTGCCTACTTTTATTCAAGTTTACTTGCACTGTCAATTTCTTTAGGTCTTCCTTCAACTCCTCTATGGTTGGATATGTATGATTATATTGATTCTCTTCTAAATGAATTGCTATTTGCAGTGCCTCTTCCTAGGTTTGAAATTTCTTTTGTCTCAATGGATATTTGAAATGTGGTAACAAAGAATTTGTAAACAACTATCTATGTTGCATGTCAGCAATGGGATACTTCAGTTTACCTTTCAATGTCTTGAACTTCTTATCGATGTCCCATAAAAACTCTCCTAGTTTCTGTCTAACCTCAATCATCTCATTCATAAATTGATCCTATGATTTCGACCTCTGAAACTCAGTGATTAGTTCCTTCTTGATCTCTGCTATTATTCCCGACACACCTTGTGGATTTTTGAGTACTAGATTCATGTACCAATCCAGCACGTGGTTTTTGAACGTTATTGCTAGTTGTGCTAATTTTTTTGCCTCATTGGTGACTCTTTCAGCTTCCCATATTCACTCACACATGAATAAGTTCTTCTCTGGGTCTTATGTTCCATCCCCATGGAACTCTAGTAATATTTCCATTGGATCTATGCCTTCCATTGTAGAATGTGTTGTTCCTTCTCCACATGGTACTACTATTTGTGTATTGTTGTTTAGACTTTAACTCCCACTAGTATTTCTATTGGTACTTTAACATGTACCCCTACCTACACTGTTGTTGGTATTTACACTTGTACCCTCACTTCTATTATGATCTCCTAGATTCCTCTGACTATCAGTCACTGGTTCTCTAAAAAACTCTTTCTTTGCTAATATGTTAATCGTACATGGGGTTGTAAGTTCTACATTTATTTAGATTTGGACATGAGTACTTTCTTCCTCATTAGATCTCTCTCCTCTAGTATTTCTTTCATATCTGGACTGTAGTATTTCTTCAATGTGATTCATAACACATAGATCTTCTACCTCCTACTCATCACTCTCTAAGGCTTCCCTCTTAACTACTGCTCTTTTATTTTATTGAGATTATATTGGTAGGGTCTTCCACATTGCGTCGTTACTGCCTTCTGCGAAATTTCCTAGATCTCCACTTATCCATCATAATGGGATATTTCTCTTTACTGCACTCTCCTTTATCCATTTCACCCTCCATATCAGACCTTCTTCAGTTTTTCCCCTAACTCCCCCATGCACGCAGGGTAGTTTAGATGTCTAATTCCATGGATAATATCCCTTTATCATGCAATAATCTGTTGATTGAAGTGTACACCGACCTGATGTACCTTTCCCTTGGACCCTTAATAAAATCCTTCTCTACTACACTGTAATACTTCAATGTATCTCATTAAAAATTAGTGATATACCCCACTACAATGTTGTCTAGCCAGAAATATATTGTGTGCGTGAATTTGTTATTCACCTTCTTCAACCGCACGATATTATCTTCTGTCCACTCCACTGATCTAAATCTATTTTTCAGATGGGTATCTTTCAACTGTGTTATCCACTCCTACAATAGCATGGGAAACTCACTAAAGAAACTCTCATGTATTTCAATGAATACGTATCTCTCCAAGTATTATATTGGCTTAAAACTAGTGCTTCTATTATCTTTGTGGGAAAACTCTAGTTCCTGAACTATCAACCATCTTTCAATATCCGCTTCCATGAGATTCCAACCTAAAAACATCTTGTTTATTAAACCCCCACGCTATATTTCATCATACATACCTCCCGATCTAAGATTTTGAGTTCCAACCGGAAACGAAACCATTGTTGACTTTTTGGGCTGACCCAAGTTCTGACTACAGGATTACCAATAACCCTTCGACAATCAGCCCTTATGGATACCATAAGGAAACAAAACACCTAGAGTGCACTGCATAGTCTCACTTGAGATGGATTCAATGGGTAGCTGCAAGAATTAGGTATTTTCAACCATGGGATGGGATGTGCTTCTCTCTCATGGGAATTAGATCTACTCAACTGCTAGCCCTCAAATACCCATTTGTTATACTAACCCTAGCTGGATCTTGATTCTGACTAGTGACACCATTACTCCAATAGAACTTCACTAACCATTATAATAGCATATACAAAATGACATATAGTCATTTACTGCAACATAAGGTTCAAATCTGAATACTAACTATGGAATTCATCCATTTAGTGTTGTTCTACAGATTTCATTAGTTTATCCTTAGTGTGCAGTATTATTTCCTTTATCATGTTAACATGTTCATCTTAAAACTAATTAAAGAAAATATAATGACAAGTACAACAAACATTCACACATAATCCATATATAAGGTTGTTCACCCCCTCTTGGGGCTATGTCCACAAAGATGAATCGCTTCATTTCCTTATTAATATTCCTTCAAAACCGAGTGTCACACACTATACATTTCTCCATCTATTACAATCGATATCCACAGATCGCGATAGTATTCACAAAACAGAGAACTTCTAACCAACCAACCAACCACCAACCCTTTCTATAGTACTAATCATTCTAGTTATACCAAAAATAGGACAAAGACATTACAAAAACCCTAACCCTAAGTGGATTAGGTTTGTCCACCTTCCAACTGAATCAATCTTGGCTGGTACATGATCCAACAGTTCTCCAAGTCGGTGCTTGTCCACTTTCTAGCTACTCTACAATAGTTTGTCCACTTTGTAATTTCTTTTCCTCGAAGTTGGTTTTCCTCTATTTCTGGCGTACTCCCCATTTTCCATTGTTTCCTTATAGTTTCCGATTTCTTCCTTGATTCCTTCAAAACTTCCTTGGTTTTCTCTCAAAATTGTCCTGCGCAAACACAAGTCATATTCAATGAGCTCCAAGGTCAGATATCACCATATAAGGGATTCAAAAACTTTTTTTGTCAAGTGGTTATGATGTAATTAATAATTCAAAGTTGACTCCTCCATTTTTTCGATTTAGTTTAGATATTGTTGCCAAATAGTTTGCAACTATACCTTTATTTAGATATGTTTTTGAATTCAAATTTAGGAGGATAGGAGGAGACTTTTGATATATATTTTATGGAGCTACATCGGCTAAGGGATGGGGGGTGTGAGGAAGAGTTTTACTTTTTTCATGCTCTAAACTTGATTTTTCTAGGATTAATGAAATCTTGTTGGACCAAAAGTACCTTGAATATCACTTCAAAGATTCATGTAATTGTAATTTTCATGCTTTTGTATCTACCATGAATGTTTCTCCTTTGTTTATCAATTTTTATTAATGTATTTATTATTTAATGGTTAAATGACATATTTTTATCATAATTTCATCTATATCTAGTACTCTGCTACATGTATTTCCCTCTATTATTCTACTGTAATTAACATTGGATTCATCCTTGATAGATTCCCTAAGGGGTTATTTTCTTTATCTTCAACCTTCCAACTACAATGAAATTTTATCATCTTGAAGAAGTGATTTGTACCTTGACTCTGATTAGTTATATTTCAATTCACCAAGTGCCCAGCAAACCATCATTGATCTCTAACTCTATGACACCATTGACCAGTGGAACTTCCATCTTCTCTGCCAAAAAAAAATTAAATTCACTTTAAACCAAAGATCTGTCCTTTGAAAAAAATACCAAATCAATCCTTTCACTAATTTATTTGAATGAGAGATCCCTCTCTGGGTTGGAAGGGCTAGCTTGTAGCCTCAAGTTGGTTTTTAGGTTACCTCTGTGGTTTCCCTCCCGTAGCCAAGGGAAATTACAGAGTGATAACATGACACGTGACCAAATATTGTATAATCACAATCCCTCCAAGAGAATCAATACATAGTAAAAATAGTTACATACAGGAACCTCAAATAAAATGGATAAGAAAGAAGAATTGATATAACAATGAATAGTGCACACTATCTCTACAAGATCAACAAAAGAAACGTGGTTGGTATGTTGGTAGTGGTTGTTCAAAGAACATGAAAAGTGATAAGGACAAGTTTCTAACACTAAGAGAGGAAATATATGGCTCGGTCTCTTTTGGAAATGACAACTGAGGAAGAATCATTGCAAGGGATACAATCAAGATTGGAAGTAAAGATTCCAAGGTAGAAAATATTCTACTAGTTGAATATATGAAACATAACCTTATGAGTGTTAGTCAAATGTGTGATCAAGGAAAAAAACTTGTGTTCGATTCTCAGAAATTTGAAATAATAAAAGAAGGTTCAGGCAGAGTGGTGGCATCATATATGAGAACTTCAAGCAACATATATGTGCTAAGTGCAATTGGAAAGGAAAATTTTTGTTTAGGAAATAAAGACAAAGTTTCTTATGGAATAGATGAATGGGTCACATAAATATTGATAATCTTGTCAAGGTCAACAAAAAGGAAGCAATAAGAGAAATTCTCTAGATCGTGAAGCCAACAAGAACATTATGCAAGCATTGTCAAAAAGGAAAGGAAACAAAGACCAAGTTCAAATCAAAGAAATACTCCACAACAAGAGCGCTAGAAATTGTGCATACCGATCTAGTTGCACCAACTAGAATAAAGGGTTTGAAAGGTGAGCATTGTTTTCTACTATTAATTGATGATTATACAAGAATGAATGCAATTTTTTTTCTCGAGAAGAAGTCAGAGGAATTTGATAACTTCAAAATATATAAGGAAATGGTTGAAAATGAAACAAATCTGAAAATCAAATGTTTGAGATCAGACAATGGAGGATAGTTTACTTCCAAGTAATTTATGGACTTATTTAGTAAACAAAGGATAAAGAGGCAATTCTATGTCGCCAAGAAACCTCAACAAAATGGATTTGTCAAAAGGAAGAATAGGACAGTGCAGGAAATGGCTCATACTATGTCAATGGAATCCAAGTTGACATATATCTTTTGGGCACAAGTAGTGCATGCAACAATTCAAACTAAAAACATAGTATTTCTAAAAAACAATAATGATAAAAATACTTATGATTTATGGAAAGGAAGACCATCAAATGTGAATCACTTTAGAGTTTTTGGAAGAAAATGTTATATTAAGAGGGAAGATGGAAACATGGGAAAGTTTGATTCTCATGTTGACAAAGGTATACTTGTTGGGTACTCAAGCACAAGGAAAAAATACAAATGCTTCAACCTAATGCTCAAAAAAATAGTTGAAAGCATCATTATGATAGTCAATGAGATAGGTGGATGAAGGATAAAACAAGAAGACAAGGAGTCTTTGGAACAGGTTCAAGAAGAAGAAGTAGCAAAAGAGAAAGATGAGGAAGAGAAGTCAAAAGAAGCAAACCAAGAACAAAAACATCTTCAGGTACCTCCAAAGAAACCTAGTAGATGACTATAGAAGAACCATCCAATAGATCAAATCATTGGAAATAAAGATGTAGGAGTTGAAACTAGAAGAAGAATTAGTTCACCAGAACAACAACACCTAGCACTATTATCGATAGTTAAGATAAGAAGTTTTGAAGAAGCCAGCAGGGATGAATTCTCGATTAAATCCATCAATGAAGAGTTAGATCAGGTAGAGAAAAATGACACTTGGAAAATGGTTCCAAGGCCAGGGAACAATAATGTAATCAACACAAAGTGCATCTTCAGAAACAAACTGAATGAACATAGACAAGTTACCAAGAACAAATCTAGATTGGTATGTAAAGGATATGCTCAAGTTGAAGGTATCGAATTTGAAGATACATTTTCCCGAGTTGAAAGAATAGAAGTAATCATATTGATTCTAGCTTATGCATGCTACAAGAACATTAAAGTGTATGAGATGGATGTGAAATCAATATTTATGAATGGGGATCTAGAAGAGGAAGTCTACATTGAGAAACCAGAAGGATTCCAATTGTCAGAGAATGAAAATTATGTTTTCAAGTTGAAGAAGGCCTTATATGATCTCAAAACGGCCCCCAAAGCATGGAATTCTAGACTAGATAGATACTTACAACAACAAGGGTTCAGAAAAGGAAATCCAAACAACAACCTCTACATCAAGGTAAATCAAGATAGTATTTTGTTAATTCATGTTTATGTTGATGATATTATTTTTGGTAGTGATGATGACATGATGAGATATAATGTGTAGAATTATTTGAATTTGTCATTACTTATAGAATTATTGTTGCTTATGGTGATGGGGGCTCGTACTCCTGATATGGTTCATGTACTACCACGCAAACACCTGATACACAATTGGACAATTTCATCAGACATTTCTTGATAAATATCTCCTTTTCCCATCAAATTCAATGTTTCTACCCATTCATCCTTCGTACCTTTTATTAGGGTGGATTTAATTACCTCACATGGTAATGTACTGTAAGGTGATCTTTGCAGGTTATATTGAAATCTTTCAATATATTCTTCTAGTTTTTCATTTTCTTTTGCAATCATTTTAAATATTACATCCTTTAAATCCATGGTTCTAAAATAGTCTTGATATTTCGTAAGGAAGACTTGTTTCATTTCATCCCATGAATTTATAGTTCCTCCCCCTAGTCCCATAAACCATCGTAAATTTTCTCCTTTCAAAGTGGAAGGAAATAGCTTTAGTTTATGAGGTTCATAGGTATAGTCATAGCCTCTACACAGGACATCAAAATCGAATAGGAACGTGTCAGGGTCCTCTGAGATCAATCCATTAAAGGTTGGAATATTCTGTAGTGGAATGGATTTCATTGGGGCATTAGAAACTAGATCAACTATGGGATACTCCAAAGTGGAAGTCTGGGGTCACAACAAATTTTGTTGTGCCTTCATGTATTTCTTGGTTTGGGTGTTCTACTTGAGGTGGTTGATTACTTGGTCCCTTGGAAGATTTGATCGCACTACCTATGTTTGGTATTTGAGGTGATCCTTATCCTGCCAAAATCATAAGAGATCCAGGTTCAGGTGGTTCTGGGTTTGCCTCAACAATTCCACTGGTCTCCCCTTCTCCTTCTCTCAAATTATAAGAATTTACCTTGCCTAAACAACTGAAAAGTGGAGTATGTGTACTTTGGAAACTCTGTTCATTTCCTTCGGTTCTGCTATGAACCTCAGGATGAGCTGCAGTTAGTGAATTTTTTTCTTGAGGGACTCGGGTAGAACCTTTTTGAAGTCCAACCATGGCTTGAGATTCAGATTTTCGGATAATTTCTTCTATAAAAGTGCTCCTTCTAGGGGGCATTTGGACCTGAGATTTGGTAGTTTTTGGCAAAGGTTTTTCTTTTTCAAGTTCTTTCTTCTTAGTCATACACACCGACACAAATTCTATGCACCTATATAACCTCTATGCATCAATTGAAGGTGGGTGTTGGAACAAGCATTTTACTTTTTGCCTACGTAGGTTCTTACCTTTCGTTTTCAATACGTTATCCTTCAGAGACGCAACCTATATTATCTTTGAAATTCTCCCAGGCAATGATGAAAAAATGTTGGGCTCTAGAGATGTCCTAAAAACAAACTTAATCTAACATTAATTTTATCAACTGAGGATTCGTCTTTTCTCTCAAGAGTGTCAACAAAGTTTATGCAGATACTCGTAGAGGTTTAAATCATGTAGATATTTAGTCTACAACAAATATGAGTCTATCTAAATTACTGCAATAATCAAGTTCTTCACTCATTGACTACAAACTTTGAAACAAAAATATATTCTGAACAATAACACACCATGAATCAAAATATCAATCACTTTATTGAATTCATTCATTTATCTAAGAAACAACAATTTAGTCTACGAATTCATTCATTCAGCTCTTAATGATTAATTAATCTATTGGAATGGAACAACGATCTACTAAATAAGAAGGAATAACAAATGCGAATTAAATGAAAGGAACAACAATTGCGAATTTGATGAAAGGAAAAAACATATGGGAATTTAAACAAAAGGAATTCACAAGCAATAAATTGACAACAAATGGAAATGGAACAACAATCGATAATCTCCAAATGGAATATCTATTCTCTACAAATGGAACAACATAACCAATTCATAAAAGAATCATCACATCAACGAGTATATCTTAACTATTGAAAAGGAAATATTGAATCACAAAACTATAACAGAATTGATAAGATTACATATGAGACAGTAACTCCTGTCGAATGGGCCAACAGTATTCATAATATACTGCTACTAAAAACTCAGTACGCAAAAATGATCAAAACACTTGAAGCTTCCATTAATTCCATAACTGATAAGTCATTTACAATGGGATTGTTGTACAGAGTGTCAACAATTAAGAGATTTGAATTCTTGGTTATATCTCTATCGTTCACTATTATTTATATATTACAATAAGATAAGTAAATTAAGTTATCCCAAGGATCGAGAGACCCTCGGGATTGATTTTTCTGTTTATGAAGATTGCAAGATAAAAAGTCAATATTCCTTTGAACCGTTTTGTGCCTGATTTTTTCGATATTCAATGGTCTGTGCATCTTCATGATATTATTAGTTATCTTTAGTTAACAACAATTGTCCATTTCTACATAAAATCGAAACAATTCAAACCAAAGTTCAGAAAATATCTAATATCATTTAATATTATTTCCTAAAGGATTTTTTAACCATTTTCTTCCCTAATTACTTCAAATTAATAGAAAAGTCAACAAAGAATATATCACAAACTAGAGTAACAAGGAGAATATTTATACCTTTTTCTCAACCCAACACCAATCCACTCAAAACTAGTTCGCCTTTTGAAGTGCTACCTACAACACATGAAACTTATTTTCCAAGTATTTCCTGTTCTCCTTACCTTGTGTGCTCTTTCCTACTAGTATCTCCAAATCCTACGTTGTCATGTGCACTTTCAACACTTATCTTCTTTTTTAAAGAACCTATTCTAGTGTTTCTTTCTTTGTCTGGAGCTCCTCTATCATTCTTTCGGCCTCTTGTTGAAATGGCTCCAACTAAACCTGCCTTGCTTTTTTTTCTTCCTGCACAGTATTTACCTCTTCCTTTAGGTTTTTCATCTCCTGCACGACCCTCAATATATGGGATATGTTCATTTTCTTCTTCCTCTTACTTAGGTATTGAACCTCCATGTTCAATTTTTTCTCTCTCTGCTCCATCTGGTGGATCTTCTCATCTTCTTCTAGGCGAGTAAAAATATGTGCAGTCCTATCATATAACTTTTCAACTTCTTGTAATTCCAGCGCTATGCTATCTACGTGCACAGTATCCTCCTTCTCTCCTTGTTACCATACTTTTGAGGGTGTTCTTGGAGTTAGTTTTTTCTATTAAGTATGTTATCTCATGTATGTATTTCTCCATTGTTTGTGCAATCTTTTGGATCTTCTCTTCTGTTGTGACCTCCAACTCCTGCACATAGTCTAGTATGCTATTGTATACTTCTGCAAGTTGTTTTTCTAGTTTATCTATGCACTACTTCTCCTCCCCCTTATCCAACATTATATGTTCAAAAGTCACCTACAAAATATTCTTAACCTCTCATTCGAGTGCTAGGTTGGTGGCATCCACCGCAGCTCTACAATGAACCTCCTACATCACACTCTCTTGTAATACATATAATTACTTCGTGGGTATGTTTACAAGAACCAAATATCAATATAGCATAGAAAATCCTCAGAAAAAGTACTCAACGCCTTGACAAAGAGATAATTTCATATAATAAGCCTCTTCGAGGGGGCAACCTCCTTTTACCCCACTTAAATGTTCAAGTACAAAAAGATTCAAATGAAAATGTCTCCTTGGTATATATAGGAGAATAGGAGGTATAATTACAACTAATGGCCTAAAGCCGACATAAATAAAATAACATTACTAATATAATATGCCCCAATTAAGGGGTAATGAGCCAATATTAGGGCTTAACATGCCCCTCCCCTTGAGACAAGTGTTGTCTGCAACGCTTGAGTAACTTTGGATGCTTCTGTATAAAAGACTCATCTTCCCAAGTGGAATCTTCAGCCGGTAGTTTCCTCCATTTAATGAGATACTCTGAAATGGATCTATTCCTTAGTTGGTGAATTCTTGTGTCAGTGATGCCTTCAGGCTCCAATATGATTTTTCCTTCGTCGTCAAGTTTTGGAAATATAGTTTGAACTAGGATCTTGACACCTATAACCTTCTTTAAGCATGAAACATGGAAAACAGGGTGTACTCGTGAATATGCAGACAACTCCAATTTATATGTGATGCAGGAGCATCACCAGCACATCAAGCGAGCTAGCGTGGAAGCGGAAACCAGCTGGATAAGCCAGCACAAATTTTGAAAATGCTTTGGGACTGATGCGCAAATCTTAAATGAGTTATTTAAGAGGAGGCACCTTTGTATATTGTAAATGGACCTTGAGCCTTTAATCTCTCGTCCTTAGGTAGATAGTCGGCATTTAATATAGTTAANAACTAGGATCTTGACACCTATAACCTTCTTTAAGCATGAAACATGGAAAACAGGGTGTACTCGTGAATATGCAGACAACTCCAATTTATATGTGATGCAGGAGCATCACCAGCACATCAAGCGAGCCAGCGTGGAAGCGGAAACCAGCTGGATAAGCCAGCACAAATTTTGAAAATGCTTTGGGACTGATGCGCAAATCTTAAATGAGTTATTTAAGAGGAGGCACCTTTGTATATTGTAAATGGACCTTGAGCCTTTAATCTCTCGTCCTTAGGTAGATAGTCGGCATTTAATATAGTTAATCCTGGTAGATAGGAATTTAATTTTAGATTTGATAGCTTTAGCGTCCAAGAGAGAAAACGGATATAGACACCCTCATTTGTACATTGTAACATTATCAATTCAGAAGCAAGAAGAGAAGAACATGCAGAGAAATGTATGAAGAACACCCATGTACAGGCATTTGAATAAATAGAAGAAAGATTTGATTCAAATTCATGGTTTTGTGTTGTTTTCTCTGTGCATTGATGTTATGCTTATGAATGTTTGCTTCCTGTCATACATTTTCTTTTATATGATGTGTATGTGATTTCATGGTGGAATTGAAGCCTGAAAGGAAGAGTGAATGAGTTTCAATTGTTTCTCTAAGTGAGCCAGAGATTCCTGCAAGGAGTGCAGTCGAATCATCCATAAGGAGTGCGTTGACAGAAGGGTTCAATTATAGATAACTTTTTTTCTCATTTCATCGAAAGTGCAGTTGGGGCACAGAAGCCATGCAAGGAGTGCACAGGCTGAAAGAAGTCTCAGAGTTGCGATACTGAGAGAAGCTTCGGAAGATTGTTGCTGCAGGTGTGCGCAGAGTCGAAGAATTTCAACTCTCAGTTGAGGTTGAAGAGTTGCCGCAAGGAGTGCGTGCATAGAGTTCTCTTTTCCCTAAGAGACTTGAATTCGGCAAAAATCTCAAGAGGAGTAGATTCTTAAGTCTGTTGGAGGACCGCAAAGGAGGTTTCGCATCAAGTAAATCCTCAAGGAAGGAAGAGCGACGGTCAAGATCTAGTGGAGGGAACTCATGGAAATCCTGCCAGCCATCAGAGCCGATAGATTAGTGAGGAGGTTATAGCCATGAAAAAGTCCGACCTCAAGAGGCTAGTGAACTGTTGGATCAACATTTGAATTCCTGTCAGCCATTAGATTTGGCAGGAGTTGCAACGGGGTAAATCCCTAGCAAGCAGAGGAGAAGACCCGGAGGAGTCATCGGGAATTCCGTGGGTGAAGGAATCACGACATCAGGAATCACGATCTGCGATATCCCAACGAGCCCAGAACGGTCCATTGTTTGGGACACGTGTCAGGAGATCCTGAGGAGTCAAAGTTCGGGGCATCGGAGATTTCGAAGGCAAAAAAATCCTTGCATATTGGAATCACGAAACGCGATATCCCGACGGAAGGGTCATGTGGGCCACAGTCAAGGTTAGTGGAGGACAGGTGGCATACCATATCGGGGATCGGGAAAAGGTAAGTCCCGAATCCTTTGGCATCAGGATTCACGATCCCGCAAATTCTAAAATCTCGACAGAAGTGGCGGGAGGTGGAAAGGTCACTCCACATGTGTACGTAGGTGTATCAGCATATCGGGAGTCAGGGATCAGCGAGGTAAGTTGTTTTCGACATCGTAGGTGCCAAAATCCTGACGTAAGGATTCCCGATAGGATTAGGAGACGTTGACATTTACCCATCGGGTTTCGGGGTATTGGGAAGCACGAGGTGCGTGACCACGAGACTCGCGAAATCGCGAGGTCCGATTTCCCGATCATTAAGGGAGATCAGGTGGAGAGCTGTTGTGGGTAAGGAAAATTCTCGATAGGGAATCAGAGGAACTTTGGAGTTCTTCGGGCCATGAACAAAAGAAGGTCTTGAGGGAGTAGACGTTCTCCGAGGAGTGTGGTTGTGTCATTTGTGGTATCAGAGCGGGGAATATCTCTTTTCTTTCTGTAGCAGGGAAAATAAATTCACCATGCCACCTAGGAGAGAAAGGCATTCACCTGATCCAGAAGATAGGGAGGTGCGAAGAAGAGGTAGGCAAGTAGTCAATCCAGAAATGGAGAGACAGATGAGAGATCTCCGAGCAAGACTTGAGGATATGGAAATAGCTCAAAGACGCACAACTAGTGCAGGGGATCTGAGTGATTCCGAGAGTGAAATTGAGGCTGAACGTGAGGAATAAGTTGCAGCCAAGGATGCAGCAAATGAATGCCTAATAAAAGCTATTGCCAGGATGGGTGCTAAGTCGAAGATGGACATTCCAGTCTATGAGGAAAATCTGGATGCAGAAGAACTTCTGGATTGGATTAGAGCTCTTGACACCTACTTCGATTATGAGGATATCAAAGAGGATAAGAAGGTCATACATGCTGTCACATGCCTGAAAGGACATGCAACATTATGGTGGGACAAGCTACAAGCAAACAAACGTTGCAAGGGCAAGCAGAAGATCAAAAGTTGGGATCAAATGATTGCAAAGATGAAGGTGAAGTTCATCCCAAGAGACTATCAAATTACTCTGTTCAGGAGGATGCAGAACCTGAGACAGAAGCTGATGATAGTGAAAGAATACACTGAAGAATTCTATCAGCTGAACATCAGAGCAGGTCATCAGGAGAGCGATGATGAAAAGGTTGCTAGATATCTGAATGGTCTGAGATACGACATTCAGGATGAATTGAGCATGGTAACCATTCAGACGGTGGAGGATTCTTATCAGATGGCTCTGAAAGATGAGGAGAAGCTGAGCCGTAAGAAAGGTCAGTGAGGGCGAGGCAGAAGTCAGCCCAGAGGCAAGTCAGTTGCCGAGGATAAATACCATAAGCCCAAGGAGGAATGGAAGAAACCTCAGGGTAAGGTTGAAAGAGGTGGAACCTCACAAAGAGGGCCATATGTTGAACAGAGAGGGAAACATACAGAGTAGAGTGGAGGATATGCTGATGGCATTACTTTTCCTCGTACCAGAGGTAGAGGAAGGGGAAGAGGTGGAGTAATCACATGCTTCACATGTGGAAAAAATGGGCACAAGTCTTATGAGTGTCCATAGAAAAATAAGGACATCGGATAAGCTCACATCATCGATGCACAGAGACGGGATGTTGAGGCTGAAGACGCAGAAGGTGGAAGATCAATTGCGATGCATAAATTCCTTTTGACACCCGAGAAGGAGGTGGAAAATTCATTCCAAAGGACCAGACTTTTTAGAACTGCTTGCAAGACCAAGGACAGGGTGTGCAAGGTCATTGTTGACAGTGGTAGCATAGATAATATCGTATCTACAGAGATGGTAGAGAAGATGGAGCTGGAGACAAATGATCATCCAAACCCATACAAAGTTTCATGGCTACAGAAAGGACACCAGGTAATTGTTACTAAACAATGCTTGGTTGAATTTAAAATAGGTGGATATAATGATAAGATATTGTGTGATGTTATTCCCATGGATGTATGTCATCTATTGCTGGGTATACTATGGCAATATGACAGAAATGTGATTCATGATGGGCGAATGAACACATATACCCTGGAGAAGAATGGGAGAACCCATATGTTGCTTCCGATAAAAGATAAGGAGGTGAAGCCGGAAGTAAGCAATGCAGTACTTCTCATGAGTGGGAAGGAACTTCTTACAGAGGTTAAGAAGAAAGAAGATCCACAATTCTTTGTGGTCATAAAGTTGAAGATTGTTCTGACTAGCACCAGAGTGGATGATTTACCAGATGAGGTTCAGGAACTGCTGGAAGAGTTCGCTGACATCATAGTGGACGAATTACCTCGTTCGTTGCCACTGATGAGGAGTTTGAGTCATCATATAGACCTCATACCAGGAGCTAGTTTGACAAACAAAGCCATGTATAGGTTGACGCCGCAAGAAAATGAAGAGGTTAAGAGGCAGGTCCAGGAGTTATTGGACAAGGTATTGGTGAGAGAAATTTTGAGCCCGTGTGTTGTTCCGACAGTACTCAGTCCAAAGAAGGATGGAGGCTGGAGGATGTGTACCGACTCAAGAGCAATCAACAAAATAACCATCAAGTACAGATTTCCACTGTCAATAATGGATGATCTAATGGATTGCCTGAGCGGGGCAAATTATTTTTCAAAGATAGATTTGAAAAGAGGATACCACCAGATTCGCATGAGAGAAGGCGACGAGTGGAAGACAACCTTCAAGACCAACGAAGGACTGTATGAATGGCTAGTCATGTCGTTTGGCTTGACATATGCACCGAGTACCTTTATGAGGTTAATGAATGAAGTCCTGAGGGAATTCATCGGGAAGTTCGTCATTGTTTATTTGGATGACATATTGATTTATAGTAAATCAGAGGCAGAGCACTTGAAGAATTTGGCTACAGTGATGAGGAAGCTACAGCAGGAAAAGTTGTTGATTAACATGAAGACATCCTCGTTTATGAAGACAGAGCTCATTTACTTGGGTTTTGTTATTTCGGCGAATGAGTTGAGGATGGATCCAGATAAAGTGGAGGTAATTAAGAATTGGCCATCACCGAGAAATATTTTCGAGGTGAGAAGTTTTCATGGTTTGGCTAGTTTCTACCGGAAGTTCATCAGGAATTTCAGTGGAATTAGCACAGCGATGATGGACACAGTGAAGAAGCGGCATAAGTCTTTTCACTGGACAGTAGAGGCTGAGAAAAGCTTCAATATGTTGAAGTGGAAGATCACAGAACAACCAGTTCTGGTGTTGCCGGATTTCCTAAAGACATTTCAGGTGAAATGTGATGCAAGCGGGGTTGCCATAGGAGCGGTCTTAAGTCAAGAAGACAGGAAAGTTGCATATTTCAGCGAGAAGCTCGATGAGGCAAAATTAAAATACTCCACGTATGATAAAGAATTCTATGCTATCATTTAGGCGCTGAAGAAGTGGAGGCATTACTTGATCCCAAAATAATTTGTATTGTATAGTGATAACCATGAATTACAGTTTGTGACTCAATAGGAGAAGTTGAATCAGAAACATGCTAAATGGGTAGAGTATATGCAGAATTTCACGTTTGTGATTAAGCACATTTCAGGTACTGCTAATAAAGTGGCTGATGCTTTGAGCAGGAAGTGTTTGTTCCTGCAGGAATTCCGAGTCAAAACATTGGGTTTTGAAAATCTCAGGGACATGTATGCAGGTGATGTAGATTTTGGAGAAGCCTATGAAGCAGCTGAGAATCCAGTTCTCAGATACAGAAGCCAATGGATGGATTATCTGATGCAGGAAGGATTTCTATTCAGTGGCAATCAATTGTGTATTCCAAAATGCTCCATGAGGGAGAACTTGTTAAATGAAAAGCACAGTGGAGGATTGGCAGGACATTTTGGCCATGAAAAAACATTTGCGAAGTTGAATGAGTCATATTTTTGGCCAAGGATGTGATCAGAGGTCAAACAATTCATTGACAGATGCAGAGTTTTCCATCATTTGAAGGGGAGGAAGCAGAATGCAGGTTTTTATCAGCCATTGCCCATACCCGAGAGGCCATGGGAGGTGATTATCATGGATTTTGTATTGGGGTTGTCGAGGACACAAAGAGGTGTTGATTCCATCTTTGTGGTAGTGGATATGTTTTCTAAGATGGCACACCTCATTCCATGCCAGAAAACCAGCGATGCGACTCACATTGCAAATATGTTTTTCAAAGAGGTCATTCAACTTCATGGACTACCGAAAAGCATAGTTTCGAACAGAGATACCAAATTCATAGGGAATTTTTGGAGGACCTTTTTACACATCAAAATCACTCAACTGGATAAGTGTCTCATATTCCTCTCAATTTTCGTAAGTGTCGCAACTTCCTTACAACTTTTGCAAGTGTCGCAAGTTGGTTACAAGTGTCGAAAATGTTGTTGAATCATACTGCCATGATGACGACACTAAGGAGGCACTTAAAAAATCTTATGTACTTGGTTTGAAGAAGGATAACTGGTTCACTGGAGTCAAACAACTCTTAACACCTGAAAAGGGCTTCCAATCAAGAATTTTGAGGGTGAACGCTCCCCTGAAACAGCCTTAGGAGCGATGGCACTCCCCCATAAGGCCTCAGGGAGCATTATAACACTTCCTTACCCCTCTGCAGGAGCGTTGCCCACTTTTGAAGCGTTGGCACTCCCCTTAAGCCTCTCAGGGAGCGTTCTAGCACTCTGATGCCCCTTTTGAAGGAGCGCTCCCTAATCTGGGTCAGTTGTTAGCCCGGTGAGGAGAATAAGGAAAGGATCTTTCGATATTAGGAGGCAGTTGTACTCGAATTCTTGGTTTCATCAAGAGATCCTTGATCTAAGGAGGAAGTTCCCAACTTGTTCTAAACATAACTCAAGAGGTTAAGCTACTCCCAACCTATATAAACAAGCTCTATGATGGTGGAAAGGGAGAAGAATTGCTATTATGAAACCTATGATCTCATAGGAAACACACAATGAGCCAAGGAGAAGTGATCAGTGAAGCTGCTATCAACCAGGTTGTGGATCTTTCGAGCAAGGGTTAGACGAAGGGGACTTGACGAAGCTATCGCATTCGCATCTACGATTGTGAGTATTGTTGTCGTTTTCTCATCAATATGACACGCTTGGCCTGTTTCTTTCTAGTTTGTGTCTAATGCCACATGAACTTATCACTAGTTGATAGATCTGTTTTCAAGCTAATATCAATAGAGTAGGAAGCAGTTGTATCTTGCTTTGTCCATAGAATCCAGTGAGGAGCAAAGGATTGGAACGCAACTTGGAGTGTGCAGGGACGAACGTCGATAAAAAGGTACTTCTGTCATCCTTCCTTCTCATGTGTTAGTTTAGATAGATTTGAAAGGAAGTCAGTGTCCACGTTAAGCATTTTTCTGTCTAGGGTTAAGGTCAAGCCTTAGAGGTGATCTACCTGTCCGCAGGGAGATTTTCCTACAACAGAAACTGGCGACTCCACTGGGGAAATAGCCTCGAATCGAAACCTCTTGTTTCGATTTCTCCTCATTGACCTAGTTCTGTCCCTTGATTGTTTCAGACCTGGTTCACTACTCTTTTGATTGTTTTCATGAGCTGATTGGCTCCCTACCCTATCACACTCAGCAAACTTGTCAAGTTTGAATCCCAATTTTTGGAATTTTTTGACATTTCTGGAGTTTTCAGACCCTGGCGCCCCTGTCCTAGTGTTAACAGAGCGCCAACGCTCCTAATAGCTTTGCATAGAGCGCTATAGCGCTCCTTGCCCTTGGCAACAGAGCACCAACCTCTTTTTGGCCCAATAACCCTCCAGAACTGCCTTTTTCAAGGTTTGCCTCTGTGTCTCTTTTGCTGAGTCATCTAGTGAGTCAATTTTTCTTCCTTTTCATCCTTGACATCTGCCTTTTTTGAAGAATAAACACCTTGTTAATTGGATTTTGTAGCCTTCTTCACTATTTTCACTGAGTTTTTCCTGTTGAGTGAAGTTTGAAACCCATGCATTGTTCTTCTCTCCTCATCAGCTGAGTAAAAACCTTGGTGAAGGTCATCAAAGGCCTACAGACCTCTTTATCTTGATTTGAGTCAAGGTCATTGTTCTTCAACTTTTGCTTTTGGGTGTGAATTTTTGTTTTCTCTTTGATTGTTTTTTTTTTCTTTCGCTTTTTCGTTTTGATT
>SNQJ01S0004540.1:0-30333 GCA_010110895.2 Picea sitchensis
GAATACAAAGAAGAAAGGTGCCAACAAGAAAATAATTTAGGTTAGAAGCCTAGCTAGATGATTTGGAAATTAAGGATGTCATGCTAGATTTGGGATCTGATGTCAACATCCTACCCAAAAATACATGGGAAACTTTGGGAAAAACTCAGTTAGTGTATTCTCCCATCCAGTTGAGAATGGAAAACCAGTACTGCATTTTCCTAGTAGGAAGGCTGGAAAATGTAGAAATAGATTTTGCGGGAGTTAAAACCATAATTGATTTCGAAATAATTGAAATCATGGGAGATAAGGATCCTTACCCTCCTCTACTCGGAATTGATTGGCCATACGACAACTATGCTATCATTGATCTAAATAAGGACACCATGGTGTTTGAAGCGAATGGGATAAAAGGGGTACAACCCTTAGATCTGTATTTAGGGCCTAGATACACTGAACCATTCAACCCTTAGATCAGTACATAAATCCCACTGCATATGGATCGATAAGTTGGAGAAGAATACAATCTACTAACAAGGATTCAGAATTAGCATTTGACAGTTGGCAGGAAGGCTCATACGAACGATTCTCAAGACGATGCACAATTGTTTGAGCAGTGAGATGGATTGGAACTGATATCAGAGAACACCCAACATATGATGGTACCTCAGAGGTACACAATTTTTTTAACAGTATGGAAGAAAAAATTGCAGCGGATCAAAGGATCTCAGTTCTTGACTTAGCCTTGCAGGATACCCCCACTAGATGGTGGGCCACTCATAGACCCTTGATTATGGAGTGGGAAGACGCAAAGTAAGATATTCGATGTCGATTCCAAAGTAGGGATCAACTAAAATAAGCCATCCGATGTTGATTCCAAGGTAGGGATCAACTAAAAAGAAGATGAATATACATTTCAAGATGCAAGAATCGCTTGATGGAGCCTAACCCTAAAGTGAATATTGAGCATTGTTTAAAACAATGGCAAGTTTCAGAAGTACCCTATCACCTATGAGTTTAGGTATTTCTCTTCTCACTGGGTCCAATCCCAAAAACTTGGTACATTCATGAAGAGACTAGAAGATAAACAAGTTGTTGGAAGAACTTATAAGACCATTCTGCAAGGATTCTCCTTTACAAGTAAGTACCCCGAGATCAACACAGTCCTTCAAAGAATACGATAAATGATTTTTACTGATATTTGCTAACAAAGATCAAACCAAGTAGTATGTGCTAACCATGTTCAATTACTTCAATCTAGTCTAAGTCATGAATACGATAAGATACTTGTAGCTTATTCTCTAAAGTTGAGAAAGACCTGGAAAAGCACGATGACTTAAAATAATTAGAAACTTAACTATTAAAGAAACCAAAGGCAATGAGGAGAGATTCATGATACTATACCTAGTCACACCTATAGCTCCTATAACCATCCATTGAAGTTGTGAAAATTTAATATAGGGAGTACAAATGATCCTAAGATAGATTCCATAGGAGATTACTGGGAAGAGAAGACTATGAATGAGGTCCACAACTTGTTGCAGGAGTATGAGGAATTGTTCCCAAAAACATTATAAAAAAAATGAAAGGTATAAAAGGATCCATGGAGAAATGAAAATCGAGTTATAACCCAACTCAAAACCTATGAAGCACAAACCATAACTTTAATCCTAAAGTAAAAGAAAAGGTCAAGAAGGAAGTAGACAAAATGCTTGCAGCATGACTTATTTTCCGATCGAAGAAGCAGAGTGGATTACCCCATAGTTATCCAGAGCCAGAAGGATACATAAGACATCTAGGTCTGTGTGGACTACAAGCATGAATTTTGTGATGTGTGTAATGATCCGTTTCCAAAGACCTTTAAGTGACGCATGTTATATCGCCATGAAAACACCATTTGCCGACTACCTCTTGGATATCACCAAGTCAGAATTCTAGAGGAAGACAAGAAGAAGACCACAATCATAATCGAAAGTGGGGAACATTCACATACAATGTAATGCTCTTTGGCTTAAAGAATTCTCAAGACCGTTTCAATCATACGAAAAGATTTCGGAGAATTGATGCACATGGACGCTTGGAAAATATACAACCTATTAAAGGAACATGTAGGGATACTTTGGTTAATGTTTGATAGATGTCAGGAATTACATATATATTTGAACCTAAGGAAGTGCATCTTCTACATACCACATGGCAACTGCCTACCATACTATGCTCCGAAGGAGTCCTCGTAGACCTAGTTAAAGTTGGTCCATTGTGAACATGCCACCACCTACAAGTGCTAAAATGTTTTATGCCTACACTAGGGACATACAGGATATTACCGCAAGTTCATCAAAAGATATGCAACTATCAATCGCACTTCTAAAAATAATTGTTGAAGAAGTCTGAAATATTTCAGTGGACACTAGAATGTGACAAAGCATTCACATCCTGTAAAAGGAAAACCAAGTATTGTACCTATCTTGATATTTCCCAATTAGAAAATTGAATTCCATGTACATGTGGATGATCTGCATTTCTGTGGAGCCATTTTAGTACAACTTAAGTGAAAGAAATATGGGACCACCCTATTCATTTTTCCACCAAATGCTTTCACAAGTTGAATGCAACTAAACAACCACCGAAAGGGAAGGTATATATATGATTTATGCATTACAAAAGTTTAGACACTATTTTTTAGGCTCTCATTTCAAGTTTTTTATTGACTATTCCATCGCTGAAGTACCTAGCCAATAAACCAATACTTGAAGGAAGGATTTGTAGGTGGCTACTACTCTTCGTGAGTTTTCATTCAAGTAATTGTTAAACCTGTACACGCTTCTTCTGCAGAGGAGTGGTGGAGTAGTGGAGCATCAACCTGTGATGAAGACTCCTCGTCTCAATTGAGGCTATCCCATAGTATCTTGAAGACATTGTTGTCTTCCTCAGTATAGGGACTTCCCATAAACTTACTCTGCAACCCAAAAATGACATATGGTGGTTCTATAGTTTTACTCAACTAATTACGGGTCAACTTTACAACTGGGGATTCAGATATCATCCCCGTGAGATGTGTCTTCAACCATGAGAGACAAGATATCTTGTGGGAATTCCACAATGGAGTTACGGGAGGACATGTTGGAGGTAAAGCTACCGCACACAAGGTACTTCCGTTTCCGGACATGGTGGGATACGCTATTTAAAAGATGATAAAGATTATGCTAGATCTTGTGACATTTTCCAATGAGTAGGGAAGCCATCATGCATAGACGAATTACCTCTTAATTAGGTTATGGAACTGCAAGCCTTTGAGAAATGTGTTGTTGAATTTATTGGACCAATCAACCTGTTGGATAAGCATTCAAAGGCCATATACGTCATTACCGCAACAGATTACCTCATGAGATTGGATGAAGCAGAGGCAATTCAAGATTGTTCAACAAATATAGCTGCTAGATTTATTTATGAAAACGTTATTACTCAGTTTCGATGCCCTAGAAACCTGACTAGTGATCAAGGTAGTCACTTTATCAACAATACAATCACAATGTTGACAAAAAAAATTCTTATACAACAATTACATAAGAGCAACTTATCATCCACAAGCCAATCCAAGACAATGGAGGCATTCACTAAAATTATGGAAAGAGGACTGACAAAATTATGTTACAAATTTGGAAGACTAGGATGATAGAGTTCCAATAGTCTTGGGGGCTTATAGGACTACCAAAAAAAAGCCCACATGTATACCCCATTTGAGTTGGTTTATGGGAAGTAAGTTGTTGTACCTGCAGATTTGATCACCCCTAGTATCTATATAACACAAGCTACACACATGAAAGATGACGAATCACAGCAAAGGATTGCATACTCATAAGCAACTTGAGGAAGAAATATTTCTAACGTATTTTCATCAAACTGTTGAGAAGGCCAGACATAAATCTTGTCATGACAGACACATCAAGTCCAAAATCTTTACCCAAGGGCATAAGGTATTACTCTACGACAACCTGACTGGCCATCCAGGAAAGTTGCCCATGCATTGGTTGGGTCCATTCAGAGTTGTGGAAATCCGACACTTTGATGCAGTCAAGCTAGCTTAATCGACGATACTCTTCAACTAGGTTAGTTAATTTGGCCACCAAGCCTTACATCTCTCATGTTTGAACCAAATACATGTTTCTCCAGTCCAAGGGAGCTTATACATTAGTTAGATTTAGATTTTCAATAATTTCTTTAATACATTTAATAACATAGGAGTGTGCATAGTGGCGCAACGACATATGTTTTTTCTTTCCATCTAAGTGTTGCTTCTATGAAGAAATGTTGACTTAGCTTCACAGGGTCGGACGAGTCACTATTGTTAATTAAATGAGGTCATTAAACATGATGAAGACCTCATCAGGGTTGAGGGGGCTTAACCAATCAGATTACAACCTACATACCTATCTACACTCTATGTCCAACATACCTTTATGGTAGCTATAGTAACCTGTTAGAACGTTTTGTCAAACCATAAACAAGCGATACGTGTAGATGACATCAATATCCTCTCCAGGATTCTCAACAGTTAAAACGGTAAGCCCCTCAAGTCGACCACATCCTTGTCAGTCTATTCATTAAATTGAAATATCACCTTAGGGATTTTACCACATTATCAGTCACGTCAAATGCCAGATCTCGAGAGTGTGTTGTTGGCCTAATGATGAGTGTATTTATGAGTGATTACAGGGCTCTCCAGTTATCCCGTTTATAATATCTCATGAATCCAAGGGAGAGACTCATTGTTTATCTCAACTACCCTCTATTTTTGAGCTATCTGCACCCTAGCCTAATCTGTGAAGTCCTCCGCTCCCTAGTCCCAACCCCAACCCCTAACTCATTTAGTTTATCAACGCTCCAGAGCCAACATACCAAGAGTAGAAGGATGCCGAATTTCGACTCCCAAAGAGACAATTCCATATAAACCATATGATCATAAGGTCGAAGTTCATGGGTGATGTTAAGGGAAAGGTCGAGCAAGCAAAACTCCTCGACCTCGACCGACTGACCAAGTCTTGTTTCCTCAAATGAATATTAGTTTTTTTTGGGACTTGGCTGTAGACTCAGTGGGGGGCATGCAGTTTGTCCCAAAACCAGTCTTCATAAACTTATTTAATTCCACCATTATGCACCTCAGGGATCTACTAGTCTTCGTGACCACTGGTGAGGCAAGTGCAGCTGCACCAAGTTTCTGATCATTCGGGTGCACGACAAGAGCTTATGGCTTGATAAAATATATCCAATTCATGAAGAGGACATCCAACAACTCATCGGATTTTCCCTTGAGGGTGAGGACGTATCTAAAGGATTCCAAGGCCCAAGTAAGCATGGGAAAAAGAAGGGAGAAGCCAACCTATATGAGAAATTCCACACCCAAAGATGTGGACGCACAACCAAAATTGATCCGATCCTACCAAATACAATTCAGACAACCTGCTATGTCAGTGCAAGTAAGGTGATGCAATCCTATTATAAGGGAGAATGCAATTTAGACACTCTCTCAGTAGCGGAGTTTTGCGCAAACAGAGCAGTGTTCAACCGTGTAGATACTTGTTGAGAAGCCCTCATTGCTTACAGGAAGTTCAGGAGAAAGGATGTACCTTTACCTATGGATACCTTCCCATTGCATTTGCAATGTGGAAATGACGACTACCCACAGGAAGATAGTTGGAACCCACATACAAGGGGCACCTAGCAAAATGTTTGAACTCGCATGCAAGGCCAGATCATGAGAACATGGAGTTCAACAACGTGACATTCCTAAAGTGGTACAACCAACTCATAGATGCAACTCAGTGGTTGTGCATACCACATGAGTTGTTAAATCTGAACACAAGGAATATAGCATTTGGACTAAATTTCCACTATACCTTTGTCTGTCTAAGGAATGAAAAGCCCGAGGAATTCCACACAAGGTCGCTACCCTTCTATCTTGACAAAGAAGCCTTTGAAAAATAAGTTGTGTCATGGAATGAGGTTAAGCATAACCCTCTCAAGTCAGGTATGCATTACCTCTTGCCACTGTGATTCAAGAAAAAGGGCAAGAAGAAGAAGTAGGTTGGAGTTCTGTTACCAACAAAGAAGGTTCAAATGTCGACGGATTCGGAAGAAGAAAAGGAAGAGCAACCCCTAGAGCAGAAGAAGAGGACATTTGTAGTGTTTCCACAACTCCCAAAACATGCCATTTTATTAGGTAAATATGTGAATGAAATCAGTGCCACTTCATTTATAGGATATGTCTCAGTGAGGAAACCTCAAACATGGGTTTCCCCTGCCAAAGTTATAAATCCACAACCAATATCCATGGATCTACCTTGCACTAGGATAGCCACTCGTGCTTCCCAGACCATGATTAACATCACATATGACCCTGAGACAGATGCCAACGCATACACAACTCTCATTACCAATCAAGTTCCCATCGCCACTGCGAAGATACCACTCATTCCTCACATCCCACTTCATCAACTAATGCAATTGGATTTCTCTGAACCCTCAGAGAATGTGGAAGAACCCACTACCTTGACTACTGCAGCCTCAAGCCAACCATTTTCTCTGTTTATACCGATTCTGGTCACTCTTCCCTCATCAGAGAGTCAACAACCAGAAGTTCCACCACTTACTCCAATACCACAAATTTTGGTTAACTAGAGTCCTCTCTCAATGGCCATTGTTGAGATTCCAATGATCAGAAGCGAGACTCTAGAAGTTTTTCTACCAACAGAGACAAGAACACAACCAATTCAAACAAAACCACAAACATCATCAAGAAAAAGCACAACATCATTGAAATAACAACTGGAGCCAAGATCTAACTACAACAACAGTGTGTAGAACTGTTACAACTTTTCCTGGAAAAGATATAGGTTCTCCCTCTACTTCCAACGACTATGAATATCGTATCTGGTACAACAATTGCAAGATCCATCTCTAGGGGAAGAAGAGTGGAGACACCCTCAGAACAATCTATGGATAGAGGACTATCACTTCAAGCTAGATTACCCTTGCATGCCACTATTACATTCAGTGAATTCGCTCATTTGCCAACGCCGCAACTAGTATGCCTCATCAGAGCTTCTATTGACTAGTTAGAGAAGAGGATCTAGCATAAAGAAAGAGAATCTGAATTCTGGAAGCAAGGAATCTTGGCGCAAACACAAAGAACTAAGAGGAGCATTTGGAAGATTCTCGAGCCTAACAAAAAGCAGAGAAAGTAGAGGAAAACTAATGAGGCCCTGACAAATTTCAGAATAGGACACCTCAACCGCTTCTAATCCAGAGTACCGTATTTCGAGCAAGAAGAACATATTGACCGTTCAAGTGAAATTTCATCGAGTTGAAATAACGAGTCGATAATCTAGAAGTGCAGCCAAGTGGTGAGCAGTTGGAAGTCAAATCACAACCCATAAAGTTAAATGAACAATTGGAAAAGGTTGTTCTAGAAGGAAACAATGCCGGAATAACATTGCACAAAAAGACTACAGAGTGCACCACAATATTCAAATATATCAATGATTGTATGGGAGTAATTTTCATGACAATCAAACACTGGAGGACTTGCATTTAAATATCCAATCCCTCAATGAAGAAGCAACCAAAGCCCCGATCTCATTGAACAACAAACACAGTTTGATTAAATTCAACAAGTGGATAATGATCCGAAAACTATGTTTGAAGCTTTCCGTGACAGCTGGCAAAGAAAGAACTCGAGAGTTCTAATTACCGTCCATAAGCCGCTTTGCGCACTACATGCATCAAGTGGATGTTATCTCCAACTCATAATGGAATTCCCTCATTTCATCCAAGCCAAAATAATTCACCATAGACGCCATCCAACAATTTGTTGTTGAAGCTTCAGTGGTTGCCATCATGTTATCACAACTACCATTTGTGGGCCGGAATTCTACTACCCAAAGATGTGTATATTATAAGATAGACTCTCATTGGATTAAATTCTATGTCAACTAATATGTGCATAGGATGACACAGCTTCAATTCCTGAAGAAAGATCTCCTCTGTTGGTCTAGTCTACCTATGGAGCATTCATCAACCTATGGAAGAGTAATATTCAATCGACTCATCCTAAGTGATGAAACCACATTACCTAATGTGACATGAACTGAGGGTGAAAGGCACTACAGAAGTCTGAATCAATACGTATTTAACCTATTAAGGATGACAAGTATTAAAAATTATGAGAGCTTTACTGAAATATTAATATCATGATAAATCATGAAGTAAGAAATGCAGAGAAAGAATAGAATATAAAACAATATATTAGAATATATGAAGAAGAGTACAATGAGAAGTAAGTCCGAAGAAGTAATGTGATAATGCAAGGAAATCGAGCTAAATAGGCTCAAGCAACAAAAGAATAGAAAGTAACGCCGATACCTGGCAAGCAGACAATGTGATCATTGAGAAGCTTATATTGTATTTAATCTTTCCTCTTTAAATCAATAACATAACCATCGCGATTGACTATGCCTATGTCGCTCTCCGAAAAATTAAAAACCGATTTTCCTAGTGGATTTGTAAAAATATCTGCGAGCTGATCTTGTGAGCCACATAATTGAAGTGTGATTTCACCATTATTGGCTAGCTCGTGTATGAAATGAAACTGAGTGTCGATGTGTTTACTTTTGTTGTGGAACACGTGGTTCTTGGATAATGAAATTGCTGATGTATTGTCATAGTAAATAGGAGTTGGATCATTTTTCATATGTGCCAAATATTTCAAAATTCTTCTCATCCAGACTGCTTGACATGTTGCTTATGTACCTGCTACATATTCTGCTTTTGTTGATGAGATTGTTACTATTGGTTGTTTCTTTTATGCCCATGAGATTAGGTTTGTGCCCATTTGAAAACAAGATGTCCAGATGTGCTTTTCCGGTCATCTAAGCTGCTTGCAAAATCACTGTCTGCGGTAACCGTAAAGTTGACTATCATCATATCGAGTGTACCATGCTCTAAATTGAGAGTTCCTATACTACATTCAGACCTCGTTTCATTACTTCCTTCCAATGAGAATTGTGGATTCCATGAACTGAAACAAGTATCGGTTGCATTATTAATGTCGTGCATAGTTGTCAAGATACAACAAACTCCATTTACTAAACTTTGTACGGTAGATCCACTGTAGAGATCCCTTCATCATTCTTAAGCAACTTTGTGCCCACGGTATGGGGTTTCTACTGATTGCACTCTTCCATGCTTAAATCTTTGATGATGTCCACGACACTTTATCGGACAAACAAAAATGTCTTTGGTTGATTGATTAACCTTAATCCCTAAAAATATTCTTCATGATTCCAAGATATGTCATCTCAACCCGATTGCATGGACGTTTTAAAATCGTTAATTCAAGATTTCGTGATAGATCATGTCATCAACATATACATACAATCAAAATTTTACATCAGTACCGATCTATTTGGTGTAAAGAGTTGACTCACTTTGACTTCTGCTAAAACCACTCTTGATCTGCATAAGGTCACTTTGGTCGCATCAAGCTTGGAGCTTGCTTTAAAACATACAAGGCTTCTTCAACCAATAGACTCTCATTATGCTCTGGACTTCAAATCCGTGTGGCTGACGGATGGAGGGATGGAGGAATGGACGAGGGAATGGAGGACGGAGGATGGAATGGAGGAATGGAATGGAATGGAGGAATGGACGGAATGGAAGGAAATGGATGGAAGGATGGATTGAATGGACGGATGGAATGGACGGATGGACGGATGGAAGGAGGAATGGAATGGAGGAATGGATGGATGGAATGGATGGAGGATGGATGGAAGGAATGGGGATGGAATGAATGGAATGGAGGAATGGAGGAATGGAATGGAGGAATGGACGGATGGAATGGAATGGAATGGAATGGAAGGAAGGAAATGGAATGGACGGATGGATGGATGGAAGGATGGATGACGCCAGGATGGATGACGCCTGGATGTATGATGGACGGATGGATGACGAAAGGATGGATGACGAAAGGATGGATGACGAAAGGATGGATGATGGAAGGATGAATGGACGGATGGATGGATGGAATGGATGGAATGGATGGAATGGATGGATGAATGGAAGAGGAAAGGAGGATGGATGGAGGATGGATGGACATGGACAGGAAAGGACAAATGGACGGATGATGGTTGGATGGATGAGGAGCGGATGGACGGATGGATGGACAGAGGATGGACACGGAATGGACGGATCGGACAAAGGAAGGAAATGGATGGATGGATGGAATGGAAAGGAAACATGGATAGGAATGGAAGGATGGACTGGAAGGAATGGATGGAAATGGATGGAGGATGGATGGAAATGGATGGAAAGAGAAATGGATGGATGGATGGAGGAATGGATGGATGGAAGGAATGGATGGAATGGACGGAATGGACAGGAGGATGGAAAGAGTGAAATGGAGGAATGGAAGGAGTGGAAATGGAGAGGAAATGGATGGAATGGAGGAAATGGATGGAGGATGGACCGGATGGATGGAATTGGATGTTCTACAGAAATTTGTCATCTAAAATTTAGCACGTCAAGAATTACAGAGACATATTTACTAAAACCATTTATCTTATCTTAATATTTTTACTAACTTGTCATAATTTCCCCCTTGGTTCCTGTCAAAATGTTGTCGAATATCTGATTTTGAAGTTGAAGTTGCGAGTGATGACAATGACAAACTCCTTTGTTTTGTTTTTAATGCTTTCACGTGAAATATCAATTCGCTATGGTCTCCCCATTAAAAAACTGACTGCCAATAAATAAAATATATTGGAAGAACAGAGTTTTCATGAAGTTTTAAAGATAATATGCGTCTAACTCGAATTCATTAGGAAAGCGTATATTGAAACATTACAGAAAATATAAAAGATTCAGTTCCAGTTATGAGGCCCTTTGTTTATGTTTTTACCCAATATCATGGCAAGGTCCTGTGTAGTGATGGAAGGAAAAATTATTTTCTGGTTAGCGTTAGATGAATTTATGGTGAAGTGGATTAGATAGCTATTTGCCTCTCAGACTTCAATTCAAATTTTCACCTTGGTTTTACAAAGGTAATATATAAACCTGTTAAATGCAGGGTTCAATCATTAAACAATTTATCATCATATCAACCATTGGTGAAATATATAAACCTGCTAAATGCAAGGTTCAATCATTAAACAATTTATCTTCATATCAACCATTGCCCCATTATGGAGCTCTACTTCAATTTATACGCCTAAAATGTCTAACAAACTATGCATGTAAGCCCAAACTAGTAGAATGGAGTTTTATTGGCATGGATTGTTTTAGGTCATTGAACACCCACAAAGCAATGAAGTCATCGCTTTTGGGTGATTTTTTTTCAAGTTTATTTCATTGACCATATTGTGGATATGTGTAACAAACATATGTGAACAATGTTTCTTATTAGGTAGATATATTTGGATTTTTTTCTATTTATATATCGAAATCAAGCATTATATCAAATCGGATAATGTTGTCACTGGACACAATATTATAATTCCAAGAGAAGCATTTTTGAAAAATCTGATATTACCAAGGGGGCTTTGCAGTACACCTTCCTTTCTATAAGAAGTCAAGGGAATCAAAACAAGTTGACATTGCTACAGAATGAAAATCTGATTCTCCCCTCGCCGATGAATGAAATTACAGGTTTGTGTTACATCAGATCTGAATCTAGACACTTCAACTATCGCTTTCGTACCTCCTGGATGCCGCTTCAGTGCTTAGAAACAAACGATTTGTTTGTTTGTTTGTGGAAAAGAGGGTCAACTGTTGAGGCAGAAAGGAAGGAAGCACGCACTTGTTTATGCCCTTGGAATTACGTCTGAATTCCTCTTCAACGGACAGATGAATTCAATAATAATAAGAAAACAACCAATACACACACTGCATGTGATGAATTCAAATAACATGAACACAATAATAAAAGGCATTTAATTCCATTAATAATAATAATAACAACAACAATCTGTAAGGATTAATTATTTACAACCAGTTCTTTTAAGCAAACTCAACTTACCCTATTTAAATGGCCCATTGTCGAGTCTAGATCAAATGAATCCACTGCTGGAGTTTGGCGAGAACAATGGGATTCTAATTAATCTGTTTTTGGCGTGAACGTATTCATGATGATAGCGTGTATGTGCCATCTGATGGTCGCAGCAGCCGGTGCTTTGTCTAGAGTTGGGAGAGATGGATTTGGTTTTGGTTTGGATAAAATTTGGGTAAGTTTTTTTTACAGTATAATTTTATATATAGTTTAATTAGGTTTAATGTCTAATAACAACCTGCTTTTAAAATGTTACAAATTCAAAGTCAAGGATAGGATAGGTATACCTTGTTAAATTTTAGTAATCAAATCCTATCTAAAAAGAGTCAGTCAAAAGAGAAAATATTTTCAACTACCATTCAATCAACTACTTTGTAACTATCTTCCAAACCTGTGTGTCAAATTGAAGATAGTGTATACATTATAAAATTTGGAGGTGAATTTTCAAACTTTATTATTGAAAGGTTAAAAATAGTCTATCTCAAATTGATAATTATAAATTTTAAATGCTCCTAAACAATACAACATAAATGTTAAATCCAGATAGCGTGGAAGGGTGCAATTGAGTCAAAAACTCTTATTGATTTGATGATTGGATATATACAGATAAGAACAATTCCAAAATGCCATATAGAAAAAATTTAATCTAAATGAAGATTCAAAGATCCTAAAAAAAACCTTAATTTAACTGGATTGCATATTTTTTTCATCCAACATAGCATGGAGCAAAGTCAATAGAAGTTAATTTAATTGGATTGCAGATTCCCTCCAAAGAATATGGAACAAAGTCAACCGTTAGCTTCCTCTTCTATTGACTTTGCTCCATGCTTTTGGATGAGCCGAATATGCAATCGAGATAAGAATTGACCACTGATGCCATCCCTGACACCGAAGCTATCCTACATGACTACTTATTAGTTTTTTTAAAGCTTGTTTTCAACAATGGGATGCAATAAGAAAATCAATGTAGTTAATTCTCGATCTTAAAATTGGAATAAGATTGAACTATACATATGTTAAAACATGTTATTTATGGAATTGCAATTCACTGTGACATATAAATGGAATTCAAATACTATTGTTATTAATAAAGCAGTCACGAAAGGAAGGTTGTAGTTAATTCTCGGGTCTTAAAAATTGGAATAATACGTTGGAACTTCTACATATGTTAAAGCATGGGTGTTATATAGAAAATTTCTGAATTTGGAATTGCAATTCATTGTGACAAAGCACCTAAATCGCCCAATCTCCCTAACCTTCTATGTAATCCTTTTAAAGAAGAGAGAATTAAAATTGGAAGAATTAATTCAATAACACAAAAACGCTTTTCCATTCCTTAACAAACAAATGGATGTTACATATATAGCATGAGATCACTGACTTAAGTGGATATGATTAGCTAATAATAGTAAACCTTGAAAACTCATACATAAATACCTCGTTGAAACTCACAGTTACAACAGTCACAGTTAACCTAGAAACTCACAATTACAATCAACTATAAGCATTATCTCTAACACCCTCTCTTAATGCTTATATTTCATAAATATCTCAAGCACAAATTACAAAACATAACAAAAGGTTAGAAACTAGAACTTTCTATCTCGTTCCTATCTGATCCTGTCTTCCTCAAGACTTAAAACTCCACTAATCATTACCTGCTCATTTCTTCTCCTCTTCGAAAGCTACCCAATTCCATTACACTTAAAGTCAAAACGCCTCCGACCATCATCAGAGCATTTGTATAATCGGATAATTTGACAACCCTACCATCTAGGCTTCCGGATAAAAGTTGACAATTATTGATGCATTCTATGAACTTGCTTTCATCTGTCGGATTTTGCTTTTGGCTATCCTTCATTATATAGAAGAATAGTTTGGATACAGAATGTCTTCAAAATTCAATCAATCAAGATGACCTCAAAATAATATCGTAGATTGAAATCGGGCTACCAAATTACATCAAGATACAAGTTCTTATTTCTACATAAACACTAACAACAGCACATTACAAAACAACAAGGTAACCCGTAACTTTTGACTTTGAAGCACTGAAGTACAACAATAATCTTCAGCTTTTAAATGTGACTTCCAACCACCATGTGTTTCTTAAGTATTCAAGAACATGAAGAACAATACCCGAATTATGTCACTTCATTACATGATTCGTTCTTCATCATTTGATTACAAATAAAAAATCACACTCTCACACACATATAATATATTTAACATACATAAACAAAATTTAAACACACCACACATACATATATATATAAAAAGGTATGCAGTGACTGCTTATGGTGGTTCTTCCTTCATATCCATCCACACCGAGATACCAAACAAATATTTTCGATGGCCATTAAGATAATCGTACTTCATGGAGAAATATATTGCACGCTTGATGCATTGTCCTTGAAGTATAAAGGTACTGCATCGTAAACTAACTTCCACTTCTTCCTTCATCCTTAAATCTCTACCCACTTTAATAAAAGGATTTATAACTTCACGTATACACATGCATTTACTTTATCCACATGCATTCACTTTAACCACTTTTAATAATAACTTATAACTCCTACTTAAAAATTAAATCTCATATAAAGACTGATATATAAAGACTTTTATTTAAAAACTCCACGATTTTCTCATAGCGTGCAAACTTATGCTCCAAACTCCATGCATGCATGAATACTCACCCACGCTAAAGAAAATGAAAAAATTTTATCACTGTGAAAACAAACTTCAACGCCTCCAACTAAAACAAAATTTATGTTTTTACATGCACCAAATCATTTCACTTTCACGATACCGGAAGCGCTTAGCAATGCCTTCACCGCATCGAACCACGTATCTACCGATCCGGGCCTCTTCTTACAAGCAAAATACTTCCTCCACGCCGGAGTATTCTTCTATTCCTCATGGCGCTTCCTCCTTAGGCACGCAAATATTCACTGTGACGCACTAGCAGCAACAACAAATAATTTCAAATACCAAGTGGCGAACAACATTTCTAATGATCACAAAGTGAATGATCAACAAGATGTGCTACTCTCCCAGATTGCGGACTCTCCTACAGTTAATCAATAGCTAATAATCACCTTCAGACGTTGGTTGATAGTTTGCAATTTCCTCTCACGCTAACGCGACTTTGGACAAATAATACTCACATCAACCAAAGAACTATGTTCTTCTGCAACTACCCTAACCGATCCCCCTCATCTCAATCACTAATAGAATCTCCCCAATAGCCTCACTAAAATGTGCAGCCACCTCTGGCCCGGGATACCAAATTTCAAAATTGGAAGAATTCATTCACACAACACAAAAATCGCTTTTCCATTCCTTAACAAACAAATGGAGGTTACATATATAGCATACAAATCACTGACTTAAGTGAATCTGACTAGCTAAAAATAGTAAACCTAAAAAAAACTCACAGTTACAACAGCCAACTCATAGTTACAACAGCTATAAGCATTATCTCATAGTTAACCTAGAAACTAACTATTACAATAGCTATAAGCATTATCATTCTACTGCAGATATTGGCCATAAGGAAAGAACTAAATCTGGCTCGCCTTCTTTTAAATGAGGGAAATTGGCCATAAGGCAAAGAACCTAACCGCTTTTTCAGTTCTTTGTTATTTTGACTTAGTAACCCAAATGGCACTTGACTCGTATTGATCCGAGCTACCACCTGTCAAGTTCTATCTACAATGGCGTTGCAGCCAGCTGGAATCCATTCTCGGATCTAGAGCACACAGACTTTTCTCAACTACCGCGCAGTAGCAAATATCGCACAATAAAATTCTTCGTCGCTGAGTTCTTAGGACATACCGCGCAGTTCCAAGAGACTCCACAAAGAGGATCGTCAGTGATGATAACACTCTAATAAATCATTTCTTAACATCATACACTCTCAAAGACATAAACAAACTCACATATAGATTCAAGAACTTGTAAACTTTATTTAAGCTTGTGCAAAAACCGAGAGAGTATATTTTCGAAAGTGTTTGAACACAACAGAACTCAGAAATGCATCAACACATAAATACTTAATATATTGGTGAACTTGAGCATTATGCCAGGGTTACAAAAATACAAACAATGCCGTTTTTGACTGACATAACTTCAGAATTTATAAAACACACGTGAGCTCAGACTCTTAGACTTCTTCGACTACCTTCACAGCTGCTACTGCTTCTAACTATCAACTAACACTCTCTCAAGGTTCTATGTTTGTTGTTCTGCTCATCTACTAACTACAAATCCCGCATATATAAAGATGAAGACAAAACTTCAGAAGTTAACCTAATTAAACTTTTATTCCATAATGAGCTCGAGAAGATAAAAGATCTGGGCTTAATTAATAACTCTCGCTTAACACTTCTCCTGCTAAAGTTATTCTCAGAAATGATCTTTGATTCCCATGACAAACAAAGTCTCGGGTGATAAGCTGAAGCTCACTACTTGTAACATCTTCCAACACTCTTTTACCTTCATAGGTGAGTTTACAAAATAAACAAATTTACATAAAATTCATATTGACATGACAACCACAAATATCAAGAAACTACGCTTCATCTTGTCTAGACAACTCCACAGTGTTTGAAATACATCCCTTGCCAAAGCTTTTGTAAATATATTTGTGACTTGTTCTTTATACCTGCAAAACTCTAAAAAAAATTCTTTGTTATTCACCAATTCTCTGATAAAATGATACATTGTATCAACGTGCTTGGTTTTCTTGTGAAACACATAATTCTTTGATAACATGATGGTGGAGTTATTGTCACAAAATATTGTAGTTGGTTCTTGTTGTTCTTGCAACAAATCTTTTAACATTCTTCTCATCCAAACAGCTTGACAAGACACGTTTGTAGTTGCGAGGTGCTAAGATTTAGCTGAAGAAAGAGTCAGAATGGGATGCTTCCTTGATGCCCATAACACTATACATATTCCAAAATGAAATGTGTACCTAGAGGTACTTTTCCTTTATGCTACCTCCACAATCACTATTAGTGTATCCAATAAGTTTGAAATTTTCTGAAGTAGAATACATAATGCCAAAGTCTTTTGTTCCATTCACATATCTGAAAATTCTCTTTCCTGCTTTCCAATGGGATTCTTTTGGATTTTCCGTGAACCTTGAAATCAAGCTCACTCCATACATGATATCAGGCCTTGTTGCTATCAGATACATAAGGTTTCCTACCAACCTTTTAAACAGTGTTGGATCCACTTTAGATCCTTCATCTTCCTTACTTAACTTCAATCTTGTTATGACAAGTGTTCATCTTCTTTACTTAACTTCAATCTTGTTATGACAAGTGTTGGGGCTGCTTTGGGATTTATCATGTTGAATCTTTTCAAAATTTGAAGCACATATTTAGATTGTGAAATAAATATACCAAATTTGGACTGGTGAACTTCAATACCCAAAAATATCTCATAAGCCCCAAATCAATCATTTCAAATTCATCTTTCATGACTGACTTAAATTCTTCTATGCCAAGTCACCTATAAAAATCAAATCATCCACTTATAAGCAAACAATTAACATATTACCTTGTTGATTTTCTTTGATGTACACTGTTGTCTCACAGTCACTTCCTTGAAATCCATTCTGAGTGAGATAGGAATCTATGCAATTGTACCAAGCTCTCAGACCTTGCTTTAATCCATACAATTCCTTCTTCAATATGTATACTTTTTTTTCTCGTCCTAGAATATCATAGCCTTGTGGTTGTTCTACATATACTTATTCTTCTAAGTGTCCATTCAAAATGTCGACTTTACATCCATTTGATAAAAATACCATTTATTATGCGGAACAATGGCTAACACAGTTTTGATTGTTTCCATGTGCACAACTGACACACATGTTTCATTAAAATCAATTCCAGGTTGTTGTGTAAAACCTCTTGCAAATAACCTTTCTTTGTGGGTCTGCACATTTCCATCTGCATCTTGCTTAGTTTTATAAATCCGCTTGACACTTATCACATCCTTGTCTTTAGGTACATTTACCAATTTCCATGTCCGATTGTTCTCTATGCATTTAATTTCTTCATCCATGTCTTGTGCCCATACATCATCTTTGACATCTTCTTCAAAGGTTAATGGATCATCTATTAGTGAAAACAGAGCAAAAATTGAAAATGAATTTGTTATGTAAACATTATATATGTCGTGCAAACTTCTTTTCTTTCTTGGTAACAGACTTGTTGATGTTGGATCTGGAGATGTAGAGCTGCTTGGACTGCTTGTCGGAGTTTGTTGCGCTCTAGGTGTGGATTGTGCACCTGCAGATCGCACTAGAGTAGTCTGTGTTGTGATTTGTGTCGTAGTTCCAAGAACTGCACTCTAATTTGTACTTGGTGTTTGAAGCACTTCATCCTCCATTTCATCATGCATGATAGCATCAATAAATTTTACTGTCCTTTCTATGCTTCCATCCCATGCTTCATTCTCCACAAATTGAACATCACAACTGATTATGAATTTTCTTGCAATAGGATCATACAACTTGTATTCTTTTCTATCTTCAGAATACCCAACAAATATACATTTATGTCATTTGTTGTCTAACTTCTTTCTTGGTTCATCTGGAACATGTGCGTAAGCAACACAACCAAATTTTTTTAAGTGCGCAACATTATGTTTCATACCTATCCAGGCTTCTTGAGGAACTTTGTTTTCCACACTCTTTATAGGACATTTGTTCATGATGTACACTTCAGTTGCTACTGCCTCAGCCCAATACTCATTTGATAAATGTTTGGCTGCCAACATACTGTGCGCCATCTCCACGATGGTTCGATTATTTCTTTCTACGCCATCATTCTGTTGTGGTGTATACCGCGCGGTAAATTGCATGTTAATGCCATGAAATTTAAAAAGGTTATGAATATCTCTTGAAACATATTCACCACCTATTTCAGTCCTTAAAACATTGATGAAATAACCACTTTTCTTCTCCACAAGTGATTTAAACTGTTGAAAACAACCCAATGCATCATATTTATGTTTTAGAAAGTAAATCCATGTTTTTCTTGAGAAATCATCAATGAATGTAAGAAAATAGGTACTACCTCCTATAGATGGTGTTTGCATTGGTCCACAAATATATGAATGTACTATTTCCAGTGGAGCTTTTGCTCTGTATGAGTTGCCAACTGGAAATGATTCTCTATGTTGCTTTCCAAAAATGAAGCCTTCACATATTCTTTCTGGTTTTTCAATTATTGAAAAACCTTTCACCATATCCTTTGTATGTAGCATCTTCAGACCTCCAAAATTTAAATGTCCAAATCTAAAATTCCATATCCAAGAATCATCCCGCAACTCAGATTGGAATGTTGCTTGTATCTCTGCTCCACTGTCTCATTTTTCCTTAACACTACGCGCACTATATTTTCCTTCTTTGGAACTGTGTGCACTTACTTCTTCACTTTCTACTTTAAATGCAATGTCAAACTACGCATATTTTGCTTCATCGACAACTTGTGTTGTTTTAATCTTCATGGTTGGCTTTAATGTCAGTGGAAACTTTCTGTTGTTTGTCATCTGAATTCTTGCAATAAGTTGGTTGCTTGGATATCTATTTAAAATCAAACAGTGATTATCTTCCATGTAGATTATGTACCCTTTCTGTAACAATTGTCTTGTATTCATCAAATTGTGTTTTAGGCCAACAACATAATATACATCAGGCATGACCTTTTTCTCTCCTTGTTTAGTTAAAATGTTAATATTGCCTTTACCTAAGACAGTGACTTGGATATTTGTTCCAAGTGTAACTTTAGTTTTGACTGACTTATCCAAACTAAAAAACAGTTCTAAGTTTCTTGTCATGTGATTAATACAACCTGAATCTAGATACCATATGTCACATGGAATTTCTTGAGAAACATTACATTCAATTGGTGAGACTATAGGCATTGCTTCATCATGTTCCATACACATAGGAATGGAGGGAGTATTTGCGTGATTGACTGATATTGACCTTGCGTGTTTTGATTATACTGTCTCTTCTTGCATTCATATGCATAATCTCCCTATGTTTTATAGTAATGGCTCTAAATCTTTGATTTATTGAATTTACGACTACTTAGTTGACTGATATTTTGATTTTGACCTCTACCACCAGTATTTGTAGGACTGTTACTGCATCCACCTCTAACATAACTTCTTCCTCTGTCTATAGAGTTTGCTCTCCCCCTTCCTCTTCCACGACTTATAGATGGCTGCGCGGTAAATGCATTTTATAATGAGATATTTGACCTATTTAATCTATGTTCATGATTAATGAGAGAGGATTGCAGCTGAACTCTCAACTATTTTAGGGTTTCCTTTTAATTTAATGTGGATATCGTTGGGTGTACCACTTAACTTGATGTGGATATTGTTGGGCTTGAAAGACTCAGAACAAAGGAATGTCTTTCTAGTGAATAGACTTGATTGATTGATGATATTAATAGCCTAAACTAGTGTTAAATGTTCTAGATGTAAATTAGTAGCCACTGAAACATTGGGCTCTTATCAAACAATGAAAGACAATAGGGTTTCAACAGATCAATGTTGAAGATGGGATGCATACCCAGGTAAGGTGGTAGATCAAGTTGAAAAGAATTATCAAAAAATTCTTTGACAAGGTAGTAAGGACCATATTGAAGTGGCTTGATCTTCCGATGTGAACCCTCAAAAATCTCTTTTTGAAATTGTAGCTAAACTTAGTCACTTATTTGAAAAGAATGAGGTATTCAATGTGAATTATGTCTTTTCTTGTACTTTTGTTGTTGGCACTGCACAATACAATGGACATTTTAATGGATTTGTTGAATTTTATTAATGAAGGTTGTGGCTCTATTTTGTTCTTGTCATTCTTGAGGATGTTTTAGGATGTGTAAATGAGACATTTACAAAGAGGTATAGTTGGAAACTGAACTCAAATTTGGAAAGGGATATGCTCAGTAAAGTTGTGTTAAGATTTGTTATATGCATGTTGTATCAAAGGTATATTTTAATCCCATGCATGGGGGTGTGCATGGTTATACATGTGCAATAGATAAATTAATGTGTGTTTGAAAACTTCTATTTGGTCATTGGTTTGAGGGTAGAAAGTGGTAGAGCACATGAGTTTTCTATCAAGCATTGACCATAGGAAATTCTAGAAATGGCTAATAAATAAAGAATCATGATCAAATACTATGGAACATGGTAAACCAAAATGGGGCCAAACATGGAAGAAGTATAGTTCCATTGTGTCAAGGGTTATGGTTGCCTTTTTCCATAAAATCAAGACATCCATTTTGGAAAAACAATCAACAATAATTAACATGTCATAATCATCTTCATACTTGGTCAGAGTTAGCCCTAATAAAAATCTAAGTTAATAGATTCTGAAGGACTAAAAGTGTTACAGGAAAATCCTATTACGGACAGGTGAATTCCCTCTTGGATCATAGACCTCTAAGATCAAGACAGAAAGGTGCTAACTTTGATCACTGACATCCCTTTAAACCTAGCTAAGAATATGTACCTTTTTTACGATGTTTTTCCTCGCCTAGTCCAAGTTGAGCTCTAATCCCCAAGCTCTTCAACAAGTCCTGCAATCCAATCAAAGACAAAGCATGATTCATATTCTACCATGATTAGTTTGAAACTAGATCTATCCATTAAAGACAATTTCATGTAGGTATACACAATCTTGAAGGAAACAGRCCAAKMACATGTATTAATGAGAACTCAAAAGAGATACTTACATACCATTGATGAAGCTGCAACAAMCTCTTCTAGCTCTCCTTGTCCAGGCCCTTKCTCAAATGATCCACAATCAAAATGACTATGMTTTCACTGATAATTCTCCYTTATGAGATCATAAGTTTGATKCCTTCAATGTCCCCCTTCCTTATGAGGTCATAAGTTAGGTATTTCTCAATTTATCCCTCCCCTTCACCATGAGAAGGCCTCCTTATATAATCTTGGAGAGGCCTAACCACCTTAGATATTCTTGGGATAGGTTGAGGATATTTCTCCATCAGTTGTGGATCCTCCCTAAGATCCATCCTTGACCTCAAATTCGAATCCAATTGATTTCAGAGATAAGGGGGATCTTTCCCTGATTTCCTCAATAGCATAACACTCCGCCAGAATGGTGCACAGAGAGCTACCCCCCAAAGGAGGGCAAGGATCACTAGCGCTCCCTGCTAGTGGGTAGAGGAGTGCTACCCAAGATTTACTCAAAAAAGCTCAGCGCTCCCCCAGAATGGTGCACATAGTGCTACAACGCTTCCCCAAAGGAGGGAAAGGAGTGCTAGCACTCCCTGCTAGTGGGTAGGGGAGCGTTGCCCTTCAAAATTCATTTTTAAGTGGTCTTCCTCAAGGAAAAGGCTTTGTATTCTTTGTCAAATTATTTCTCCTTCTTTAACCAGTCTCTGAGGGTGTCTTCAAGTGTTCCTTGTGATGTCGTTTGAGACACGACATAGGAAAGATGATTGTATGATGTCTGCGACACTTGAAACACTTGTAATGACGACAATAGGTCATCTTTGAAATGAGTAATTTTGATGTGTAACAGATTGCCCCCCAAAGTGTGAAGTTAGAAGACGAAAACTAATGATTGAAGTACTTTGTAGACTTTTTCGAGAAAGGGTATGGACTCAGAGAACCTAGTAGAGGCTTCATACAACCATCAGGCAAATGTTATGATATGTTTCAAAACCAAGGCAAGCATACCTATGCTTGAGTGATAAAGGCTTTCAAGGTATGGCTGACACAAGATACACTGCAGATCCATAATTATATTAACAAAAAGTATAGCCACCAAAGATACAATGTGGATCTATACTTCCATGACATGAATTGATCGTAGCCACAAAAAATACACAGTGGATCTACAAGATGACAAGACATAGCCACGAACCAATACAAAGTGGATATATGTGACAATATATGCGTTAATATTCAAGAGAAACTCTGTCGCAACCTAGGCAAAGTACATATCAAAGTGATTAATCAACCCATGGTATTCTTACCGATTCTGATGTAGTACAAATATAACCATGTGAATAGATGTCCTGATGTCGAACATGGCAGAAACCACTTGTTTACTGGTCAATGAGGTAAACCGTTAACAAGTGCGAGGGAAATCACCATTGATGTCAATGATTCCCAAGGTACCCTAGTACATTCTAGCGAATGTGAATAGATGAGCTAAAGTCTAACATCTGTGGAATCATCTGATCAGAGGTTAATGATGTAAACCGACTGTCGACAGCGAGGAGGCCTGCCATTGAGGCATGTAGGTACCAAGGTACTAACTGGTTTCTAAGTCTAATTCCTGGATAATGCGTTGAAATCGACATGAATAGACTCATTGAAGGAGGGCCTTGATGTATCCCCCATCAATGACATGAAACTGGCACAAAGATGTAAATTGGTGGATCAAATGAACATGGACTGACATGGTTATTGAAACAGGAAATTTGTGATGGTTGAATCTCGAGGAAGATACTTCCCTTGAACACTGAGGCACAACAACAGAAACATGACATGGACCAAAACATGATAATGCAGTGGATACTATGACTTTCATCAGGTGACTCAAAGGAGTAAACAAACTCAGAGGATTGGTTCAGTGCATAGGTTCAATGGATTAAAATGTATGAAAATATAAAGTGTCGTGTTCAAGGGCAACCGTAAGAGTGACTGGTGATGTTTTCAAAAACTTCTCGGCTTGCTTCCTTCAAATTTTCCCCCCATCCAGATAGACGAGTACCTCTTTTTTAATTTAACGAGCTCGAGGAGGGTAACACATGCTCAATATAACTCACCTTCGGTAAGTCCCTCTTCCTTTGTTTAATGAACTGGAAGAAGTAAGGGTTCGGTCCTATATGGGCCCTTCAATGTATGATTTTTTAGCGAGTCCAAAGAAGGTAAACTCGATGATTTTTCATGTTTAGAGAGTTTAAAAAGAACTTAAAGATGAATCCAATGCTGTACTTTTTTGTAATATTAGTCTCGCGAGGCCGAAAAAGAGATAAATTATCACTCGAAAGACGCCCTTTCAAACCTTTTAACGAGTGGGAAAGGAAGCAAGATCACTCGGCAATATTTTCATGTTTAGAGAGTCTGAAAAGAGCTTAAAGGAGACTACGGGGGGTTCCTTTTTCGTATAATCTTTACAAGTTCGAAATAGTGATAAAAATATACTCGGTTACATTCTCATGTATTTACGAGCACGATAAAGAACAAAGACTAAGATCGGTATTGGTTTCATTTTTACACAAGATTGAAACAAATCTAAACCATGCTTGTAAATTCCCAACGTAATATCCAAAGGTTGGGATACCCATGGATGTTTGGTATTTTTCCCCCAGCTTGAAAATCTAGTGGCTTAACTCCAGAATGATAATCAAAGGCTAGAGACATGCCCCCCCAAGATTCATTTCATTCACCAACTTTGAGGTTGTCACCAATTTCTGTACTAGATGGAGAAAAATGATAAGGGTGGATGAAATGAAGGTTCAAATATGAGACCTAATGAAAGAGTCGACTCGACATCTATGAGATCTAGTTAAATACTCGATTCGATATCTATGATATCTAGCAAAAGAACTCGACTCAATGGGAGAGGTGATTGTTTCATTTTTTTAATGAGTTTGCTATAGAGAAGAAAAAATATGCTCATGGTTTCTGTTTCATTTTTTAACGAGCTTGCTATAGAGAGGAAAACTATGCTCATGACCTCTTATTGATCACATCTTCCAAGAGGATAATGCTCTCGAAGGAATACGTGTCAACGGATAAACGTCAATCATGCTTCCAAGAGATATTCACTAGATGGAAGAGAAGCACTCTGGAAGGAATACATGTCGACGACTTTGATAAGGGTAGGGAGATATAGTTATAATATCCCTATCCAAGATATCACCATGTCAACTACTGGATCTAAGTCACAAAAGGTTGAGCTTACAGTGAGAGGCTCATCTTCATCAGTAGCTGAAGGCATGGGAGATAATGCCACATAATTGACCTGTGGCGAGGGCGATACCATATGTATATAAGAGTTGTTTAGGGAGGTCATTGGGTTGGTAATAAATTCAGGACCAATGCATGAAAGTTGATCAATAGGCACAATTATTCCATCGTGAGGGAAAGATATCACACGAAAAAGAGTGGATTTCATGGCATAGACATAATCTCGCCCAAGGAGTAAATCGAAATCCAAGGGGTCCTGGACTACCATAACATCAATAAAGACAGTTTTCCCTCCCAAAGTTACGGGAAACTGAGGAAGGACTTCTAAAGGGTGACTAGTTCTTCTATTAAAAGCTAACAAATTCTGCGTAACTGGTACAAACTAAGGATAACTGAAAGCTTGCCAAGAAATAGAGGATAAAATACTAACGGGCGTACCTTCATCTATCAACTTCTGAGGAACGTCCCAACCACAAACCTGTACTGTAATCTTGAAAGGAATGTGAGAGGGAAGACGAGGTCCAGTTAGCGCACCCCAATAAAAAAGGATGGCCTCATTACTTGGAGGGCGTTTCGCAGGAGAAGGAGGAATGCCCCCCAGCGTGATAGATTATGTATCAATGAGAAAAACATGGGTAATAATGAGTTTACTCTTGAGAGGGAGAGTAGGATCGACCGATGATGGGATCAGATCGACCACTTGGGTTTTATTCTCCAAAGGGAGAATGGGGTCGACGAATGGTGTAACCGGAGCGACCACTTTGGGTTCACTCTTTATATGAAGAGTGGGATCGACCGATGATGTAACCAAGGTGACCACTTCAGAGGAGGCATGGGATTGATCGATGATGTAACCGGAGCAATTACTTTGGCACTCCTCAAGGGATGAGTGGGATTGACCGATGGCAGAACCAGATCGACCACTTTGGCACTCTTCAGATGAAGGGTGGGAATGACAGATGAAGGGACTGGATCAATCACTTTGGTTTCACTTTTCATATGAAAAGTGGGGTTGATCAATGACGAAACTAGATTGACCACTTGGGTTTCACTCTTTAGATGAAGAGTGGGCTTGATCAATGACATAACTGCATCAGTTACTTGGGTTTGTGGTTCAATCGAGGATGAAACTAGATTGACCACCTGATCAACTGGATTGACCGGGGATGGAACTGGATTGACCTGTCCATCAACTAACGATGGGTTGGGGGAAATATTACGATAACTAGTTGGAAGTTGAATCTTTTCCAAAAGAGAAGAAGCCTCGTCCATACGAGGACAAAGGTGAGAGTAATTATCACCTTCGCATAACATTCAAGGAAATTTGACATTTGTCTTCTTCTTACCAACCTTAACATCACTAGTTGACGGGGTGTCACCAACATGTCCAATAGGGGTTGATGACGTGGAAGACCACATTTCTAAGACCTTGGGGAGACCAGGGAAATCCCTCAGAAAGTGGTCACCCTTACAAAGACTGCAAGGGAATTTGGATTTCAGATTCTTCTTTTTAATCTTGTTGACCTCATCAACACTCCCAGTACTATTAACAATAGCTGGTTGCTTGGATCCAACATCTGATGTAGTTGGAGGCTTGGTCCCTTTCTGGTTCTTCTTCTTCTTCTCTTTCTATTTCTTCTTCTTCTTATCAACTTGGCTACTCGCTTTAGAGCTTTCACTAGGCGAAGAAGGAGAAAGCGAAGGAGACCTGACAAATGAAGAACGAGTAAGTTCAACTTGATTTTGATGTGTGGGTGGTGTGCTTACATTTGAAGAACTTGCTGCATTCGAGATTACTAGAGTGGAAAAAAACCATACCAGTAACCCAATTGTGAGACATGGAAGGCTCAAAGTAGCAATGTAAGGAGGACCAATGTTTCCGTCAGAAGGAAAAACAAAAGGTTCCCCCGGAGCAGGGGTTGCTCCATTGGTAGTTCTGGGAACTGACACCATTAAAAAAAGATACAACCTAGAGTCTGCTAGGGAAAATAAACAACACACGCTAAAAATCTAGGAAGCAAGCAAACAAACAAAACCTTCTCACAATGAACGCACTAGTTGGTGATGAAATCCAACGTCACGTGAACAATGTAAGAAGGGGATAAGATAGAGCAGGTGGAAAAGTTACGTTGACGACCTGCTTAATGAAATTACACCCTGGTGCAAGCCCACACATAATTGTGGGTATACCCTCCAAGGAGCCCGATTGAGTTTGGCCAACGTCGATTCCAGGTACCGTGAAGACTTCCCCCTCCATAGTCACTTCGTGTAAATACCCTAAAAAGATAAGATACTAAGGCTACCAACTACAACAATGATACCTGGGGAAGCAGTCGACAATCCCATCCACGCGCAAAGGAAGGGTATCTAGCCCGAAATCAACTCAAGAGGCTCCCACACATAATCGTGGGTATACCCTCAAGTGACCCCCAATAATACGCGCAATATCTACACCAAGAAAAAAAAAGTAGGGTGAGTAACTCTGTCGACCCTAATGTGACCTCGTGATTGACCCTTGTGTTAGAAGGGCTTCCCAGGACAAAATGTAGTAAATGGATTTCATCGCTCCCTAACTCAAAATTCTATGTTTTCTTACAGCTTTGGAAAGTTATCTTTCACACCTATCCCAAATCCCTACACCCTAAGCTAAAGTAGGTTTGCTACCAGAAAATATAAAAATGTCTAATAAATTTTAGTTTAGAGCTTGATTTTTAAGGATGTTGTTTACTCAAGAGGAAAATGGCGTGGACTAAATGATGTTTTGACCGACTCTAAACAATGCAAAGAAATGAGAATGAAAATATTTCACTTCGATGAAAGCTATATTATGAGAAGGAGAAAAGGTTTATCATTCCCAAATGCACAATTCCCCAAAATTTTATTAAACTCATCAATATCAATATCTTCAAGAAATGAGTCAAAGAGACTATACACCAATACATGATTCTTGGCCCCCCAAAAAAATTCAAGACCAAAAATGTCAAAAACCATGCAAATTTGCTACTTCAAATGCAAGCTAGTTTCACTACCCAAAAGCAAGAATGAAACTATCTTCTTTGTTTGATTCTAATGTATAAAGAAAGTAAATGAAAATACTTTGATGCTCCACTAATTTCAATTAAAAGAAAGATTCATATGCAGATGCAAAAGAGACGAAGCAAAAAGAGCTTCAAACAAAGAATGCCAAAAAAAAGTCAAAAAAACTTTGCATTCTTTGTTTGAAGTCACCAATTTCTATTACTGGAAAATCCTCCCACGGACAGGTGAATTCCCTCTTGGATCCTAGACCTCTAAGACCAAGACAGAAAGGTGCTAACTTTGATCATTGACATCCCTTTAAAACTAGCTAAGCTAATCTATAGAGAATAGGAAGAAGATGTACCTTTTTTATGATGTTTGTCCTCGCCCAGTCCAAGTTGAGCTTTGATCCCAAAGCTGTTCAACAAGTCCTGCAATCCAATCAAAGACAAATCATTCTTCCTATTATACCATGATTAGTTTGAAACTAGATTTATCCATTAAAGACAAGTTCATTTAGGTATACGCAATCCTTAAGGAAACAAGGCAAGCACATGTATTAATGAGAACTCAAAAGAGATACTTACAGACCATTGATGAAGCAACAACAACCTCTTCCATCTCTCCTTGTCCAACCCCTTGATCAAATGATCCATGATCAAAATTACTATGCTTTCACTGATAATTCTCCCTTATGAGATCATAAGTTTGATGCCTTCAATGTCCCCTTTCCTTATGAGGTCATAAGTTAGGTATTTCTCAATTTCTCCCTCCCCTTCACCATGATAAGGCCTCCTTATATAATCTTGGAGAGGCATAACCACCTTAGAGATTTTTGGGATATGTTGAGGATCTTTCTCCATCAGCTGTAGATCCTCCCTAAGATCCAACCTTGACCTCAGATTCAAATCCAATTGATTTCAGAGATAAGGGGGATCTTCCCCTGATTTCCTCAACAACATAACACTCCCCTAGAATGGTACATAGAGTGCTACAATTCTCCCCCAAAGGAGGTCAAGGAGCATTAGCGCTCCCTGCTAGTGGGTAGGGGAGTGTTGCCCAAGATTTCCTCAAAAAATCCCAGCGCTCCCCTTGAATGGTGCAAAGAGTGCTATAATGCTCCCCCAAAGGAGGTCAAGGAGTGCTAGCACTCCCTGCTAGTGGGTAGGGAAGCGTTGCCCTTCAAAATTAATTTTTAAGTGGTATTCCTCAAGGCAAAGGCTTTGTACTCTTTGTCAAATGTTTTCTCCTTCTTTAACCAGTCTCTGAGGGTGTCTTCAAGTGTTCCTTGTGATGTCATTCGAGACACGAAATAGGCAAGATGACTGTATGATGTCTGCGACACTTGTAATGATGACAATAGGTCATCATTGAAATGAGTAATTTTGATGTGTAACAAGAAGGAACATGCAATGTTGTATACATACCCAAGTGACAGTTGGTTGGTTTAGCAATGGAACCTGACACACAATATTTGAGGTGGTGTTCAACATCTTTTCTAAGGCAAGGCCCATAGAACTACCATTAAGCTAGCTATTGTATGTGTTACTCTAAAGTGTCTAGCAAACTTAGATAGATGGATAGATAGATAAGATCATATGATTTTATCAATGTCCAACTAATGACCACTAATGCAGGTGCGTTGATTTTTAAAGGTTCATATGCATGTGGGGGGACTGAAAATGTTGAATAATGGTTGATGAACCACATACGAGAAAATGTTTCCTAGAGAACCAACAGATACAACGGTTAGCAACCCATGTACTTCGGTGGATGGTAATATTTTTATATGGGATTCAACAATGTTTATGTTTGCAGGTACAATAATGTGAATGGGGATAAAGACAGAAGACCAAAAGACTAAAAGACTAAGAGTAGCAAAGGAAAAGAGCATAGAAGATGAAGATGAGACAAGTTCAAAGGACCAAAGTGAAATAGAGAAATAAATGGATCGCGAGTATTCATTAAAAGGGGAGTATGAAAGAATAAATCCTTCTTGTGATCATGAATAAAGAACAAATTATACGATAATTTGTAATGATGTAGACTAATTTTAGAAGTCTATGTGAAAATAAGGGATGGGGAGAAATGAGAGAAGTTAGGGATGAATATTTGTTGAGAGATTCATGGAGATATTGTGGAGAGAGTTATAGAGATAGTTATGCATTTGGTTTGAATGAAATATTTGATTATGACATAGATGTTATGGTCACCTATATAAAGGGACCAATTTTACAATAGAGACACAAACG
>SNQJ01S0004540.1:49792-91352 GCA_010110895.2 Picea sitchensis
GTTTTCAAGATTGGCACTTAATGTAATATCATTTGAGAGTTTGTTTATTGTTAACATATATTGGGTTTGTTTATCGTTTCAGGGTTTTTCTTAATAATGTATGGATAGTAATAAATCGACATAGCATGGGATAGTAAAAAATAAACGATCATCTATTTCACAGAAAAGGAGTGGGCATGGGGTATTGACCCTTATGATTAACAATGCACTAAAAATGTGAAGCCGAATAGGTATGCCCGAATGAAATGGAAGTTTTTCAGTCACGATTCATAGATTAAATGTATTACCGATTATAGTCGGTAGTACAGTTAATCTATGAATCGTGACTGCCAAACTTCCATTTCATTGAGGCATACCTATTACAGGCGTTTTTGTTATTTAATCCAAATAGTTACAACATAAATTAAAAGGCTCAGGCCATCTTACACGAGAGAGGCGGAACAAAAATGTGAAACCAAATTACAGGAGAGAGGCAAAACAAAAATTTATAGGTTAAATTGAAAGGAAGGGTCGATTTAATAAAACATACCTAAATCCCTGAATGAAATGGAAGTTTGGCAGTCTAGACAAGCAAGAATTGGTAATGAACCTCCTCGCTCCTTTGTTGATGCGCACTCGCTCCTTTGTTGATGCGTAGTAGCACTCTCCTTTCTCTTTGCTTGATGTGTAATAGCATGCAAATTGAAATGCAAATGTAACTTACTCACTGAAACAAAAGCGAATGAAACAAAGTATTTTGAAACACATGCAAATGAATAGAGGACGGGGTAGGCTTACCATACACAGAGAAGAACGCTCCAGCGAGGCTGCGATAGGTGAGCGATAGATGAAGTCTGATCCAGGTAGAGGTGAGCGATTCCGCGAAAGGAATGTGAAGGTTCAACAATCACATTCCACGACTCTCCGCCCGCCGCAACTGAAACATGTCCAAATATGATACCTGTTATCATTACGCCTGCCACAACTTAAACGCTTCACATCCAACTCTTCACATTCATAAAATCGTGTTCACTGTTAAATGTGGTATATCAACCGCGGCCTGCGCCTGTCTTCCATACGTGGCGACTGTAATCTGCGACCTATCTCATATAAATAAAATAAATAATTTTACAAAAACCCGTGGCAATCATATATTGTTACAGTAATTTTTTAATCATGTTTAGTAAAAGTGAAAAAGTAAACATGATAAACGTATGATTTTATAAATGCAAGGAAGTTAGTTCTTGCATTCTTATTCATTGATTTGGATGTAAGACGAAGAATATGCCAACATCTTGAATTCCTGACCATCAGATTAAATTTAGTAATTAAAAGCATGATTAATCCAGCAAGTCTGATAGGGGGGACGCCTATCGGCGTAATAAACTTCTATCCTAAGTAGATTTGTAACCCGTGAGATCTGAACGAAAGAAATAAAGAGTTGATTTTATTTTCGCTTTCCATGTGACTTCTTTTTAAGGCGAGTTAAACCCCTAAAGCACAATTACATTACTAAAAACGATGTTGGTAATAAATATTGTAATTTCCTTATACTAAAAAGTTATTATTTCTCTAGTCAAAATTTAGTATTTCTACTATTGACCACAACTCTATGCTTTCCAGAAGACGGACAACGACTCACCGAGGCGACTTGTAGGGTTGGAATTTCACGGTTAAATTCTTCATCATGAAGCAATTTGGTAATTAGAAAACAGGAATATGCATGTTGGTTGATTTATACATTTCTCTAATATGAAAGTAGGGTTATTTTTATTAGTTCTTGCCGAGGGATTATAGTGATCGATAATTCTTCATATTAGTTTGTCCTTCGACAACAAATATTTGCATAATCTTTATTATTGGAGATAGGGAACTAAAAACATTGATTTTTATATACTAAAAAGTACCATATATGTAGTGATCTTAACAAATTGGAGGTCTTATTACCGACTTCATTATTCCCAATGTTTTATATGTTAACATATCCAAACTTTTTTTATCGTGTACAGTTTTTTTGAATCATATATTTTTCCTATGTATTGCTTGAAGGTGGATTAATGCTAGCATTAGTTCGAATGTTTGTCTTAGCATTTTATGCTAACTAAATTTATCCCAATGTTTGATATGCTAGCATATCCAAAGTTTGTCCTTCAAATACATTCTCTACTGTTAGAACTATTGTTACATAAATTATAATAATAAAAAAATTGGTACGTGAGAGACCTGTCACATTGCATTTTTTCTTAAATGTTTACAGAGCATTTCTGACAAACTTAAAGGTTTACCTAATAAAAAACTTGGCACCGTTGAATGTTTACTTAGCAGACTTGTTACAATACATTTTCTTCCATTTTTTTTATTTTATTTGCAATGTTCTCTGCAGTCAATTTAAGCAATATTGTGCTTCAACGACATTGCCAGTTCACTAGTTCACTAGTTCATGCTTGCTTCTTGCATCTCCACTAATTTCTTATTTGCATGTTGTTGTTGTTGTTTGCCTGTTCGTCTTGTGTCTTGTTGCAGTTTGCACGTTTGAGGTTCTGCAACCGCGATTGGAACTTCAATGTTTACAGAGCATTTCTGACAGACTTAAATGTTTACCTAACAGGCTGGGCAATGTTGAATGTTTACGTAGTAGGCTTGTTACAATACATTTTCTTCCATTTTATTTTATTTTATTTGCAATGTTCTCTGCAATCAATTTAGGCAATATTGTGTTTCAGTGGCATTGTTGGTTCATTGATGGTGTGTATGTGCCATCTTGATGGTCGCAGCAGCCGATGCTTTGTCTTGAGTTGAGAGGAATGGATTTGGTTGGCCATAAAATTTGAGTTGGGAGGAATGGATTTGGTTGGCCATAAAATTTGGTATTTATGTTATTTGAGTTATATATATATATATATATATATATATATATATATATATATATATATATATATATATATATATATATATATATATATATATATATATATAGTTTAATTGGGTCTAATGGCTAAGAATATGTGTTTCTTTTTAAAAGATCACAAATTCAAATTTAGAGGTAAGATATGTATACCTTGTTAAACTTTAGTAGTCAAATCTCTACTGAGAAAGGGTCACTCAAAAAAGAAAATATTCTCAACTACTTCTCGACTATCTTCCAAACATGTGTGTCAAATTGAAAATAGTGTATGCATTGATCAAATTTGTAGGTGAATTTTCAACCTTCTAACATTGAAAGGTTAAAAAAGTCTATTCAAATTGATAATTATAAATTTTAAATGCTCCTAAACAATACAACATAAAAATTAAATCCAGCTAGCGTGGAAGGGTGCCAAAGCTTTAAAATGGCAATTGAGTAAAAAACTCTTATTGATTTTATGATGGGATATACACTGATAAGAACAATTCCAAGATGCCATATAGACAAAATTTAATCTAAATGAAAATTCAAAAACCCCACAAAGAAGTTAATTTAACTGGATTTCAGATTCCCTCCATCCAACCAATATGGAACAAAGCCAACCGTTGACTTCCTCTTATATTGACTTTTCTCCACGCCCCTGGGATGAGTCGAATATGTCGAATATCTCATCGAGATAAGAATTTCCCACTGATGCCATCCCTGACACCGAAGCTATCCTACATGACTACTTATTAGTTTTTTTAAAGCTTGTTATCAACAGTGGGCTTTCAGAGTAGACGGCTGTAGTTAATTCTTGGATCTTAATAATTGGAACAGTACGTTGGAACTTATACATATGTTAAAGCATGGGTATTTATGGAATTAAAATTCACTGTGACATATATAATGGAGTTCAATTTTTTTATTGTTATTAACAGTGCGCTGCAGAGTGGAAGGTTGTAGTTAATTCTCGGGTCTTAAAAATTGGAACAATACGTTGGAACTTCTACATATGTTAAAGCATGGGTGTTTATAGATACAATTTCTGAATTTGGAATTGCAATTCACTGTGAAAAAGCACCTAAATTCCCCAATATCCCTAACCTTCATTGTAATCCTTTTAAAGAAGAGAGATCAGTTACAAGGCATGAAGTAAATCGATTCAGTTCTCTTTTTAAATGAGGTAAATCAGTTACAAGGAAGGAACTGAATCAATTCAGTTCTTTGTTATTTTGACTTAGTAACCCAAATGGCACTTGACTCGTATTGATCCGAGCTACCACCTGTCAAGTCATGTCTACAATGGCGTTGTAGCCAGCTGTAATCCATTCTTGGATCTAGAGGGCATAGAATTTTCTCAACGCACCGCGCAGTAGCAAAGATCACGCAATCAAATTCTTCGTCGCCGAGCTCTCAGCACTTATCGCACAATTCCCAGACTGCACAGTAGACTGCGCATTGTGATGATAACACTTAATAAACTGATTTCTTAACATTGTGCCACTCTCAACACATAAACTCACATATTTGTAAACTTACTTAATACTTTTTCAAATACAGAGAGAATATATTTTCGAGTGCTTGAACACAACAAAACTCAGAAATGCATCAACACATAAATACTAACACACAGAGCTTGTACTCTCAGACTTCTCGACTATCTTCACAGATAGTGTTGCTTCTAACTATTAAGTAACACTCTCTCTATCTCTCTGTTCTATCTTTGTTCTGTTATATCTACTAGCTACAGACTTGGACATATAAAGATGAAGACAAAAACTTCTTGTAGAAGCTAACCGAATTAAACATTTAAAACAACAACAAATTCGACTGACTTTTATCTGCATAACAAAGCTCGAGGAAGATAAAAGATTGGTTAATTAATAACTCTCCTACTAACACTACTCCTTGTCATGCATTCCCGTGAAAGACAAAGTATGCATAAGCGTGAAGCTCACGACTTGTAATTAATATTTCCAACACCCCCACCTTAATTATAAGTAGGTGATTTTACAAAATAAACAAATTTACATAAAAAAAATTATATTGACATGAACTGTCAAATATCGGCAAATGCGTCGACTCCTAGACAACTATTCAGTTTCTAAAATACATCCCTTGCCAAAGATTTTGTAAATATATTTGTGACTTGTTCTTTATATATTTTTTATTCACCAATTCTCTGATAAAATGATACCTTGTATCAATGTGCTTGGTTTTCTTGTGAAACACATGATTCTTTGATAACATGATGGTGGCATTATTGTCACAAAATATTGTAGTTGGTTCTTGTTGTTCCTGCAACAAATCTTTTAACATTCTTCTCATCCAAACTGCTTGACAAGATGCGCTTGTAGTTGCGACGTACTAAGCTTCAGCTGAAGAAAGAGTCACAATGAGTTGCTTCCTTGATACCCATGACACTATACATGTTCCAAAATGAAATGTGTACCTAGAGGTACTTTTCCTTTCCTCTATGCTACCTCCACAATCACTGTTAGTGTATCCAATAAGTTTGAAATTTTTTGAAGTAGAATACATAATGCTAAAGTCTTTTGTTCCATTCATATATCTCAAAATTATCTTTCCTACTTTCCAATGGGATTCTTTTGGAGTTTCTGTGAACCTTGAAATCAAGCTCACTCCATACATGATATCAGGCCTTGTTGTTATCAGATACATAAGGTTTCCTACCAACCTTTTAAACATAGTTGGATCCACTTTAGATCCTTCATCTTCCTTACTTAACTTCAATCTTGTTATGACAGGTGTTGGGGCTGCTTTGGAATTCATCATGTTGAATCTTTTCAAAATTTCAAGCGCATATTTAGATTGTGAAATAAATATACCAGATTTGGACTAGTGAACATCAATACCCAAAAAATATATCATAAGCCCCAAATCAGTGATTTCAAATTCATCCTTCATGACTGACTTAAATTCTTCTATGCCAAAGTCACCTATAAAAATCAAATCATCCAGATATAAGAAAATAATTAACATATTACCTTGTTGATTTTTTTTTATGTACATTGTTGGCTCACAGTCACTTCTTTGAAATCCATTCTGAGTGAGATAGGAATATATGCCACTGTACCAAGCTCTCGGACCTTCCTTTAATCCATACAGTTCCTTCTTCAATATGTATACTTTTTTTTCTTGTCCTAGAATCTCATAGCCTTGTGGTTGTTCCACATATACTTCTTCTTCTAAGTTTCCATTCCAAAATGTTGACTTTACATCCATTTGATAAACAAACCATTTATTATGTGCTACAATGGCTAACACAGTTCTGACTGTGTCCATGCACGCAACTGGTGCAAATGTCTCATTAAAATCAATTCCAGGTTGTTGTGAAAAACCTCTTGCAACTAACCTTTCCTTGTGCTTCTGCACATTTCCATCTGCATCTTTCTTAGTTTTATAAATCCACTTGACATTTATCACATCCTTGTCTTTAGGTACATTTACCAATTTCCATGTTTGATTGTTCTCTATGCATTTAATTTCTTCATCCATGGCTTGTGCCCATACATCATCTTTGACATCTTCTTCAAAGGTTAATGGATCATCTATTTGTGAAAACAGAGAAAAAACTGAAAATGAATTTGTTGTGTCAACATTATATATGTCGTGCATACTTCTTGTCTTTCTTGGTAACAAACTTGCTAATGTTGGATCTGGAAATGTAGAACTGCTTGGACTGCTTGTCGGAGTTTGTTGCACTCTAGGTGTGGATTGTGCACCTCTAGATCTCATTGGAGTAGTCTACACTGTGATTTGTGTCGCAGTTCCAGGAACTGCACTCTAACTTGTACTTGGTGTTTGAAGCACTTCATCCTCCATGTCATCATCCGTGATAACATCAATAAATTTAACTGTCCTTTCTATGCTTCCATCCCATGCTTCATTCTCCACAAATTGAACATCGCGACTAGTTATGAATTTTCTTACAATAGGATCATACAACATGTATTCTTTTCTATCTTCAGAATACCCAACAAATATACATTTATTTCCTTTGTTGTCTAACTTCTTTCTCAGTTCATCTCGAACATGTGCGTAAGTGACACAACCAGAAACTTTTAAGTGCACAACATTATGCTTCATACCTATCCAGGATTCTTGAGGAACTTTGTTTTCCACACTCTTTATAGGACATTTTTTCATGATGTACAGTGCAATTGTTACTTCCTTGGCCCAATACTCATTTGATAAATGTTTGGCTGCCAACATACTGCGTGCCATATCCATGATGGTTTGATTCTTTCTTTCTACGACACCATTCTGTTGTGGTGTATACCGTGCAGTAAATTTCATGTTAATGCCATGAACTTTAAAAAAATTATGAATATCTCTTGAAACATATTCACCACCTCTTTCAGTCCCTAAAACATTGATGTAATAACTACTTTGCTTCTCCACAAGTGATTTAAGCTTCTGAAAACAACCCAATGTGTCAGATTTATGTTTTAGAAAGTAAATCCATGTTTTTCTTGAGAAATCATCAATGGATGTAAGAAAATAGGTACTGCCTCCTATAGATGGTGTTTGCATTGGTCCACAAATATCTAAATGTACTATTTCCAGTGGAGATTTTTCTCTGTATGACTTTCCAACTGGAAATGACTCTCTATGTTGCTTTCCAAAAATGCAGCCTTCACATATTCTTTCTGGTTTTTCAATTAATGACAAACCTTTCACCATATCCTTTGTATGTATCATCTTCAGACCTCCAAAATTTAAATGTCCAAATCTAAAATTCCATAGCCAAGAATCATTCTGCAATTCAGATTGGAATGGTGCTTGTGTCTCTGCACCACTGTCTCATTTTTCCTTAACACTACGCGCACTATGTTTTCCTTCTTTGGAACTACGTGCACTTACTTCTCCACTTTCTTCTTTAAATGCAGTGTCAAACTGTACATATTTTTCTTCACCGACAACTTGTGTTGTTTTTATCTTCATGGTTGGATTTAATGTCAGTGGAAACTTTCTATTGTTTGTCATCTGAATTCTTGCAATAAGTTGGTTTCTTGGATATTTGTCCAAAATCACACAGTGATTATCTTCCATGTAGATTATGTACCCTTTCTGTAAGAATTGTTTTGTACTCATCAAATTGTGTTTTAGGACAACAACATAATATACATCAGGCATGACCTTTTTCTCTCCTTGTTTAGTTAAAATGTTAATACTGCCTTTACCTAAGACAGTGACTTGGATATTTGTTCCAAGTGTAACTTTAGTTTGACTAACTTATCCAAACTAGAAAACAATTCTAAATTTCTTGTGATGTGATTAATACAACCTGAATCTAGATACCATATGTCACATGGACTTTCTTGAGCAACATTGCATTCAATTGGTGAAACTATAGGCATTGCTTCATCGTGTTCCATAAACATAAGACTGGAGGGAGTATTTCAGTTGATTGACTGATCTTGACATTGCGTGTTCTGATTATACTGTCTCTTCCTGCATTCATATGCATAATGTCCATGCTTTTTATAGTAATGGCACTGAATCTTTGATTTATAGAATTTATGACTACTTAGTTAATTGATATTTTTATTTTGACCTCTACCACCAATATTTGCAAGACCGCTACTGCGCCCACCTTTAGCAAAACTTCTTCCTTTGCCTATAGAGTTTGTTCCCCCCCTTCCTCTTCCACGACTTATAGATGACTGTGCGGTAAATGCATTTTATAATGACATATTTGACTTATTTAATCTGTGTTCATGATTAACGAGGGAGGATTGTAGCTCATCTAGAATGAACTGTCTCAGATATTTGTTCTCTTCTAAAGTCACAACAAGAGTATCAAAATTAGGAGGAAGACTCCTAAGTACCTTCTCAACAACTGTTGTATCCTCTATGTTTTCTCCATGAGACTTAATCTGATTTATGAGGCCAATAACATGGGTGTAGAATGAATCTATTGAATCTGATTCCTTCATTGACATAGTTTCAAAATCTCTTCTAAGAATTTGTAGTTTTGAAGTCTTGACTTTGTCCATACCTTGATAAGAAGTTTGTAATATGTCCCATGATTCGTTTGCTTGCTTTGTTGATGCAAATATTGGGAGTATGCTCTCATGCATGGCTTGATGTATGTAAAACATCACCTTTCCATCCTTCTTCCTTTGATCTTTCAAAGCATCCTTCTCAGCTTGTGTGAGGGTGTTGTATGCTCCCTGATTTGTTGGTTCCACATAGCCATTTTTTACTATATCCCATACATATTGACCCCAAAATAGTGCCTTCATGGTCAAGGACCATAACTCATAATTTTTACCTGTAAAAGTGGGAGGTTGCAAATTTGAAGTAGAAGCCATATTTTCACCTTACAACATAGTTGTTGCTCTTGAAACTTACTCTGATAAAACCTGCTCTGATACCAAATATTGGATCTAGAGCACACATACTTTTCTCAATGTGTCACGAAGTAGAAAATACCACACAATAAAATTATTCGTCCTTAAGCTCCCATGACTTACCGCGCAGTTCTCATACTACACAGTAGACTGCACGCTGTGATGATAACACTTAATAAACTGATTTCTTAACAATGTGCCACTCTTAGAACATAAACTCACATATAGATTCAAGAACTTATAAACTTACTTAATAATTTCTTAGAAACAGAGAGAAGATATTTTCAAGTGTTTGAACACAGCAGAACTCAGAAATGCATAAAAACATAAATAGTTAATATATTATGAACTTGAGCGCTACACGCGGTTATAGAATACAAAACAAAGTCAAGATTCGACTCCTACAACTTCTGCAAATTTACAAAACACACAAATCTTGTGCTCTCATACTTCTCGACTATCTTCACAACTATTGTTGATTATAACTATCAACTAACACTCTTTATGTCTCTCTCTATTATATCTATGTTTCATTCTATCTACTAGCTACAGACTCAAACATATAAAGATGAAGACAAAAACTTCTTGTAGAAGCTAATCAACTTAAACAATTAAGACAACAATAAATTCGACTGAATCTTATCTGCATAACAGAGCTCAAGGAAGTTAGAAGACCGACTAATTAATAACTCTCCTTGTAACACTCCTCCTTGTCATGTCAGTGTGTAAAATGACTATGCAATCCCATAAAAGATAGAGTCTGTGTAAGCATGAAGCTCATGACTTGTAATTAATATTTCCAACATCCATGACCATAGAACATATCACAACTTGATATTCAATGATTGAAACTAGGAAGAGATACTTTATGAGTTGCACACTTTTATGTGAGGTGTAAAGGTTTTGCTTCCTCGTATGTGAGGTGTGATACTAATCATTTGTTCTCCCTTGAAAATAAATGGGGCACTATTAAGGAAACTGAACTCTCAATTGTTTTAGGGTTTAAACTTAATTTGATGTGTATATTGTTGGGTGTACCACTTAGCTTTATGTGGATATTGTTGGGCTTGAAAGACTCAGAACAAAGGAATGTATTACTAGTGACTAGACTTGATTGATTGATGATATGAATAACCTAAACTAGTATTAAATGTTCTAGATGTAAATTAGTAGCCACTGAAACATTAGGCTCTTATCAAACAATGATAGGCAATGGGGTTTCGACGGACCAATGTTAAAGACGAGATGCTTACCCAAGTAAGGTGGTAGATCAAATTTAAAAGAATTATCACAAAATTCTTTGAAAAGGTAGTAAGGACCATATTGAAGTGGCTTGATCTTCCGATGTGAACCCTTAAAACTCTCTTTTTGCAATTGTAGATAAACTTGGTCACTTATTGAAAAGAATGAGGTATTCAATGTGAATTATGTCTTTGCTTGTACTTTTCTTGTTGGCACTACACAATATAATGGACATGTTAATGGATTTGTTGAATTTTATTAATGAAGTTTGTGGCTCTATCTTGTTCTTTTCATTCTTGAGGATGTTTTAGGATGTGGAAATGAGACATTTACAAAGAGGTATAGTTGGAAACTGAACTCAAGTTTGGAAAGGGATATGCTCAGTAAATTTGTGTTAAGATTTGTTATATGCATGTTGTATGAAAGGTATATTTTAATCCCATGCATGGGGGTGTGCATGGTTATACATGTGCAATAGACGAATTAATGTGTGTTTGACAACTTCTATTTGGTCATTGGTTTGAGGGTAGAAAGTGGTAGAGCACATGAGTTTTCTTTCAAGCATTGACCATAGGAAATTTTAGAAATGACTAATAAATATAGAATCATGATCAAATACTATGGAACATGGTAAACCAAAATGGGGACAAACATGGAATAAGTATAGTTGCATTGTGTCAAGGGTTGTGGTTTCCTTCTTCCATAAAATAAAGACATCCATTTTGGAAAAACAATCAACAATAATTAACATGTCACAATCATCTTGATACTTGGTCATAGTTATCCCTAATAAAAATCTAAGTTAATAGATTCTAAAGGAATAAAAGTAACATGCAATGGTGTATACATACCCAAGTGGCAGTTGGTTGGTTTAGCAATGGAACTCGACACACAATATTTGAGGTGGTGTTCAACATCTTGTCTAATGCAAGGCCCATAGAACTACCATTAAGCTAGATATTGTCTTTGTTACTCTAAAGTGTCTAGCAAACTTAGATAGATGGATAGATAGATAATATCATATAACTCTATTAATGTCCAACTAATGACCACTAATGCAGGTGTGTTGATTTTCAAAGGTTCATATGCATGTGGGGGACTAAAAATGTTGAAGAATGGTTGATGAACCACGTACAAGAAAAGGTTTCCTAGAGAACCAATAGATACAATGGCTAGCGACCCATGTACTTCGGTGGATGGTAATATTTTTATATGGAATTCAACAATGTTTATGTTTGCAGGTACAATAATATGAATGGGGATAAAGACAGAAGACCAAAAGACTAAAAGACTAAGATTAGCAAAGGAAAAGAGCATAGAAGATGAAGATGAGACTAGTTCAAAGGACCAAGTGAAATAGAGAAATAAATGGATCATGAGTATTCTTTAAAAGGGGAGTATGAAAGAATAACTCCTACTTGTGATCACGAATAAAGAACAAATTATATGATAATTTGTAATGATGTAGACTAATTTTATAAGTCTATGTGATAATAAGGGATGGGGAGAAATGAGAGAAGTTAGGGATGAAGATTTGTTGAGAGATTCATGGAGATATTTTGGAGAGAGTTATAGAGATAGTTATGCATTTGGTTTGAATGAAATATCTAATTATGACATAGATGTTATGTTCACCTATATAAAGGGACCAATTGTACAATAGAGACACAAATGAGAATGTTACAATTAATATAATTTCCCCTTCAGAGGTTTCTAGAGCATATACTCTCGGTGTCCCTTCCATTGTATATGGTAAGTCAACGAGACTACCAAATACAATGATGCCAATACAAAGCGGGAGCCCAAAGATGAGTCCTATAAAAAAAAAGATGCATAAAGCAAAGTGCCAATCTAAGGTAAAGCATGAGAACTAAGCTCTTGAAGCAAAGAGAATATCTAAAATAAGGATGTACAATGTGCATGGATCCAAAAATTAGAGTTCCCAAAAAGTCAACATATCAAGGTCTTCTAGATCTACCTCTCCTAACATCTGAGGTGGAGTGGAGAAAGCTCATAATAAAAGACTATATGGAGGAGGATTTATAGGAGAATCTAGACTGTGTAATGTGTCACTGCCTGAAAGAGGTTGACCATTTCTAGGGTCTGTGTGATCTCGCTTGACTACTGGGATGGGATCTATATTGACACTTCCACTGAGGGCTTTGAGAAGTGGGGATAATCCCACAATCCCACACTGATTTGAGATTCCCAAATAAACTAGTCTTTTGGTTCACTTGCATGTACTCATAATTTATCAAAGCGATAAAGAACATCATGCTACAAGTGGAAATTATCCATATCCACAATAGGTCATATGGAGGTAATGTGGTGGCCCTATTGAAGAGTAGTGTAGATAGTTGAGAACAATTTTATTAGAAATCCATTAAATGAATAATTGTATTGGATGCGAGGATACTAAGGATTAGAGTGCATGAGTGTGAAATGTAGAATTCAATCGGGCAAGGAGGGTGATGAGCCTTCCAAGTTTAATTTATTTTATTATTTGAAAGGAGGAAGATTACAATATTTTGCAAGCACGATGACATTTTGGAAGAACACAAATAGGAGATAAAGAACATGTTCAACTATGTTAGATATTCTCTATCCAATCAACCCCATCAGGCCAAAGAAGAATGTAGTAGATATGTGTTGAATAAACTTTATCCAGTCGAAAAGGAGAGAGAGATCTATAAGGAAGAGAAATAATTTTTGTGTTTTCTAATAGTAAGAATGGTAATTTTATGGGTCTAGATGAATTCCATTGTGATTTTTTTTTAAATAATGTAGAGCACACTTGGTCATGAGAATTTTATGATATCCTAAGAAGTAAAATGGCGAGGAAGAGCAAATGAGTTTTTGTAAAGGAATATTCGTGGTAATATATTTGTTTTATCTCTCTATGTGTTGAATAGATCTCGGCCTATGGGAGCAATGTAGTCCTAAATAAACTTCTTTTGCACTTTGTTTTATCCCTCTAGTTGTTTAATAGATCTGGGCCTAGGGGGAAATGTAGTCCTAAATAACTACTTTGTTGATTATTGTATGATGATTAGATACATTCTATATGACATTAGGTTATAATTTTGTCAATGGATACATCGTTAATAGTGTTTGAGTTGATGAAACCATTGATTGGCTAAATTGCATTACAAGAGGGTGAGATCGAGGGATACCATGAAATATATAAGTAGCCAATTTGGATATGGTTTACCCACTTTGAAATGTGGGATTAGTGCATTTAAAAAATCCAAACAAATATTTTAGCAATGTCATTACAACAATTTTCCTTTTGTTGTTAAAAATGTTTATTATTTACCTTGTTGGGTTCCTTCGAGCTAGAAAAAAATATGCAAATCCTTTAATCAAGTTATATTTGAGTGAATTAAGGTCATGCCATTAGTTCCTCAACACTACTCTATTATTCCTAAGTAAGAAAATACACTTATACTCAAGTATTAACATGCATGGGAAATTCTAACAACAAAATGGGTTGTAGGATGCCTTGAAGGAGATGTCTCAAATAAGTTTCCTACCTCACATGATTGTTCACAACCATTGCATTGGCAAAGTTCAAGGGTAATTTGATATTTGTGATAATATGAGACCTATCCCTAAGATTTTAGGATGTAGGGTTCCTTTTGCGTAAACAAATTTCGAAGTATTATAACCAAATGGTGACTTAGCTCTCTTAGGATTATTGGGATTTTCATCTAGAAGGATGCACTTCGAATGTGTTTGTCATTTTTTTGGTTTTAGGAAATAAATTTTATGGTTGATGTAATGATTTTATCATTTTTAGGTCACATATTTAATTAGAATCTAGTATGAATTTAAGGTATGATCATAGTTCTACCTTGATTCAACTTACTTGTATGTTGTAATGTGTAACGATGCCTTTCAAGGATTTTTCCCAATTTTGAATCAACTTATAATGTCAAAAATTCTTTATTTAAATTGATGAGAAATCTAAATTTCTATTTCTTTAGATTTTAGCAACCATAGAAATGTTTACTACAAGATGAAAGGACTCCATGATCTGACATCCACCTTCAACATATGCATAATAATCGTAAAGAAACTGCCAATCCTTGTGCGATGCACCACTTGCAAGGTCTTTGTAGTACACCTTTAGTAGTATGAGAAGCCAATTCAATTAAATTTAGATTCTCAAATTAGTTTCTATTGCTAAATAATGAATATATGATTCTCCCTTCACACCATTCCACTTGCTAACTAGGAAAATTTGCATTACGTCAAATTTTATTCTCCACTACAAACACTAAGGAGCATGCACTCTTCTAATGAATGGTATATAGACGGGATACTATGAGATGTTAGGCATAGTTGAATGGCCCACTTTGTTCCAACGGTATATATCCTATTATTCTCCACCGCTAAACAATTGACTTCATTCATGAATGTAGCTTCACTCCTCCTAAATGCTTATTTTGTTGGTGGAAATGGGTACAATCGTTCCAGTTGGCTTGTGTCCACATTATCTTGATGGGATGAAGTGTAATAGAAAGACCATGTAGCTCTCTATATGTGTATAAACTGTTACTTGGAATTATGTCCATATACTTTTTCACAACTTGAGCAATTCAATAATAATAACATAAATAACATGGTTGCTCAATTATTGATGACCAATTCTATTTTATCAAACACAGTTTGGCCTATTTAAATGTTCCATTGTTTTGAATAGATGAATCCACAACTGGATTTTGGAAATAACATCTATCTTTGAGATTCCAAATAATTTGTGTGTTTGTCTCTTTTTTTCTTTTTTTTTTGCATGAACACATTCATAAGGATGCCATGTATGCTCCATATCAAGGTTACAGTTGTCAATGCTCTAGCTCTAATTGGGAGTAATGGATTCAATTTCCGCTCAAATCTTCCTCCTATTGCAAATGAGTAGTTGTGCCTGGGATATTTGTATATCTATAAAAGAGTCACAGGTAGCTTGGTTCGAATCCCTTGTTGTATCTGTGCCACCCATATTTATGTGTTGTAGTATATTTATGCTTGTTGGATGTTACTACTCCTTGCATTGTATTGATGAATATTAGATAAGTGTTAAATTATAGATGGGATGATTTAAGTCCATAGTTGGGCATGTTCCTATTGATAGAAAACTTTGTTGTGTTGCACTTAGTTCTAGATCTAACAAGTTGTAGCTTAAAGTGTAGTTATGGGAAAACCTTAAGTGAAAAGGCATCGTTTGGTTGTAGCAGGCGTAGATTGGTCATTCCCTTGTGGACAAATAATGGTAGTGTCACATGACCCTGGGTGTCAAGAGTAATTTTTTTTGATCAAGAATGCAAGTCTATGATAGGTGGTATCAGAGTGCAACCCATAGAGGAAGTTGCTTTTAGTAATTAATTGGATGCTTTTCACCATGTTTCGATAGTCTTGGAACAAACAAAAGGTTTTAGTGATGAGTTTGTCAAGTGGTTGCAAGGGTGAATTGAAGATAAGATGGACTGAATTGATTCAATGCCTTGGTGCAGTAGGTAGCTTAGACAAATCATTCCACAAAAAAACTTAGTAAGTTTTACTTGTTGTTTCAATGAATTGAGGCAGTGTTGAAGACTGGGGAAATAGTCACTTAGGCAAAGTGATGAAATTTGTGAAAGTGCCAATGGTAGTTTTAGATGTTGATATGGCCTCATGTCATGAATATAGTGATGGTGGTCCAACTTGTAAGGTTAAAAGAATGAACACTGTGTACATGAACTTAGAGAACCCCATAGAGTAGATGTCAACCTCTCTTTGCAAGAATGGAGAGAAGACAAAATATTTAGAAGCAAGGTTGAACCATATTAGCGGAATTTTTTATGGTACTTTGACAGAGTGTCATGAGACTGAAGATGCGTGTTCTAATACAACAATCTTGTGGACCAATGTTGATGAGAGGTTGAAAGTGGTGGAAGAATTATTGAAGTTTGTTGCAACATAGGTTAAAAACCAAGAGGACACCATCAAATTATTGAAGTGGATTGTAGATAGTGAGAACAACTCATCTACTCTTATGTGAATCAATACAAAGGAACTAGAATTGCATGATTGTACTCATGATTCTAAATTACTAGGTAACATTTGTTGGGACATTGAGCGATTCTTGGAATAGATGAATGGAAGTTCAAATGAGAATAAGGTGAATGTTGATGATTTTTTTTTGAATGGTACCATGAAACTTTAATGGACAAATTGGGTCGAAGACTTGGTAGTGGATATGGTGTTGAGAATATTGAAAACTAGGCATAGATGAAGGTAGCCTTGAAGGCTCAATTTGAGATAGGGAATTAGACTTGGATTGCATGAAACCAATTGATGGATCTTAATCATACAACCAATGTTCAAGCTTACATCAAGGAATTTTTAGGACTCAAGTTGGAAATCAAAGATATGAGTGAAGTTGATCAGTTATATCCCTTTTGAAAGGGTCGAGACCTTGGGTGCAAAATGACTTGTGGCACTAGAATGTGCATACTCTTGCAACAACCATCACTGTAGTAGACAAACTACTAGATTTCAAGGCAAAAGGAAGTTTAGAGGAAGATGAGGATGCTCTAGGAGAGTAGCAGTTTGGAAAGAACAAAAATAAAGCCAAAGGAAAGATGAATTCATTTGGAAAGTTTGGTGAGTATAAGGATAGGTATATAGATGTTAAATAAAGATAAAGGTAATCTTATTTATTGTTGTATTTGTGCAAAATATCATTATGCTAAGAAATGTCCAATGATTCATAAGTTTCCTATTGTGGAGCAAGTGGATAATCCTTTGTTGGTGTGTTGCAAGTCTTGGATGTTGTGCTAGAAAACAATTCTACAATAGGACGAGAGAAAGACTTTACAAGGCTTATCTATGTTTAGGGAGAATTTGTAATATCCCCTGGTAGTGCCCCAGTTATATTATGAATTGTAATCATGTTTATGAATTTTAATCATGTTTTGTAGGCTGGTGAGATGAGTATTGATAAGCTGGTGGGATTATGTGTTTATTAGGCCAGAGAGCCTAAGTGTTAAAGGCCAGGAGCCTATTTTTGTATATGTAATTATGCAGAACATTAATAAAGATTAAACATCGTTGCATGCAGACTGAACACAAAGAAAGAGTGATGGGGGACTAATCTTCCAGAAAGTGGGTAAGGGAAAGGGGGCTGAAAGGTTGGAAACAGGGGCTAATCTTGGGGGCTTAAGTCCTTGAGAATAATATTTTATTATTATTCCAAATCTATGTGACAAACATGTTTTTATCCTAAGTCCTAGGAGAGGCAACGCATGCAACTCCAACGTGTGCAAAAGGGAACACATGCAGCTCCAGGAAGACAAGTGTCGACCTGGGTGCATGCGGTTAAAAGTTGAAGCGTCAACTGAATTGGGGGTTTGTTCTGCCAGTTTTCCCTATCTTCCGTCTGAAATCATGAGACCTCTATGAATGACCTTTGCTTAATTTTCTTGTCACGCATTCCTGAAAACGAGAACCGGGAAGCCGACCGGGTATTTCCGTGAATCAAATGGATTCTGTATTGAACCTTTGCAATAATCACGCACACACCTGAGACCCAAAATCCATGAATATTTTTGTGTCTTTTGAGGAACTCGACACCTGAGTAATCGCCTTAGTTGTGTCGTGTTTTAGCGTGGTTTGTTCCTGCCTTTGGTGCCATGCCCATTTGTTGTTGCTATTGTCATCCCTGTGTGAATGAGTGTTGGTTCGTTGTTGTTGTCCTCACCTGGATGGAGCTGAGTCGAGGAGTGTGCTGAAGAAGCGGGTTATCAGGCCCATGGTAGAAGAGGAAGGTTGTCAGGCTTGTGAGCAACTCTCACCAGGAGAGAGAGTCGGTTGGGAAGTGGTTCTCTCCCAGAGAGAGTCCAACACCAGTTACAGAGCTCTGAGAATTCCTGATCCGGCCTATTGTTGAGACCTAGAGAGGGAGGTGAAGCATTGATGGATTGTGCTTATGAATTTGTATAATCCCGGGTGGAAAAGGAATGTGGGGAATGAGAGTCTGTGAGTAGTGTGCGTAAGAAGTCTTCTAGAGAGAATCCTTCCTGTTGCTCTATGCAGTTTTCCTGTAACCTCAGCTTAGTCTAGGATTCCCTTGCCCTAGGTGGAGCTTAGTTGCAGCTCAGGCATGACCCATTGTTGAGCGTGATGAGCAGTGTGGTCTAAGGTTGGGAGGTTCGTGGAAGGTCTACACGTGGTTGGTGGAGTTACTACAGTTTCAAAGATAAGTATCATTATGTATTTTAGTTTCAATTAAAATGCATGTCTATGATGCTTGTGAAATTATCATGTATTCCATTGTAATGATATTTACTGTAAATTCCATTATTTCTATATGTTAGCAGTAATTATGTGTTTACTCTATGTTAATTCATTTAAATTCATCTAAATGCATACTATATAAGTGTTATTCCGCGTAGTAGCGTTGCTCGACAGTGAGGTTGATGGTTGGGGATGTTACAATATGGTATGAGAGCCATAGTTTCAACGTTGAGCCTGGATGGGTCGGATAGGTGGTCTTTGGACCCAAGGTTTCGAGTGGAAATGGTGTTTGGATGGAACCAATTTTGAACCTTAGAATGTTTCTGAGTTACAAGGGGTTACTTGGTCGTATTACAAAGATCAGGAGGAGTAGCGATAGAATAAAACCACAACCATCATGGTATTTGACCACAGAGAGAGCGTTCAACACTTGGGGTGTTGGATCCCTAGGATCTGTCGGGAGAAGGAGAATCCTTCATGATCGTCTGATCTAGTAGTGTTGCGAGGCAGTTAGCCATGAATTCCTTTGGAAATCCACAGAGCAAAAGATTATGTTATGCGTTGTAGGATTTGTTCGAAAGGAAGGAAAATCCCTTACAACCGTCAGATCTGGGGAAGGTGTAGAGGAGTTAAACTGGAATCCCTTCAGACTTTGCGACTTCAGTGAAGTCTGATGCCAAAAACAAGAGAAGGGTCAAAACCTGAAGCTCTGAAGTGGATCTACAATGTAGATCTGGAGAGGAGAGATCGACCATTGGATCAAGCCAATTTCGAAAGGTCTAACGCAGTGGTGAAGGGAGAAAGCTCCCAAAGAGCCAAAGTAGTGAGTCATGATGACGTCACTTGGATGGATGTGGACACATGGGATGTGTGCCATGTGCCAGTGGGTTTCGAACCTGTAGAATTTTGAAATTCCATATGGAATGTGACATGTGACACCCATCTAATTGGGCCGCGAGTCAGTCGCTATTATTCCGCCATGTGGCATCCTGTGTGAGCAGGGTTAGTGGGGCCCGAGTTTACGTAACGTAGTTAAAGGTTGGAGGACCCACAGTGGCGTTGATCACGATGCAGCAAGATCAATGACCAGGAGACATTGCGGGGACCCAAGTTGCATAGAAGATAATTCTCCAAGGCAGTCCTGCAATACAAACTGTGGTTTCATTGAGGGGTTACGTGTCAGCGTCAGGAGAATTGCAAGACAGAAGGCAGGTTTCTCCAAACCACCATTGCATGTCCCCGCAATTGGGAAAACGTTAAGTGATGTGATGTAATAACATCACCTAAGGTGACGTGGGAGTGTTTGGAGATTAATGGTTCGAGGTGTGCGGATGTGAAATCTTCCGAAGTCCCAAAGTCCCAGAACTCAGACCCCTAAGGTTCCACCGCGAGTTTCAGTCGTTGGATGTTGGGTAGACGTAGGTCGTTGATCCACCCTACTGCGCGAGTTTGGTAACTCATAATTCCGAGTGACTATTGCGTTTTTCTTGGAAATCTTCTGAAGCCAAAGGTCGAAGGCTCGAGTGCGCGCTTATTGATCTAGATGATTGGTCACATCCCATGATCATGTGGGTTGGGGACTAAGAGAGAAGGGGATAGTTCCCAAAGGATTGTTATAGAGTCGAGCAGAGCTCGGAAAATTCATGAAATCTGAACGTTTTCTTGAATCAGATTTGTTTATGAATGTTGTGGGATTTGTTAAGGAATAATGGCCTAACAAATTCTGGTTATCTTCACATTGTGTTTGCAGAAGTTTAATGAGTGCCAGAACCAAATAGATTTTCCATTGAATGCAAATAAATGGGGGAAGCACAAAATGCTTCCATTTCAGAGAATGAAGCAAAAGGAATGGAGCTTCATTTGGGAGTTGAAGGGTCGAACTCCAATTGGCATGGAGAAGAGATAGATAAGGAAGGGCATATGATGAAAATCATTGAAAGATTGCAGAAAGATGCCCAAACTCACCGAGAATATAGCAAGAAGATTATGAAAGCTAAGGACAAGAAGGGAGAATTCAACTTAAAGTTGATGAAGATTCTTGAGAGAATAGAAAAGAAGTTGGACAAGGAGAGAGACTCGAGAAAAATAGGGAGTCACCAGGCTTCTGAGGGAAGAATATCAAGGAGTGTTGGTAGACACCATCATCACTCCCAAGGTCACTCCAAGAGGAGGGCACATGATAGTTCAAGCCCATCTCCTACTAGAAAGCACAAGATATCTGGAGTGGATGAACTAAAGGGCGAAATGAACAAGATTAAGCCTCCTACATTTAATGGAGAACACAAGAAGGAGGAAGATTCTGAAACATGGTTGCTCGACATGAGGAAATATTTCCAACTGCAGAATTATTTCTCTCACGTAGAAGGAGCAATTGCGATGTAGCAATTGAAAGGAAAAGCATCCATGTGGTGGGATCAACTTGTGAAGGTGCCAAACATTAGAGAGAAATATATCACTTGGAAAGAATTCAAGATATATTTCGAGAAGAAATACATGACTAAAAGATACTATGATAGAAAGATGAAAGAGTTCTTTGAACTCAATCTGGGAAGCATGACCATTGATGAATACGAAAGAAGGTTTATGGAATTACTGAAGTATGTTCCGTTCATAAAAGATGAGACTGTCAAGATTCAAAGGTATCTGAGTGGACTGCCACCTTCCATTGGGGAAAATATCCAGTATGATGACCCAAAGACTATGGAAGAAACTATAAGAAGAGCGAAATTCTTATATGAGCAACAAAGAGAGAAGCCTACTTTCCAGAAGGCTTGGGAAGAGAAGAATAAATTCCATATGGATTAGAGGAAGAAGGGAACTAAGCCACCCTTTTTCAGAAACAATCCTCAAGGATATCCATCGTTTAGAGAGACAAGAATGGTTGACGTAGAGGAACAAAGGCCAAGGCAGATGCCCATTCAGTGTTGGGGTTGTCAGGGGAGCCACAAATACAAAGATTTTCCCCATAAAAATGGCAAAGTGAGAGTTGTCCATAATGTTCAGCAAGCGGAAATAGTGGAGGACATGGGCAGTAGAATGCCAAGGATCTATGTATCCCTGGACGACAAGCAAGCTGAATTTCACTCGCACATGATTGAAGTACAAGGTATGATTAACAACCAACCATTTACTATTTTAATTGATTTAGGGGCTAGCCATAGTTATATAGATCCTAGAGTGGTGGAAAGTTTTCAATTGTCGAGAAGAAAACATGAAAAGTATTGGTTAGTGCAGCTGGCTACAGGAACCAAGAGAGAATTCATTGAGTTAGTTAAGCCTTGTCCAGTGGACATGAATGGGCTGAGCACAAAGGCTGAATTGAATTTTCTGCCTTTAGGTTCTTATGATTGTCTAATTGGGATGGACTGGTTGGACCAACACCATGCCATATTGGACTGTCGTAACAAGGAATTCACTTGCCTGGATGAGGAAGTAAATCAGAAAACAGTCCAAGGAATTCCCAGAGTTGTTGCTATCAGAGAAATCTCAGCAATGCAGCTGAAGAAGTGCTATAGGAAAGGTTGTCAATTATTTGCAGCCCATGTGGAGGAAACACCTAAGGATAAGGTATCAAAGATTGAATATCATGTGGTACTAAAGGAGTTTGAAGATGTATTCCAGGAGGTAGCAGGATTACCCTCGAAGAGAGATATTGACTTCTCTGTAAACTTGATGCCTGGAGCAGCTCGAATGTCAAAAGCTCCTTATAGAATGAGTACGCCAGAGCTGAAAGAGATGCAATTGCAGCTTGAAGAGATTCTGAAGAAGGGGTATATATGCCCAAGTGTGTCACCTTGGGGAGCCCCAGTCCTGTTCATGAAGAAGAAGGATGGGACATTGAGATTGTGTATCGATTTCAGACAATTGAACAAAGTAATTGTAAAGAACAAATATCCTCTGCCAAAGATTGATGACCTCTTCGATCAGTTGAAGGATGCAAAGATATTTTTGAAGATATATCTTAGGTAGGGATATCACCGGGTATGGATAAAGGATGAGGACATCAGTAAGACTGCCTTTAGAAAAAGGTATGGTCATTACGAGTTCACAATGGTGCCATTTGGACTGTCGAACGCACCTGTTGTTTTTATGTGATTAATGAATGGTGTATTCAGGGACATTCTGGTGTATTCCAAGTCGAAGGAAGAGCATGAACAACATCTGAGGATGGTATTGCAGGTGCTAAGAGAGAACCAACTGTATTCCAAGTTGATCAAGTTCTCGTTTTATCAGGAGCAGATCCATTACTTGGGGCATATTATTTCGAAGGATGGGATAGTTGTAGATCCTGAGAAGATTGAGGCCATCAGAGAATGGTCAGCGCCAAAGAACGTGACAGAAGTTATATCCTTTATGAGTCTACCTGGTTATTACATAAGGTTTATCGCAGGGTTCTCGAGGATAGCTCACCCTATCACTTCCTTACAAATGAAGGAGAAGAAGTTTCAGTGGACAAAAGATTGTGAGAAAATATTTCAGCGATTGAAGCAAATGTTAACCAGTGCTCCAATCGTGAGGATTGCATATTCGAATGAAGCCTTTGTGGTGTGCACAGATGCATGCAAATAAAAATTGGGAGGAGTCCTCAGTCATAATGGATTCATGATTTGTTATGAATCCAGAAAGTTGAAAGAGCATGAAAGGAACTATGCCACTCATGATTTGGAGTTGGCAGCCATAGTGCACACTCTAAAGAAATGGATACATTACCTCATGGGAAGGAGGTTTGAACTAAGAACAGACCATAACGGTCTGAAGTATTTGTTTGATCATCCAACTTTGAACGCTAGACAGAGTAGGTGGCTAGAGTTTCTCTGTGAGTACTATTTTGATATCAAGCGTATCAAAGGGAAGGAGAATAGAGTGATTGATGCACTCAACAAGAGAGTACACGAATTACATGCTACAACCATTAGCATGTACCAAACTGATATTAAAGGCAGAATTTTGGAGGCTGCAAATACAGGTTTCCAGTACAGGGATTTGGTAGCAAAGCTGCAACAAGGTGAGATGCCACAAAAAGTGGAAAATTATAAATTGGAAACTGATGGAATACTTATGTACAAGAAAAAAATTTATGTGCCTAGTGTCCAGGATTTGAAATTTGTGATTTTTCATGAAATGCATAATGTGCCTTATGTAGGGCACCCTAGATATCAGAAACCTGTGGCAGCAGTCAAGAGACATTATTTTTGGCCAGGTATGAAGAAAGAGATTGCATAATACATGGCTAGATGTATGGAGTGCCAAAAGGTTAAAGTTGAGCACAGACACCCAGCAGGCTTGCTGCAACCTTTACCGATTCCTGGGTGGAAGTGGGAAGTGGTGATAATGGATTTCATCACGGGATTGCCCAGAACAGGCAAGCAACATGATTCAATCATGGTGGTCATGGACAACCTTATGAAATCTGCCCATTTTATTCCATTAAAGACTACTCAGAAGGAAAAAGATGTTGCTGATATTTTGATGAGGGAAATAGCACAATTGCACAGTATTCACAAGACAATTGTGTATGACAGGGACCCAAAATTAACCTCAAATTTCTGGAAAGGGTTGTTCAAGGGGTTCAGAACGAATCTGAACTTTTGTACAACCTATCATCCTGAGCCGGATGGGCAGACAGAGCGGGTGAATTGAGTAATATAAGACATACCGAGGATGTGTGTGATGGAAAAACCATCGAAATGGGAAGACTACCTACATTTGGTAGAATTTGCCTACAATAGTGGGTATCAAGAATCATTGAAGATGAGCCCATTTGAAGCACTTTATGGAAGAAAGTGAAATACTCCAGTAAGTTGGGATAATCCAGCTGATAGGGAAATAGTTGGGCCAAAGCTGCTCAAGGAAATGGAAGAACAAATGATAAAAATTAAGTAGAATTTAAAGGCTGCCCAAGACATGAAGAAAATTTATGCTGATAAAAACAGAACCCAGAGAGAGTTTAAAGTGGGAGAGCATGTTTTCCTGAAAGTGAAAGCCAATAGAAGTTCCCTAAAGATGGGAAGCTGCTACAAGTTGGCAGCCAGGTTTTGTGGGCCATTTGAAATCCTAGAAAGGATTGGGCTAGTTGAATATATGCTTGAATTACATGCATCCATGAATGTACATAATGTGTTTCATGTTTCATTACTTAAGAAATATATACCTAATGATAATCATGTAATTGATTGGAATGTGATTTAGGTGGAGAAAGAAGGTGTCCTGCAAGTGCATCATGTGCGCATATTGGACCGGAAAAGCAAACAGCTCCAGAATCGATCCATGGGGCTTATAAAGGTCCAGTGGACCTGGTATGATCCTAAGGACGCGACATGGGAGCATGAGGATGCTATGCAGGCATAATACTCGCATCTTTTTGAAGATTTTGGAAATCTTGCTGATGTTTTGTAAAAGTTACACTAAGGACAATGCAGAAATAAGGGGAGGGGATTGTAATATCCCCCGGTAGTGCCCCAGTTATATTATGAATTGTAATCATGTTTTGTAGGCTGGTGATCTGATTATTGATAAGCTGGTGGGCTTATGTGTTTATTAGGCCATAGAGCCTAAGTGTTAATGGCCAGGAGCATGTTCTTGTATATGTAATTATGAAGAACATTATTAAAGATTAAACATCGTTGCGTGCAGACCGACCATGAAGAAAGAGTGATGGGGGAATACGCTTCCACATAGTGAGTAAGGGAAAGGGGGTTGAAAGTTTTGAAAGAGGGCCTAAGATTAAGGGCTCAAGTCCTTGAGAATAATATTTTATTATTATTCCAAATCTATGTGACAAACATGTTTTTATCCTAAGTCCTGGGAGAGGCAATGCATGCAGCTCCAACGTGTACAAAATAAAGCATGCAGCTCCAAGAATACAAGTGTCGACTTGGGCGGATGCGGTTAAAATCTAAAGGGTCAGCTGAGTTGGGGGTTTGTTCTGCCAGTTTTCTCAATCCTCCGTCTGAAACCGTGAGACCTCTGTGAACGACCTCTGCTTAATTGTCTTGTCATGCATTCTTGAAAATGAGAACCGGGAAGCCGACTGGGTATTTTCGTGAATCTTGTGGCCTCTATATTGAACCTTTGCAATAATCGTGCATGCACTTGAGACCCGAAATCTGTGAACCGTTTTGTGTCTTTTGAGGAACCCGACACCCGAGTAATCACCTTGGTTGTGTCGTGTTTTAGCGTGGGTTGTTTCCGCCTGCAATGCCATGCCCATCTGTTGTTGCTACTATCATCCCTGTGTGAATGAGTGTTGGTTTGTTGTTCTTTTCCTCACCTGGCTGGAGCTGAGTCGAGGAGTGTGTTGAAGAAGCAGGTTGTCGGGCCTATGGTAGAAGAGGCGGGTTTTCAAGCCTGTGAGAATCTCTCTCTAGGAGAGAGATTCTATTGGGAAGTAGTTCTCTCCCAGAGAGAGTACAACACCAACTACGAATCTCTGAGAATTCTTGATTTGGCCTGTTGCCGAGACCCAGAGAGGGAGGTGAAGCACCGATGGATTGTTCTTGTGAATGTGTATACTCCCGGGTGGAACAGGCATGTGGGGAATGAGATTCTGTGAGTAGTGGGTGTAAAAAGGCTCCTGGAGAGAATCCTTCCAGTTTCTCTATGCAGTTTTCCTGTAACCTCAGCCTAGTCTAGGATTCCCTTGCCCTAGGTGGAGCTTGGTACCGGCTCGGAGGTGACCCACTGCTAAGCGTGATGAGCAGCGTGGTCTAAGGCTGGGAGGTTCATGGAAGGTTTTCACGTGGTTGGTGGAGTTACTATAGTTTCAAAGATAAGTATCATTATGTATTTTAGTTTCAATTAAAATGCATGTCTGTGATGCTGTGAAATTATCATGTATTCCGTTGTAATGATATTTACTGTTAATTCCATTATTTTTGTATGTTAGCAGTAATTATTTATTTACATTGTGGTAAGTCATTTAACTTCATCTAAATGCATACTATATAAGTGTTATTCTGTGTAGTAGCGTTGCTCGACAGTGAGGTTGATGGTCGTGGACATTACAGAAATGAACAAATAGTTAGTGAATGCAATGGTTGATAATGTTGCATATCACAAATTTATGAAGGAATAGGTGTCCATGTATTTCGGTTGAAATTTGAGTTGGATCAGACCTCTTGCAAAGTACTAAATTTGGAAGTTGATAAGTTGGTTGGAATGGTCAATGGAGTCACCCTGAAGCTTGGTGACTAGTGTGGAACTATAATATTCACAATTGTACCCATGGATAACTTTGAAGTGGTTCTTGGGAAAGAGTTCAGGAATATGGTGAAGGAAATGCCTATGCCTCACTTAGATAGTTTTTGACCCATTTTCATGTGTCCCCTTCTTTTATTTTTTATTCCATACATACAACCCTTTTTTCCACCCATTTCTCTTTTGTTATAATTGGGAACTAACTTTACAACACTTAGCTATTTTATTGATTTGTGTAGGATTTCTTATCCTGTGTGGAGATTCCCTTTTCTATAACAATTTCCTCACATTCTACACAAAACATTCCCCTGCACAATCTATGTCCTGCACAACCGAATAGTTAGTTCATTTTAACCTTCCCTTTGAGTGGATGACCCATCATCACTCTCCTCTCCATGCAAAATTTTCTTTCGCACATGTATTCCCTCACCAAAATCTTGTGCGAGACACCCCCCATATCTTTCTCTCTGCACTCACCATACCTCCACACCTCCACACCTCTACACTTATGCACACCTTTCCCTCCCACACTTCTGAAGTTCTACACAACTAATGTTATAAGGATTGATGTCTTTCTATCTATACTTAATGAAATATTTATAAATACCATGCACCTCGCACATTCTTCAAGGGTCACTTATTGCACATTATTGAATTCCAGTTTGCGAGGTAAAGAGTAGTGATTTGGGAATAATTTGAATTAATTATCCCCCTTTCCCATGAATCACTTTCTTTTCAAAATAAGTTCAATTTTTGGTTTCCCATGTTTTGAAAAGATGTTTTAATACATGTATTTCATGCCCGTAACCTTTAAATGGGATTGGGCTTTGTAATTCATGAGTGATCATGTCACATATATCAAAGCGCATTGGAAGAATAAGGAATATGGAAACTAAAAGAAAGAAAGAGCCCTTTTGTGGAGATATTTCCAACTCTCTCTCCTACCAAGACAAAGACTTCCATTGTTTTGTCAAATATCAATGGTATCAGAGCTTAACTCTTGAAGAGAGGAAAAATAAAAAAAATCTAGATGACGGGCTTAGTAAATTATGGTTGTATGCCTAAAGTTTTTGACTTCAAAGAGCTAGTGTCCTAGTGTGCTCATAGATTTGATCCAAAATGAAAAAAAAATCGTGTAGCACTGAAAGGGAAGAACCATGTTCTATTAAATCCAAAAATATTTAAAGGACGCTTCAAATTCCTTCTTCCAATAAAAGTCTTAATCTTCCTGAAGTTGGATCTTTCATTGATTCTCAAGGTGGTGGAATGAATTTTTAAAGGATTTTATGGTTTCGTCCACAAATATGTCGTCTGACCTCTCGACCATCGAAATATCTCCATTAGTGGATCCATACCATGATTTTTAGTTGTTTTTCACGTGCTTAATGGGATGAGAATCCACTTCTTACATTCCCAGGTCATTTTTGTATGTATTATATTTTTCTTTTCAGAAAAAATTCATCTTCAACTAGGATGAGGTAATATCAAATGAGATTTCCTTTTAGTTGGCCAACTATTTAAAATCTTGAATATTTTTCATGACTACGTATCTTCTCTTGGAAGTCACCTACTATAATGTCTTTGAGGGGTTTCCCCTCAGCGAAAATTTAGATGTTGGTAATGAACCAACTCAATTTTGGTACCCTATGGTTTCGAAACATAAGGTACCTTTCCATTTATTCCATATTCAAGATAAATTCCTTAAGGAATTTAGATATATGTCGACTGAAGCTGCACCTAGAAGGATAACTCAAGAAGAAGAATATTTTCTCAAAGGAAAGGGAGTTTGATTTTATGAAGAGAACCATACTTACATTAGATTGTATGGTTGTGAAGAAAACCCTCTTCTTCTTCCTACATTTGTTTGTGAAAGGTATCTTGTTACATAGGTTTGTAGTTAGTGCAAGACATGGTACATCATGTTTGATAGAAAAATAAAGAAGTAACTGTATTTCATTACCCTTTCATGTTTCCAGCATGACAATGAGCAATTCCACCCATTTAATGGAAATGTCTAAAATCATTACCCCAATCAATTTAAAGGAAGGAGAACTATTGAGAGGTTTCTACCTTGGAGGACTATCCTCTGAACACTTGGCATCCATAAGATATAACAACCTTTTTACAAGGATTGGAAAAGGAACCAGTGAAAACAACCCAAATACCCCAATGAAGAAGGACAAGTGTGTATGTAATGATGATTCGATCATGGAAGTTAGCACAAACACTCAAAGTCAAAATAGAACATGGAAAAGAGGAAAAGACATAACCAACATGCAATCTTCTTATGTTCCCCATTCACGTAGGAGATCCTCCTCTACACAAAATAAATAGTAATCAAATGTGTCCAGAGGAGAGAGTAATGAAGGAAATGTTGGAGGATATGATGGAGAAGACCTTCCCCCTATTGATATTGAAAAATCACATGTGGTGTCTCACCAGAAAAGAAAAGAATCCCAAGAAGAAATGAGACACGTAACTCATCAAGCTTGAGGAACAGATTTGATGTGGAAACAAACAATTCCACGATGACCGACTGGGTGGCACTTCAAATCGCCGAGAGTTAGTAAATTGTAGAGGAGTTGGCCTAAGAGGAACCAACAATTTTTGAAGAGAAGACTTTTACATTGCACAATGCTAAATATAATAAGTGAGCGAAAAAAATTACAAATATAAAAAATCCATGTTAAAAATAAGTGACTCAAAAATGGAATACAAAAGTAGAATTCTCCGGAGTTGGATGCCCAGGGATCCTTAAATTACATATCACTATTGGAGTTGACCTTGCTCATTCCATATCTAGGTAAGAGTTGGAAAATATCAAATTGAAAAGAATAATTACTAAACTTGAGGATGCATTAAGTCACAAACCATTGTTTGCAAAACCATTGGCAATTGTTTGACCTCATCAAATGCCTCCAAGTACACTTGGAACATCGGTAATGGTAAGAAAATCCACCAAATTGTTAAATGGAGTCAAAACTGTATGTCACAGAAAATATCAATAAGAAACTTACTATTATTTCACAAGCATGGGAAGTCACTACAAGTTGGAGGAACCTATCACAAAGAATTTTCAACCTAACAAAATATTTGCAAAAGGATTTTGACCATGATGAATCCTACTATAAAAATGCCTTCATTACTTTTGTTGCACAAGCGACAAGTCTAAGCGACCATCATAGAAGTCAACATCAACTACCTTCTCAAAGAATAAACAACTAAAAGAAGCATGGATGACAAGGACACAAATGTTAATATATTCAATTTCCACATGTACAAGAGTAAATGATAAAAGAAGCAATTCATTCTTTAAAGAACTAGAAATTGTGAAGGACCTTAAAGGCCCACAATTTGTAAAGGATTCATGCATAATAATGAAAGAACAATTAGAAACGGATTTGAGCACAATTAAAGAATAATGGGCCAACGAGTTCGATCAACGCATTGGTTTTCTGGAGGATGAAATTAAGCAGTGGCTTGTCACTTTTGTAAACAATAATGAAGACTGCTTGGCATCAATAGAGAACCTACACTCTGAATTTGAATAAATTGAAGAGGAAATATTCATGATAAGGGTTAAACAAGACATTACCATCATGCCAATGAAGGATTATATTGATGAGTGGCTCAAGAATTCATTGGCAGAAATAGTTAACCAAAAATAACTACCAAACAATGATTATTTCAAGAAGGCTTGCTACCCAGATATAAGGATGAAGACCCCAACAACAAAATGGATCACAATAGAGAGAGATAGAGAGAGACAGAGAGAGAGAGAGAGAGAGAGAGAGAGAGAGATCCACCCATCTGTCATTCCTCTACCATTTTGTTTCTTCTACTACTTTATATGGTCCGCAGGAGCCCCAATCACAGTCTGTTTGGATGAACGCCTTTACTTTTATCATTTAAGTATCAGGAACATTGTGTCTTGTGATAGGAAAACACTTTATTCGAACTTGAACATTCAATTTGTAATATTTTTTTACTTTCGTAGAGAACTATTTCCATTTGTGGTTTCAAACTTTTTATAAAGCATGAGATATTGTGTGTTTCTCCTATGCACCTTATGAGTTTTAATGAATGAAATCATTTAAGGTTGTCTGATTTCTGGACCACCATATTTATTTTTTTTCTATAAGTCTTGCTTCAAATCCCTTTTCTCATTTCCTGAATGAATGGATGCAGTTATTCTTTCAAGTGAGGTTATCATATTTTTATAATTCATTTATTATTTGATAAATTGTTTTACCACTTGGTCCATTCACAAGTGTTCATGTTATGAATGTGTGAATCTATGTTTTGAGCAATTTTATTGAATATCTGAGTGAGAAAAAGGAGTACCACGTCTATAAAAACGTAGAGGGAATCTTGATAAGTTTTTCAAGAAGACCCTAGGAGGTTGACTCTAGTCCCTGACAAGAAGAGAGATAAACAATAGCGTGATAATCTTTACAAACCAAAACCCTTGTGTCATTCCTATAGTAAGAGGTATCTAGGATATGTTGCCAGAATGATTGTCTTAAGAATGGTTTTTGCAACCAGTTAAGGATCTTAGAAACCTTGCGATGGAAGGCTTGGATATTTTTGGATTGAGGGAGAATTGGCATATGAATCTTTGAGAGGGAGTTTTGTGTAGTCTTTGCTGGACAATGGTTTGGTAAATGTGTTGGAAGAGAATTATTTTTTTAGGCTTGAAGCCATAGTGGACTCTACAATGATAGTGGTCGCCAAAGTGGCAAACACTTTCTTGGAGAAGAAATTAATTCAAGATCTAAGTGGACAAATGAATACAAGGGAAGATTCAACCAAGGAATCTTGCAAACTAGTGGCAGATTGCATGGAAGAAATAACATGACACTTGGAAACATTTGAATTGCATGGTTCAAACTTGATAGTAGACCAAGTTGACAAGGGCGAGGTCCATTGACCTTGGTATGCAGTAACAAAAGAAGAGACTAAACCCTCCTTGAATTCAATTGGGAAAGAAGTATAACAAGAAGACTTGGGGATTGAAAGATTATTGTTCAAAGGTGATGGTAAAATTGGTTCGATTGTGCCTCTCTTGATGTATTTGAGCCAAAGGTATGGTGGCCTTTCAATTGATTTGTATGACAGTGGATTATGGATAATATGTTGGCACATTTGTTGGCAAGGGCCTTGGAAACCACCTACCATCTTATTTTCATTGGCATAATGCCACAAGGTCGCTCCCTACCTAGGAGTAGGCAGTGGAGCCTAAGGTGCCTAGGGAAAAGGTGCCAAGTTCAGTGAGGATTTGGATGAATATTGTTCAACAAGGTTGTACAAGTAGACTTAAATGTAGAAGGAAGCCACAATGGTGAATATGAATAAGTGAATTCTCATGGTTTGGAAGCGATAGTTGGATTAGCTACCTAATCAATTTAGAAAAAGAGGGTCGACAATGTATAGAAGCATGGAAGAATGGGTCAGAGTATCGAGGCAATACTAGGTTTGGAGAAGTGTAGCAACATTGGATAGTTGTGTGGCCTTCTTGGTGAAGGTTGAGTTGTATAAGTAGCAGTCACAACAACAATAACATGGGCATCCAAAAAGTAGTGCGTGGTAGAGTTGGGAAAAGGAAATTTAGTTGATCCCATGGGTGGGAAGTGTCAATCTCTCGAAGTCCCAACGTATCAAGATAAGTGAAGTTGGTATTTCCTATAGGGAGAAATCTTGATAAACATTGTTATTCATTCATATCCATGTTTGGTTGTATGTTAATATGGCTATCCTCATCTTCACATGTTTGTTCATTAGGAGTGGGCACAGGGATGCGATCAACATGCCATACATGGTAGTCATGTCTTATGATCTCCCAATTAGCCACAATGTCTTCTTTTGAAAGGCCTATATCTTCAGAGAAGGAATGAAAGGTTTTGTATAAAAGTAGCTCACTCTAGCAGAACTCAACAAAGGTATTGGAATCTTTGTTTGGTATTGTAGTAAAAAGTGGTCTTACATAGACAATTGTGGGGATGTGTCTTTTTTTCCACTTTTCATTTTTTCATGCTTGGTTATATGTCCAGTTTTTTGCGATATCAAGAAAACATATAGGGTCAATAAAAATAGGATGCATTATATATGCATCAATGAAATTGGATCGAGATAAGCAGTTAGGAAAATCATAGGAGATTTCGAGGAAATATTTAATGACCAACATTGAGTTTGGTGAAGGTGTGGTTGCATGTGACAAGGGGTAACTTTTGGAGCATATGGAAAGTTTCTTGGGCACTTATGTCCCAATCTACAATTGCTTCTGAGTGAAAACGTTGATAACCAATTCAGGCAGGGTCATCTAGATGTGATGTAGATGCAATTCTGGTCAACATATGGTGGTAGGTCTGTCATCTCCCCTCTGCTTTGGAAGCATATTTGGCAATGTATTTTAGAACTGCATAGCAAGAGAGCACTGGTCGACAATCTACATTTTATCTCCATGTTTAGAGTATGTTAGGATTATGGATGTTTAGGTGCTCATCATTGTGTGTCGGGCGATATGTCTTTTGACCCATTTCATCAATGTAGAGTGATGACTCCATTTGTACCTTCCAAGTAAATTTATACTTGCATTCAAGGGTAGCCCCTTTTCTATGGAGACATGTTTTCTTATTACACTTTGTATGTCTTTGAACTCGATTTAAGAGTTGTCCATAGTCCTCAAGTGGGTTGGAAGAAAATATATCCTATGTATCTAGTAAGCAAGGGTCATCTTCAATGGATTGATACATAGCCATGTGTGTGTCATGGTTTTCTCTAGTATTCCAGGATGTAACATAGTTATCAAAGAAACTCTTTGCATCATAGATTTGATTTGGGTCTTCCCAATTTAATGTTTCCATGTTTGGAGCATCAACAAGTCATAGAAATCCATGTATATGTGTAGAGCCATGATATTTACATTCATACATGCAAAAGGGATATGAAATGATGTTTATAGGTTGAGAAGACTACTTCAAGATGATTATCGTAGATTTCTTTTGTTCTTCTCCAACATCTTGAAGTAGTCTTCTCAACCAAACAACTTCACAAGTTGTTGCACACAACGCTTTATATTCTGCTTCAGTGGATGACAAAGATACAGTAGGTTGTTTCTTACTGCTCCATGAAACAATCTCGGATCCAATGCCAAAGACATAACCTGTAGTAGATCTTCAATCATCCGTATTTCCAGCCCAATCTGAATCTGAGTAACCTGTCAACTCAACATCGAATGAATCGGTATATTTAATTCCATAATCAATTGTTCCTTTGAGATACCTAAGTACCCCTTCTGCTGCATTCCAATGGATTTCTAGAGGTTTAGTCCTAAACTGACTTAACACACTAACATAGTATGCTAGTAGTAGGATATTTCAAGCTTCCCACCATCTGTCTATACACTATATCATTTACCTCCTTCGAACCATCATCACAATAAAGTTTTGTGTTCTATTGCATTAGAACAAAAGAAACTTTACACTGATCCATTTTAAACTTCTTAAGTACTTCTCTGACATATTTACCTTGAGACACAAAGGTTTGACCATCATTTCTCCAAATTTCAAATACATGTGACATTTGCTTCTTAATTCCACTAATCAATTTTTCTGAATTTCCTGTAATAATTAAATCATCAACATATAAGGAAATCAATACAACATGGCCCTTTTCATCAAACTTGGTATACATATTTGGATCACTTTTGCTCCTCATAAAACCCTACCGAAGAAAGAAGAAATATATCTTCTCATACCATGACCTAGGTGCCCGTTTCATTCCATACAATGCTTTCTTTAATTTACACAGTAAATGTTCCTGACCACTTTTCACAAACCCCTCTGGTTGAGTAAGGTAAACCTCCTCCTTCAAATCACCATTTAGAAAAACATATTTTACACCTAATTGGTTAAGCTTCCAATGGTACTTTGTAGCTAGTGCAATTAACATTCTTATAGTGTTTAATTTAGCTATTGGTGCAACTGTTTCTGCATAATCAATGCCCTCTTTTTTTTAATACCATTTTTCCACCAATATGGCTTTATATTTATCTATACTACCATCTTCTTTGAATTTAGGTTTGTATATCCATTTACATCCTATGGGATTTTTATCTTTAGGCAATTCAGTCAATTCCCAAGTTTTTTTTTCATTATAGAGTCATATTCTTCCTCCATTTTTTTTCTCCACTCTTCATGTTCATTAGCTTCATTAAAACTCATGGGTTATATGACATTTGAAATATTACTCATTAGGGAATAATCTTTGTATTTTTCAGGTGGACGAACCTGTTGTGAAGATCTTCTCAATTGACTGGTGACTTCTTCTCTGTTTTGTGAAGATTATTCTTCATTGTTGGATGTATCCATGTCATTGGGTGCCTTTTCCTGTTGTTGCTTCTCTTCTTTGACCTCCTCATCTTCAAGAAGTACCTGCCATCCCTCGTGATTTTTGTCTTCATTGTTTCCTTCTGCCTGTTCATGGAAGATTACATCTCTACTTGCAAACACTTTGTGAGTAGATGGATCAAGCAGTTTATATGCTTTAAATTCCGAACAGTACCCTATAAAAATACATTGATAGATTTAGCATCATTCTTCTTCCTGTTCTCGTTTGGAATATGTGCAAAATCCTTACACCCAAATATCCTCATATTATTAACTGTTGGTTTAGAATCATACAAGGCTTCAAAAGAAGTTTTATGATCAAGACACCTTGTTGGACTTCTATTCTTTAAATAAACAACAGTGCTAATGGCCTCAACCCAAAAATCATTTGAGAGATTCTTACCTTTCATCATACCTTGTGCACACTCCACTAGAGTTTTGTTTTTCCTTTCTCCAACTTTGTTCTACTATGGAGTTTGGGGTACTGTAAATTGTTGTACTATTCCATGAAATTTGCAATACTTGATGGAGTTCCCCAATCTGTACTCTCTCCCTTGATCTATGCAGACAATTTTGATGGGTTTTCCGGTTTGCTTCTACACCATGTTTTTAAATTCCTTGAAGTATTCAAAAACATCACTCTTTTTCCTAAGGAAATACACCCATGTGTACCTTGTGCAATCATCAATAAACAATAAGAAGTAATAAGCACCTCCTAGCGACCTTGTCTACATTGGTCCACAAACATCAATGTGCACAAGTTCTAATAGATGTCTTTTTCTCCTATCAAGATTAGAGGGGAATTCATCTACGTGCACCTTTCCTAATGCACAACCTTCATAAGAAACATACTCATTCTTCAACATAGGGATTCCTTCAACCATACTTTGTTTTTGTAATAACAACAAATCATGGTAATTAATGTGACCATACCTTTGGTGCCAAAGATTTTGTGTAGGCATAGTTGCATAAGTCAATGCTTGATGATTCTTGTTGGTGACATCAAGTTTGTACATAACTCTAACTCTGACTCTCGAGGCAACAATTTTGTAATGATCTTGCAAGTCCTTCACTATACAATGTGTCTTGAAGAATTCGAGCTTCAAATTCGGATCTATAATTGTGGACACATAAATCAAATTTTTCTTTATCCCAAGGACATACACAACATTGCAAATGTGTCTGACAGTACCATTCAGAAGTGTTACTGGAATATCTGCATATCCCTTGATATGATAGGAACAATCATCTCCAAGATGAATATGGGCACCATTATGTGTTTCTTTAAATTTTATATACCAATTCTTGTTACATGTCATGTGAATTGAAGCTCCAGAATCAACAAACCATGCATCAACATAATCAATTTCAGAAGACAGTGCGACATTAGACATAAACGATTTGAGATCTTTTGGATCAATATTTGGGCTTTCTTTTGCAAAATGTCCTGAATGTTTTATATTTTTACGCCTAGCGTCATCATCATTTTTATTCTTATAACATTCTCTGGAAAGATGCCCAATCCTACCACAATAGAAGCACTTAGGTTCATTTCTATTCGATGGCATACCTTGATTTGGATTTGGAAATGACTTCCTCTTAAATGAACTTCCTCCTCCGCCTCCTTCTCATGGGTTCCCTTTAGGGAATCTCTTCGTTGTCCATAGTGCTAAGTCTGAATTCTGAGGCTTCAAATTTGTGCGCCTCTCTTCCTCTTGCAACAATATACCTGTCAGTTCCTCAAAAGTAGGATCTTTCTCCCTCGCTACAAGACCTGTTATAAACATTTGATAGTCCTCTAGAATTCCATTTAGGGAAATTGTGACAAGATCAATGCTTGACACTTTTTCTCCTATATCTCCCAATATATCTTTCAATTCTTTAATTCTCCCAAGAAACGTACTAACAGACTCATTTATATCCATTTTAATACTTATCAATTTAATCTTTAGGAAAAGAATGTGATTTGTATTATTAGTATGATACAAATCTTTAAGTACTTTCTAGGTTTCACTAAAAGTCTTAGCATCTCTAATGTGCGGAATTATGCTATCTTTAACAAACATTATCAACAATACCTTGGCTTTGTTCTCCCGCTTATCCCAATCTAGGATTGTTGTTGTTGTCGTACCTGCAGTCGCATCAAGTCGTGCTTCATCTCCTTTCGCGATTGTCCATACATCATAACCTTCCATCAAGGTTTTCATTTTGAATTTCCAATTGATGAAATTCGAGCCATCTAACGCGTTGGCTTCATTGAGGTACGTTTCTGCCAGTAGATTTTCCATACTTGCAAATTTCGTTGAGAAAGAGATATCCTTTTTATTTCTTATCTCTTTAATCACCAAATTACACAAACTCAAATCACCAAATTACCGATATCAACGATAAAAAAATTATATCTCTTCGCCTTCTTTGAATCCAAAATTGGGCATGAATGATATTAGTCAAATAAACTACGCCAATATTAATCAAAGAAGTGGTGGAAATTAACTTTCTAGGTTTCACTAAAAGTCTTAGCATCTCTAATGTGCGGAATTATGCTATCTTTAACAAACATTATCAACAATACCTTGTCTTTGTTCTCCCACTTATCCCAATCTAGGATTGTTGTTGTTGTCGTACCTGCAGTCGCATCAAGTCGTGCTTCATCTCCTTTCTCACATTGTCCATATACATCATAACCTTCCATCAAGGTTTTCATCTTGAATTTCCAATTGATGAAATTGTTTCATCTAACTACGGCTTCATTGAGGTAATGCTTCTCACAAGAGATTTTTTCCATACTTGCAAATTTCGTTGAGAAAGAGATATCCTTTTTATTTCTTATCTCTTTAATCACCAAATTACACAAACCCAAATCACCAAATTACCGATATCAACGATAAAAAAATTATATCTCTTCGCCTTCTTTGAATCCAAAATTGGGCATGAATGATATTAGTCAAATAAACTACGCCAATATTAATCAAAGAAGTGGTGTAAATTATGAGAAGCATAGGCTACACCTGGCTTGCCATGCAGAGCATCAGCCCTTTTGCTTTCCATGCAGATATCGTCCTTCTAGCTCGTCTTAATGGGGTGGAACAACTCAACTGCTTTCATCAACAACAACAAGAAACAATGGTTCGAAGCACAAGACGATTTGACTACTTTCGTCAACATCAACAACAGTTCGAGTCCCCTAGGTGTCGAATCGGACAGAGCATTACTGGAAAATGCACAGATGATTGGGAGCACCTTGAACATCTTGTCAAACGATATCTTTCTTCTTAGTGACATGTGTGGCCACAATATTGATGTCAAGCACAGCTTCGCTCGGCCAGAGATGTACTTGAAGCCACTTGCGGGATCCATCCAGTTCTATGAGAGGCACGTCTTTCTCTGCTACAAGAATCCTGAGAGTTGGTCGCCTCAAGTAGAGGCCACTGAGTTTGATCGTTTTCCCAATATCCTCACTGCGACGCTCAAAGCTCACAAGAATGAGATTCCCAAAAAGACACGCTTTACAATATGTGAGGGGCGGGATGGAACAAAGACATCAACAACCTTTTTCCTTAACGCATGACTCTGATACCAAATTAAGAATTAAGAATGAAAACCTGTTAGTATATTTAGACACTTAGGAGTTAGATCTTACTTGGTCTAATGTGTCGTTAGCTAAAAGTGTGTTTCTTTAGTATGATTTAGTATGCATTTGTAGTTAGGAAATCCAACGGTCACGATATGTTCCCGACATAGAGTGATCCGACGGTTCATATTCTCCTCGATATTAACAACCATTGATCTGTGGATTAACACCTGATTGGTCCATGATATATATTTAAATATCATGGAGGGTCATTTTTCAATGATCTATTATGATAAACTCTCTTGCAAAATCTCTCTTTAATCCTTTTCTTTTGCATTAATAAACTGCTCCAAGTGGCTGCGTTGGCTGGGGCCATGGATGTTTCCCCGTAGGGGTTCTACCACATCAAAACATCGATGTGTTGATATTTGATATGGTTGTGTGAGTGGTTAATGAATTTGTTCATCATCTATTGGAATATCTATGTTTTTGAACATGGTATCAGAGTCTGTTTGAAGACTCGCAAGATCGATATCGTGAAGCCGAGTTGACTCATATCCATTTTCTGTCATTTCCGTACATTTCTAGGCTGAGAGGAATATTCCATTGCATCTGGAGCACTCGTTTCAGTTAAGAAAACTTTTTGTTTCACTCGAAAAGGTTTATGTTTTCCCAAGATACGACCATTTCAGTTAGATCCGGAGGTATAAAGCCTGAATATGCATTTTTAAAATTTTTTGTTGAGTATTATTTTAGTTTAATATTATTTGTTTTTGGGTTGCTACTCTTTTAGATATGCATATTCTCTTTGCCCCGCACCCTGTCCAATCTCGAAAAATCAGAAACAGATAGATAAAGGTGCATCTTCTGGGTAAGCAAACTGAGATCTAACCCTTGTTATCATCGAGAAATGGAATTTTTTTTCTTGTGTGAAAAAACTTTTTTTTTAGCACACTCTCCAAGGCCGTCAACAAAAACAAAAACACCCCCTTCCTCTTGCGAAAAATTACAATATGTTTTGTTGGACCATTTGGTTAAAAGTTGTCTTATTAAGTAAGAGGTCTTGAGTTCAAATCTGTCTTTTGTTACTTTTTTTTTAAAAGTTCATGTTAAAATTGTAAAGTGTATTTCACTTCAAGTATAGAAGTGAATCACTATAAGTAGTTTTAATATTTTATTTTAGAGTTATTTATTTTGCACACAAATTTTATTTTATAAAGTAACTTCATTGTAAAAGTGATCTCCACTTCTCTTTATAAAAGTGGGTCACTTCATAAAGAAACTACCACATGGTCCTTTGGTTACTGTTTATGCATTTTTTTAAAAGGGCATAACTCGCATATCTGAAGTCTGTTTTTAGTGTCATTTTTTTTTTTTAACTGCATAATTTTTCGAGATATTTCCATCCAGATCATTAGTTTCAGTTTTTAAATCCATATTATCTACAGATTTAATATGGCTTCTTCCAGTAAGCTTTGCTTACTAGCACCAACTACTGCCAATGAAAATCTCATATGGAAGATTTATTAAGAAGTAAAGGCTTGTATCGAATTACCCTGGGAAAGGAAAAAACACCCACTAAGGATGATAAAAGAAAGTCAAATGGGCTAATAGGAGTGACGAAACATGTGGAAAAATCAGAATGTCCATCTCTCCTGATTTAAGGTTCCACCTTAAAGAAATTGATGACCCCAAAGAAGCTTGGGAAAATATTGAATCATTGTTTGGTAAAATCAATATTATTCGATCAAAACAGTTAGAAAATAAAGTATTGACCTTAATTCCAAGTGATTTTTCTTTCCTTGGATACTATCTATCTAAGTTAAAACACTCATAATTTTATGTGAAGAATGTGAGATAAAAATGGAGGAAGAGCGTTGCATATATCTTATTCTTTCTAAGCTAGGTAGTGCATATTCTGTGTTTGTATAAACCTTTTATGCCATGAGATAGGCTCTAGGGAAAGATTATCAAAAACCCACTCTTGAGTCCTTTTGTGATGCTTTGATTAGAGAGGAAGATAATCTTGTACAACTTGGAGTGATCAGCACTGCAGGTACCTCCAACAAAGTCTTAGTTTCCCAACAGAAAGATAAACCCAAGTATACCAAGAAGCAACATCCTCGCTACAACAACAAGCAAGATAACGGTACCAAACCAACTCAGACAGCTCCAGCTCCTAATGGTGACAAATGAGCAAAATACAAAACTAAGAAGACTGACAAACATTGCAACTTTTGTGATATAGATGGTCATGATGAGTCCAAATGTTTCAAGATGGCAGCTTTAAAAGTAGCGATGAAGAAACACAACATCAATATTAATTCTACTTCTTCTTCTTCTTCTCATGGACATGCACTTTCTGCTTCTGGTTTCTCATTCAATACAACTTCTACTTCTTCTTCTGATGAGTGGATTATTGATTTTGGAGCATCTTATCATATGGCTAAGGATAAAGACATATTTTCAGCTCTAAATGAATGTAACACCAAGAAAATATTTGTTGGTGATGATAGATCTCTTAGTGTTGTAGGATCTAAAACAATTCAAGTAGATAATGGTCATTTCAATGATGTATTATGTGCTCCAAGTCTTTCTTATAACCTTCTATCAGTATATCAAATCACTCATTCAGGTGAAG